>CM040244.1:158935863-159486075 GCA_022545495.1 Chrysanthemum lavandulifolium | reverse complement strand
TTTTTGATTTAGTGCTTCACTTGTTGAATATCACCGATGAAGTGGTAAGACTTTTTTACACTTGAGATATTTTATACTCAAATCATAACCAGAGACTATTATACACCGAATTGGCTCAACAACAATCACCTCAAAGCTTATAAGTGTGTGTGTCTATATATATATATATATATATATATATATATATATATATATATATATATATATATATATATATATATATATATATATATATATATATATATATATATATATATATATATATATATATATATATATATATATATATATATATATATATATATATATATATATATATATATATATATATATATATATATATATATATATATATATATATATATATATATATATATATAGAGTGAGGGATCGCGGATTTTTTAATTGCGTGGATGTGCGGATGGATCCGGACCTACCTATTAGATCGATGACCACTTTCAGAAAGTCAAGATCCACACTAATTTCACTAAGAGCAATCGACCATGTAAACCATTTTTAAATTTTTTCCTTTTGAGGGATCGTTACTATTGTTATCTTCTTTCATTTTTAATTTTTGATTTTCCGAGCAATTTTGGTTTTGATTATGAGTTCTATCGTGATATTAACGATATTATGAGTCCCATCATGATATTAACAATTTTACTTAATATCATGCCTTTTTATTACGATATTAAGAAAACTTACGGTGATATTAAAAATTAACTTTGATATTAAGAAAGCATGTAAAAAGTAATGGCGATATTAACAATTTTACTTAAAAGTTACTTTGATATTAGAAAAACTTAATATCATTGCTAGTTTAGAAACCATCGCTAGCCTTGGTGAAACTATCGCTAGCCTTAGTTAGTAGTGATATTAAGAAAGCTTGATAATTACGGTGATATTAACAAAATTCATAATATCATTGTACTTTTTAACCATGAAAATGATTTTTTTTCGAATTTTTTTCGCGATTCTTAATAAATTGTTGTCCTCTTTCTTTTTTAATTTTTCGATTTTTTGAATGTTACTGTGATATTATCCGCACCATACCTACTTAAAATGTAATCCTTGCCGATCCTTCCATATATATATATATATATATATATATATATATATATATATATATATATATATATATATATATATATATATATATATATATATATATATATATATATATATATATATATATATATATATATATATATATATATATATATATATATATATATATATGTATGTATGTATGTATAAATATATTTATATACATATGTATATGTATATGTATATATATATATATATATATATATATATATATATATATATATATATATATATATATAGGGTAGGGTTCTTTCGTAACCATAAAAGGTCGAATCATGGTAACCAAAGATCCACCAATCTGTGATTTTTACAGATATTATTTTTATTTATTTATTCAAAGGGTATAATAGTAAAATTACATTTTTTTTTAAATTGAATAATTTGTAAAAAACGTTTTTTCCCCTAAATTTTAGGAATTTATTTTTTTATTTTAATTTTTAAAATAATAATTTTTTCAGCATGCATTTTTAGTAAGGTGCATATGTGTTTTTTTTAATTATATAAATTTACATGTGTTTGTAATGTTCAATATGTGTGTTTGATAAGTTGCATTTGTGTTTTTTAGAAAATGTAAATTCACATGTTTTATATTGCATGAATGACAAACAAAAGTATTTTTCATGTATTGTATACAATTTAAAACAAAAACATAATATGATTCAAATACAAATTTCTAAAAAGTAAAAATACGCTGTCTATATATATGTATTTTCCTAGTTGGACACTCTGGATTTCTTTTGTGTATATGTGCCTTGTATACTGATGCACGACTTGTGTCTTTTCTTTAAATCTTTATCATAACTATCTTGTCGCTAGATAGTATGTACAAAACACATGTGCGTTCTTCATATTGCTCATGATACTCGTACCTGTAACAAGAAACAATTACGAAAACGAATTATTTAAATGTAACAACCAACAAAACACATATGCACAATCATTTCTTATATCAAATGATGCAAATGAATTGATGAAATATATGTCAAAATGAACAAAACACATGTGCACAATATTTTTTATATCATCATAAGTAATGCTATATATAATTGATGAAATATATGTTGAATTGGACAAAAGTTCATTATACTAAAATACTTACAGTAGTAGAAAGCAAACAAACATTCAAATCTTGGCATTATGAGTCAAAGAAACTAGATTGAATAAAAATATAAAATATTCCTTCTTATTCATTAGTTTACGAAATTAGTACTATTTCATTTGTCATCTCTTCAGAACCAAAAATCCACCATAAGAAAGCCACCATTTCGTTTGTCTATCATCCCAAGTTCCCAATCAATTTTCAGATCCAAAAATCCACCATAATATAACGAGAGAAATTATATCTTGTTCATGTATACTTTAAGTGAATATAATAATTCCTTAGTCTTTTAATCTTTCTTTTATAGAGTAAAGCCAAAAATAACGCATTTCTAAATATCTGAGCACTTACTTTTTATTAACATATACACCCGTGTTTTCAAATTTTGTTCGACTTTACCCATATTGTAATAAAATAATATTATTTAATATAATATTATATTAATATAATCGGTCATATGGGTGAAGTCGAACAAAATTGAAAGCGTGTATATGTTAATAAAAAGTAAGTGGTTTCAAGTCAGACATTTTAGAAAGTAAGTTGTTGCTTTTACCCTTCTTTTTATTATATAAGAAAAATTCAATTTGGAACAAACCACTAATCGTGAAAAAATGAAAAGAAAACTACAAAAATATAACTAAAAGCCAATTTAAAATATTCACAAGATTAGCGTTTAACGTATTTTTAAACAAACTTTACCTTTGTGATGCTAGATGCACTTGTGTAGAGATTAAACACAATAACAAACAATAACTATTTCAGAAAACACATTAAAAAAATATGCACTTGTGTAGATATTAATGATCGATCATTGATGATGCCGGAAATGGAGACGGATGAAGGTGGTGTAGTGGGTGGTTTGGTGGGAATAGTAGAGATGGCTGCTAGGGTTATTGTTGTTTCCCGTTCACTATCGTTTGAAACAGTTTAAGTATGTAAAACAAGTTAATAGTGAACTATGACTGAAATTAACATAAGTAAAACACACAAAGTAATTTTCAACATCATATTCTTATTAGAAATAAATCAACAAATATCGTTACCCAAGTACTTGCGGAATAGTACTTGATTGAAATGACAAAGTTTGGTGACTCTCTCTAAGCTCAAAGCTAAGTAAAGAGCACAACTCTAGAGCTCATTGAGCTATCTCAGAACTAAGTTATATTTGGAGGAAAAGATGGCTTGCAGTGTATGTGTGTTTTACAATCACAAGCAATCTTTTCACTCCATCTCTTATGCTATTTATTCATGTCCGATATTTGACTCTTTCTAAGTGACAACCGACACCATAGAAGACAAAATCTGATGTATTTTTCTACATTTACAAAGACTATTCTAGGTAAGAGACAAGACTACTTTCCTAAGTTCGGTGATGACCAGGCACGATCTTTTGCCATTCTGGAAAGTTGACTTTGGTTGATAAGGACTCGTCTTATCGATTCAACCTTTTCCGCCTTGTCCCGCTCTTTCTTCGATCTTACATCCTTCAATCTTCTACTTCGATTTGTCTTGATGTAGTAGTTGGAGGAGTCTTAGGGATTCAAAGAGTTATTGTCATCACCAACGAATCCACCATCTTCTTCTTGACTCGGTCTTCACCCTTTAGTTCCGCCATCGAGTGGAGAGACTTCTTCTTCGCCTCGTCTTGAGTATCCTAAAGATGACTCACTTTGAGACTATGCACTCATTGACCGTTAGTGTTTAACGGACTAAACACTTGGGCTATTTTCTATTCAAATCCTAGATTAAGAGGTTTGGATATTTCACGAACCCAGTCTCCCCTATTTGGATATAAAAATAGCTAAGTGTTTGATCGCTGTAAGAAGTGAGCAAATGGCTTCTTCCTTCGAATGTACTAATGAATACAATAAGGAACACCGAGTAAAATTAACAAACATACATCTTTTATTGATCGGATTACATAGTTCCTATCACTAGTACAAAAGATAAAACAAAATGATGTCACGGTCCAGATGGATTCTCAGTGCTTCAAGCTTGACTTTTCTTAGTGATGAGTGTTTCCACATCGGGATGGTCTCTTATTTTAGCATTCGTGTCTTGACAGAACACTGTTGTTTCTTTCGGGTTTGTACGAGGAAGCCAACGGTATGTAACTCGGCATTGCGGCTACACCGGCACGATCAATATCACTCCATCTTTGAAATGTTGGGTTTCCATAGACATCAATGTGGAATAGCCCTCTTTCGAGCTTCCAATCACTAGGCAGTTCACAAACTTAACACCTTGACTGACTATTACACTCCGGTCCGGGCACTTTAATCTCGCTTGGAACTCAACTCTCTTCCTTTGCCGGTGGATGATTGTGGTTGAGATCCGAGGTGCGATTAAAGCGGTGAATTCCGATTAAGTGGACAATCCTTGATCTTTCATATCTTTCTGAGCTTCTTCATCAGGTCTTAGCCACGCATTCTTCTTCTTTTCAATAATTGGACCAAGCTCGTCGAGTTCGGTGATCCCAAAGTCGATAAATTTGAGGGGATCATGAATCTCGAAGTGTCTTTATCAACCCTCTCAGTAGCGTTCATGGCGGTGGTTTGGTATTGGGATGATTCGACATCATGATCTTTCGGGAAGCCTTCCGCTTGTCATTGTCGCTTGTAATGCTCAATTACGATTTGCTGATGGCTTCAGCTTTCTTCTTTTCTTCCAACTGCTTTTCTCATTTCAACCATCCGAGCAAATGAGCTTCCTTGAACTTTTGTCCTGCCTGACCCTTTTCAAGCTTCTTAGCATCTATCCTAATATTTTCGGCTTCCTCAAGAACTACTTGTACCGATGCTTCTCTGTTCTTTCTTCTTAAGCAAGTTTCTTTTTCTTTCCTCCTTAGCAAGGTGAGCACTTAGCTATTGTGGTGTGGCGGGTACATGGTGTTCTGCCGATTTAGTGAATCTTCTCGGGCGGGAGTTGTCATTTTGCCTTTTCCTTTGTTCCGGCACGAGGAAGATTAAGTTGCTACCAGGTGGTGGTATTGTTGTTATTGGTGGTGATTCTTTATCGGTGTTGTTGTTATTGGTGGGATTGATGAGATAGGTATTGCTGAGGCCGGTGGTGATGATGAGATTTGAGCTACTAATGTTGATGGTGTTGCATCCCCTCAGGTGAGAAGGAGGTTCTTCAATATTCTCCCCTCAATACTTGCCGGAGGAGTCGGTGAGGGCAAGAGTGGGAGTTGGTGCTTGAGGGAATGGAGCCGCTTGACCTTGAAGGCTGATAAATTTGAGAGATCATAGCCTTGATGTCTCGATGTGTCAGTTTGAATACCGTGACCTTTGCTTCCAACTTAGCTTCGAGAAACTTCAGAGCGGTCATTCTGGGCCCAAGATTCCGTGCCATATATGAGGATGCTTGAGCAAAGTAGCCACACGTATTCAAGGAGTCCAATGTAGCTTAAGAGCGGATAGGGATGGAAGACCCCGAACATTTGCAGATTTGAGCATATCGAGGCGATTCGGTGCGGCTTGAGGATTGTTTCAAGAACGCCTCATTAGCCTTTAGCACTTTAGAGTTGAGTGTTGGGTCTTCATTGACAAATTCCGATTTCATCTACCTTGTACCTACACTCACGAGGTGCACGAGGAATTTAGCCAAGTTGTCATCCAATCGGTGAAGGTTGTCATACATCGATCCTTGTGCTCATGAACATTTTCATCAAAGCCTTGTACCTCACCTTTAGATCGGCATAAATCGCAGCAGCCTGGGTGTTGTTCCCCAGCGCTTTAGTGACCCAGTATAACCTTCTTGAAGCTTTGGTGATCCATTGAACAAGCCGCCTTTTAAGAAGCGGGAGAACATTATCAAACCTTTCAAATTCATCGATTGGAGGAAGAGGTCATCATTAACATCTTGGAATGGTGATTCAAGATGTTCACGTGGATCAGGTGAGGCTCTTGGTCGAAACTTCAACCTCGGCGTCACTTCTTCCCCGGTGATAAAACTTCATCATCGTTTGACAGAAGCTCATCTTCCAAAATAGTATTCGATAACATTAGTAGCGGTTAACAGGGGGTTGGTGATGGGTTCCATATCACGGGTGGTATGTTTCCTCGAGTCTTTGTCCCGTTGACCCTCGGACACCTTTGGGGCGTTTCCCGTGCCTTTCTTTGAGTCGAGGATTGGTTGTGGGTTCCGTATCGGCGGGTTGTTTCTTTCCCTCCGAGTCTTTGTCCCCAGTGACCCCGAGACACCGCGGGTGTGTTTTCAGCCTTTCAGGAGAGTCAGTGATAGTTGTATCCCTATCGGTGGGTTGTATCATTCCTCTAAGTCTTTGGGATCGATCGGTGTGCCTCGGACAAAGGCTTGATTTGCTAATGTCATCAGCGGGCGTTGTGGGCGCTCCCCTACCGTGAGTTGTTTGTTTCCTCTCGATCTTGGGGAGTAGTGGTTGTGACGGCACCGACCGGTGATGTATCGGTGTCCCGCCGTTGTCACGGGGTGGATGTTGTCGGTCATCGTTGGGTGTCTTTTAGTCTCGGGCCTTTTGTGCCTTTTAGGTACATGTTCACAAGCCTCGGGACCCCTCGGGACTTAGGTTTAGTCTTAGTCCCACCGAGACTTCCCTTTCTCTTTTTAGGAGCATGGTTTGGAGACACGATCACTCCACGGTTGTTACAAAGAACCATTTGGGCCGTCAATTCAATAGGAGTGACAAGGATGGGTCTTTTGAAAATTGGATTGGCTCGGGATGCGGGTAAAGCACCAAATTTTCTTCCCGAGGATAGTTTGAACTCGGTAATACTTGCAAAGCACAAGAGACAAACCTAGGATCGAAACATATTTCAAGTCTAGTTTTGCTCTGTAGTTTGGTTACGAGATCATCAAATGATCTCCCTATGTCGACAGTGACCCCATTCATTAAGCGATGCCATCATCAACTAAATAGAGTTAACTTGTTCGGTGGATGAGTGGTTCCCCGAGGACCCAGAATCACAAAGTGAATAGGATCCTCGAGCCACGGAAATGAGCTTTTGGCATGGGGTCTTGTCCAAAACGTTGGATCTAAAGCGATTTGTTTTAACCCATCCTTCACTGTGGAGGGTTCGGGATGGGCGACATAAACTCCTTTATTATAATCCAACCACTGTTGAAGTGCAAAACGCTTTTATAATCCAGTGGTGAATCGTTGTTGCCCCGTGAAGGCCGAATCGATGAGATATTCTCGAGAGGAGTCGAGGTTGTTCTCATCGATGGGGATGTCGGGTCATGGGCCTTGGTTGTTGCCCAAAACTCCTTGAGGAGATTTTGGTAAACAATGGAGGGACAACGAACAAAGGCCGCTTTCGTTGGGCAATTAAACAAAAATTTCATAATGTCTTTGTAGGTGGGACAATTTGGTATTCAAAGTTGCCTATGACATTATTAGTTTTAAATTCAACATTTGTAAGATCCCTACCCACGAGAAGCAAACCGAGAGATTGAGTTCTAGCCATTTCCATTTAAAAGATTTTAGGGTTTTGAAAATATTTTGACAAGAATAATCAAAGTTTTTTATCTCAAGTTTGTGATGAAAAACTTTTGAGGTTTGAAGAGTTTTGAGCACACAAATATTTTCGAGTTTTAGAAATGATTTTGTGAGTTTTGTTCGAGAAAATAATTTGTGTGTGTTTGTTTGTTTTGGAAGAGGTATTTATAGAGTGGTGAGAAGGGTGATTGTGCCTGAAATGGGAATATTAAGAGTCGGTTTTGAAAACGTTTGAATTTCCACATTTAATGCTACCACTCCATTACTCGCGAGAAAATCCGTTTTCGAGGAGCGGTTGCGGTGCACTAAAAGTGCACTTTGCGGAGATAAAATATCAATTTGATATTTTTGTGAGAGAGGCATTAAATGTCAAGTGGGATGACGATAAGACAAAGAGACATATATTCCTATATTAAATTAGTGTGGTTACCAACCTAGGACATTTAAGTGGCGATACTTGGATCATTTAAGTTCTTGATTCAATGCTCTTTGTCAAATGTCGGGGACCACAGATGAGTCTTACTCATTCGGTGAGAGGTTATTTTGGATGTTCGGGAGGATGAACCATTTTAGAGAACTTCGAGATTGGTTTCGGATACGACTTTCAATGTCAAGCATTCCCAATTCAAACTTTCGGTCTCTTGAAGGTAGGTTCATCCAAGGGTTTTGTGAAGATATCACCATTGATATTGATGAGGATGAAATGAAGTTCAATGTCTCCTTTTATTATGTGATCACGATGAAGTGATATCGATATCAATGTGTTTGGTTCTTTGGTGGAGGACAAGGTTGTTGGAGATTGCAATAGCATCGGTGTTATCACGGAAGATGGGCACCATTTTGTAATGGATGTCATAGTCGTTGAGTTGACTTTTCATCCATAATACATTGGCACAACATCCACTTTCTGACTACATATTCGACGGTGAGGACATAGCCACCGATTGTTGCTTTTAGCACTCCAACAAACCGTTTTCCTCCAAGAAATTGACAGGACCACGAGGTACTTTTTTACATCCATGTTGCGGCCAGCATAATCGAATCGAGTAACCCTTGAGATCAAACCCCGAGCATTTTGGATAATAGAGTCCAAGGTTTGGGGTTCCCTTCGAGTCTGGAGTATTCTTTTGGCTGTAGTGAGGTGAGATTCTTTGGGATTGGACGGATATCTTGCTATTAAGCAGACCGAAAATTGTATGTCCGATCTAGTAGCGGTTAGATACATCGATGAGCCAACAATCCCTTTGAAATGGGTTTGATTGATCGATTTGCCGGTGAGATCGGGTCAAGGTTGTTAGGTAGGACCATTGGAGTCTTCAACGAGGCGCGATCGAGATATCTCATATTTCTTCAAGAGATTTCGGTGTATTTCTCTTGTTGATGGATATTCCTTTATCGTTTTCACGATTTGTAGTCCAAGAAAGTATGTGAGTTCCCCATCATGCTCATTTCAAACTTCTTTGTCATCGGTTTTCAAACCGCTTGCAAAGTTGTAGTTTGTTGAGCCAAAGATGATGTCATCAACATACACTTGACCGGTATCACATCTGTTGAGTTCTATAGACAAACAATTGTGTTGTCTATCTTTCCTTTGACAAACTTGTTTTGTATCGGGAAGGCTAAGAGAGTTTCATACCATGCCACAGGAGCTTGTTTAAGTCCATAAAGGGCTTTGTCAAGCTTGCAAACATAGTCGAAATTCACTATTCTCAAAGCACTGAGGTTCTTTGAACATACACATCTTCATTGAGATCACCATTTAAGAATGCACTTTTAACATCCATTTGGTAGACCACGAAGTTCATGTATGTTGCATATGCAAGGAAGATCCCGATGGCTTCCATTCTTGCAACAGAGCAAATGTCTCATCATAGTCAATGCCTTCTTGTTGACCGTAACCTTTGGCTACAAGTCCGCTTTGTTTTTAATGACGATGCCATTTTCATCGATTTTGTTTACGAAACCCACTTCATTCCTATGACTACTACATCCCGAGGATATTTGATCAAGGTCATGACCTTGTTTTATCAAACTATTGCAATTCTTCTTGCATAGCCTAAACCCGACTTGGGTGTTTTAGAGCCTCAATGACACTTTTGGGTTCTATATCGATAGTAATCGACATATAGACATTCATTGGTCAAGCTGCGATTAGATTAGCGCCATACTTCTAGTAAGCATGCCCTCGGTGGGTTCACAATGATGTTTACAAGCTCGATGTCACGAGTTCTTGTCCACTTACTTTGTGGTGCAGGATCCGAGCTTGATGAGTTACGAGAATCATTTAGATCATCGTAGAGATGTCTAGTTCGAGTTGAGGTTCATGAGTTGTGTTGTTGATCATTTGGATCGGTGTTTCCTATCCCGCGAAAGGATGGTCGATTATCAATGAATTCACCGATAGTTGGTTGGGGTAGATTGTAAGGTAAGACATAATGAGATGTCGGCATCGATTGATATGAGGAATTGAATTGATGTTGTACTCATCGGAGGATATCTTGATGAGTTATCAATTCCTATTTCCTCCATCGAGGTTTTGGTAAACATGATGCTTTCAAAGACTTTCATCAAAGGTGACATGAAAGGTTTCCTCAACTTGTTGTCTCCTCGTGTTAAAAACCACGAAGGCTTTGGAGATCGGTGAGTAGCCTAAGAGTATCCATCATCGCCTTTTGCATCAAACTTGCCTAGATGATCCTTGTGGTTATGAATGAACACAGGACATCCAAACACATGAAAATAGCCGATGTCGTGAAGTCTACCTTTGAAGATCTCATATGGGGTTTTGTTATGTCTTTTGACAATGATTGACTGTTTTGAGTGTAATGACGGTTTGACCTGCTTGATCTAGAAATGCTTGGAGAGGGTGAGCCATTTAACATGGTTCTAGCACCCTAAATGAGAGTTTTGTTTTTCCTTTCGAAGAACCCCATTTTGTTCAGGGTATATGGAGATGAGAAATTTTGAGAAATTCCTTTTCATCACGAAACTCTCAATCTCTTGATTTCGAACTCAATACCATTGTCGATTCGGTTTGTTTAAGATAATGTCATTCGGTTTTCAATCTTCCGGATGAATGACATTATCGTATCAGTACCGACTCTTTTCTACGAAGAAAGTATACCCAAGTGTATCTTGAGAACTCATCAACAATGACAAGTGTATACTTCCCATGCTTGGATTGATCTCGGGACTGTGGTCTAAAGAGATCCATGTGCGGAGGTGAAGGCGCTTTTGATGGAGAAATTCTGTTTGGTTTTGAATGATGCTCGTGGTGTTTACCTTTTTCACGTGCAGAGCATGGTTTGTCTTTGCAAAACCAGTGATGGTAAGCCAAGGACCTTGTTTTTTGCCAAGTTGTTGAGGTTTTGAAGTTTAAGTGTGAGAGTCTCTTATGCCACTGACCAATTGATAGTTTCGTTGGCTTTAGCAAAGAGACAAGTTCCATCTTGGGAGAGTGTTGACATGTCTAACACATAAACATCATCTCTCCTGGAGCTATCAACACCACTTCCTTGTTGGCATTGAAGATGGTACCTTGTTTGTCATTAAATTGCACAATGTACTTAGCATCACATAGTTGACCGACATCGATGAGATTGTATTTGAGACCATTGACATAAGAAATTATAGAAGACTATTCCATTGCGGTTCTTGAACCATAACCTTGATGGGACATGATGAGTTATCACCAAATACTACCTGGGTCTGGTTCCTTTACATACTTGTGCAAATACTCCTTCACACCAGTCATGCTTTGAGCAACCACCGTCTAGATGCCAAATATGCTCCCTCGCGTGTCTCGCACAAGTAGTAAATGAATTAGTTTCTCTTAGTGACCCACTTGCAGTGGGCTTGGGTCTCAAGGTCTCTTTGAATTTTGCAATCGATTTATGGTCAATGGTTGAGTGCATTGTGCTACCATGGTTTTGCATGTAGAGACCGAGGAAGACTCTGTGATTTTGGGTTATTTTGTACTTCTCCTTGCATGAATGATATTGTACCTTCGGGATCCATGGATCCGTAGTAATGAACCGGTTTAATAAAAACATAGGTTTTCTGGTTATTGTACCACAGTATGTTTTATCCTACATTTTCTTTTAGCATGCATACATGACATCTAATGTATCACGAAAGAATATAACACATATAGATCAAAGAAATGAAACACACATAATAACACAAACATCCTAGATAAAATAGATTATCAATAATATTGCATTTCAATGCTAAGGATGATACAAAGGATTCAATATAGATTAACAACACAAAGTAAATGTCTCCGTATGAACTTCATCATAGGGAACACAAGTGCGATGAGTGTTAGGGCGATGAGCACGAGTGCGATGTAAACCATGTTGATGACGGATCTTCTTGGTTTAGGAAGAGATGGAATGAGGAGGAAGATGAAGTTTTGAATGAGAGGAATTTTGAAATTGGAAAATTTGAAAAAGTGAGGATTGAAAAGTGGGCGTCGAGTGGGTTTATTAATAGGGAAGGAGGAATTTTTGAAATTCGTGTTTTGTTTTATTAGAAGAAATAAAGCATAAGCTCTATATACTATGACTATAGACGAGAAAATAACACGTATGTGAGAAGCGGGCATCCTAACGAGCTACATGTAAATCATGTGTAAACAAAAATCTACTCAAATAAAAGCCTAGCAAATAACACTTATATACTAAACAAATATCATTTAGATATAAGTAGAAAGTCATACCTCGAATGCACTTAGAATGTCTTTACAAATGACAAATGTCACTTAGACGATTCCAGCTCCTTTGCGTCTAAGATACCTTCTTAAGGAAGGTATTCTTGTTACCAACAACTCCTAAAGCTTGGTGGGTATGAGCTTTGACTAATCAACATCATAAAGAAGATTAGTGCAATTTAAGTGAAAATAAAAGAAAAAAAATGTTGTTATCAAATCAACATCTAAACATATCGTTTTGAAAACATGATGTTTGTTTTATGAAAAAAAAAAAAAAAAAAAAAAACCTTCTTTGTAGTTTTTAATTAACTATGGATCGTATCAAGTTTTTAAAGTACAATATACTTCAAGAAACTTGGTAACGAAGCTCGATACCAATTGTGGAAAACTAGAAGGGGTTGAATAGTTTTACCAATTAAAACTTCCTTTAATCTATTTAGATTGACTTATATCAATCTATTTGGTTGTGTGTGTTGGATGTTGATAAGCAAGCATATAGAAGATATGTAATGAAAGAAAAGAGTAAGAAGCACAAAACCACAACGCAAGTATTTATAGTGGTTCGGCTACAAGGTCACCTTCCTTGCCCTACTCCACTCCCGAGTCACCTACTCGAGTTCGTAATCACTACACCAAGCTCCTTATGGCGGAGAAGCCTTCACAACGTCGCCTACTCTTTTTCCGGTACTAGGCTAACCACGGGTTCTTTCACACAAGGTGAACCACTCCTACCTGGCGCCGCCTACCCTTTATAAGGTACTAGGCTAAGTACCTAGTTCTTTCACACCTTAGGTGAACTACACCTTCACAACGTCACCTACCCTTTATTAGGTACTAGGCTAAGCACCTGGTTCCATTGCAATGGAGGAACTACTACCACACTACACCAACGACTAATCCCGAAGGAGATCTACTCCTTTACAACATCATCAAGGATATCAATATCCTTGGATCCTATCTAAGTCTATCTTGTACATCGAAACACACCATATCGATTGTACATCTAAGGCACCTTTCACTAATGCCTTTGACTAGATCTACAAGACACCTTTCACTAATGTCTTGTGTCTTCACTTCTAAGCACCTTTCACTAGTGCTTCCTTGTCTTGACTTTTAAGCACCTTTCACTAATGCTTCTTTGTCTTTGACTTCTAAGCACCTACCACAAGTGCTTATCCTATGGACGATAGATACCCTTCACAAATATCTTCATCTTGACACTTGAGACATCTTTCACTAATGTCTTCAACACTACACTTCTTTGAAGAAAGAAAGGAATCATCAACAAGAGGACTTGATGAGCCTTGATGATGAGGAAGCATAACAACTCATGGACTTGAGCTTGCTCGACTTCAAAGGTGGTGATCTTGCCTTTAAGAGGAACCTAAAAGATCACACAAAAACAAAACTACAAACATAGATCTCTTGGATCTAAGGTTAGTGAGATCTAACTCGGGGAGAAAGTGTGTTAGAAAGAGGATTGAAAGGGTGAGTAATAATGAAGAAATGGCTCACTATTTATAGGCAAATTTCATCATCATTCCCACGGATCCCACGGATCCCTTCCACTTGGGATCCGGCTAGCACAAAGCTAGGGATCCGTGGGCAACTCCTCTTTACCCATGGGTATTTTTTGTTATGGGTCATGGGTCATGGGTTATGGGTTGATCCATGGTTTTCTTTCTAGATACAATGTACCTTAAGGATACATTGAACTTGTATAAGTGGTATATATAAAACCATGGGTTATGGGTCAAAACCATTTGCTAGTTTTATCTATTTAGTATATACTTGTTTTTACCCATTTTAGTATATACTTGTTTTACCCATTTTAGTATACTTAGCTTAAGTATGTGTTAACTCAATATGTAAACACTAGTTATTGTACATATATATCTAGATTATAAAATCACTTATACTTGTTAAGCCAATATGTAAACACTAGTTGTTGTACGTATATATCTAGATCATAAAATCACTTATACTTGTTTTAGTGTTTTATGTGAAAATGTGAATATGTTAGAAAACTATTAGTTCAAACCATTTACGTATTTTATTTGTTTCGTTAATATGATTTTACTTTTGTTATCGACAAAACATTAGAAGATCGTAAAATATAAATAAAGCGTTTTACGACTTATTTGTATTAACAATCTCCCTTTTGTTGATGACAAAACATAAAATTATTTTAAGGAAAAGCTAAAATTAAGTAGCGTTTAATTGTAGTTTTACTTTCTTCTCCCCTTTTGTCAAAACAAAAGTGTTTGAAGAAAAGCAACACATTGTTTTAAAGAAAACATGTGAAAAGAAAATAAAGAGCAAGTAACGAGGAATAGATCTCGTCTTACTCCCCTTGACGAGTCCATCCCTATGTAAGGCGTCAAGAAAGTAATTCTAATCTAGATCATTTGCAACTAAGTTTGCAAAGGATTTCGCCTAAAAAAAAAAAAAGAGTGTGCTCCCTAGATGATTGCAACTTTGCAATGGGAAGTTATGAAAAATAAATATAGTATTGCAAGTAATTTGCAATGTATTGCTTTGACATAAAGCTCCCCCAGCTTTAGGATGTCAAAGTCTTCATGTGAATTAAGATACTACAATACAAAGGTTAGAAAGCAAGTATAATTCACAATTTCCAAATGTGATGCAAGTTAGTAGGAGAGAAAAAAAAAAGAAAAGGTTTCTGTCTTCACGGATCCTCCGGTTCCCTCTAGTAGGGATCCGTCTTGGCTATTCGAGGGATCCGTATCGGTGATCAAATTCAAAGCCAAGGGTGAAATAACAAATAATGTTATCACATAAATGAGATATGAAACAAAGTAATCATATGCTCAACGAAATAACAAGTAGCATGTAATTCCATTTAATAAAACAAGAGTTATGATATACATGACTCAAAAATAAGAAAATAGACAATACATAACTAGGAATTTCTTAGACCAACTAACGCTGAAGCTTAGACACCACTATAATCTTCTAGCTCAAGTTATGTTTAGGTTTAATCTCGTCGAAACGTCGAGGAGATGATAGAACATAAACGTTGGTCTTCTCGTACTTCATGTATCAAACTTTCAACATGTTGACAATGATAGCAATCTTTGTCATGGCTAGGTAGTGGTGGTGGATGAAATGAAGTGGCTTGATTCAAAGGATCAATTGAAGTGGTTTGAGGAGCCTCGAATGATGGAGGGATTGGTGGAGGTCCATTTAGGAATGGTTCGATCAAGAATGATGATGGTGGTAAAGATGTGTCAACTTCCATAAGGTCGGGTGGTTGACTTTGATGATTTCTTATAATCCAAATGGGATTATATGATGGAAACGGCGAAAAGAAAGCCGGAGCAAGTGTTGACTCAACAACTTGATTTTGAATCATTGTTCCTCCTAATGAGGAGAATGTTGTCGTCGGAAGCGGATGAGACAGCCTAGGTGGCAAGTCCTCTAAATTGTAGAGGTGAGGTGATGATTGTGGGGATGTAAAAGAGATAGCTCTAGGAACTAAAGGTGATGGTTTAGTGGAGATTATATTGTTTGGCCTAGGAGGTATGGTTGTGTTTGGTATAGGTAGTTTTGTGGGTACTATCCTTTTAGGAATTGGTTTGATTGGATGATGAAGGTTTGTTGATTTGACCGGAGTAGATTCGGTTGAAGAGATTTCGTGTACAACATGAGCCCTTTTGATGGGTGGTTCTTTGGTGGATAGGTTGTTACTTGGGGTTTTTCTCATGATGAGATGATTTGAAGAGATTGCAAAGGCTGAAAGTTAGAATGAGAGTGATGACTATGGAGGTCCTAACAAGGTGGTTTATAAACCAAAAGATTTGGAAAGTGCATTTAAGCTCTAAGCCACTAAGATTCATTGGAATGTGATGATTAGCATGCACAAGAGTCAACCTCGAGAGGTTGTGTTGTTCTAGGAACTCATTTAAGATGAGATGGAGTGTTTGAGTTGAAATGATTTGTTTTAGTAAGATTTGTCATAGATCATCATCCGGATCCCACGGTTCCCTTCTCGAGAGGATCCGTCTAGTCTAGTTCTAGGGATCCGGCGTTGTTGATTTATGAAAGAGTGGAAATGATGTTTCTAAGATCCTAGACCTACATCACCTTGAGTGTTTGATTCTCCTAAGTGTTTTAAATGAAGGGTGCTTAAGTGTTTGAAGGCAATGAGTGGTGTAGCTAATGATTGTTATTTATGGAAGGATTTGGAACTTTCAACAAGTACCAATGGATGAGCAAGGATGACATTAAAGATGTCAATTGAAGTTAAATGAAACTAAATGATCCTAGAGATCGGGTTGTGTCTTAGGATTATGTTTTGGAAAATATCCTAATGGTTATGAGATGGGAAAACTAGGATTTGATCAACTTTGATCAATTTTGAGGTGAGATTGATTAATGATCAATATTGTCATAATCGAAGGACTTCTAACCTAGTTGTGAGAGATCATATAAGAAGAATAAAGTGTGAGTTTTGGGAGCGGAAGAGTGATGGATTGAAATGGTAGATCTAACAAAGCCTTAGAATGTGATCTATGTGAGTTGGAAAGAGTAGGAAAGGTCAACCTATCTTGATAAAGTCTTAATCAATCTTAAGACACTATGTTTAGCTTAGTGTGAGGTGTTCTAAGGGATGTGTTTGACATATAATGCTTGCAATTGCATTTTCTGTTTTGCCGGATCCCATGGTTCCCTAGAAGTAGGGATCCGTTTAGTACAACATTTGGGATCCGTCTATCTGTTAGACAAAACCTTTACTAAAGGTATGCAATGATCTTTGACAATGCATTATATTCCAAGTTTTGTTTAAGTGAGTTCTAAAACTAGGAAATCAAATGTAAGATGTTTTATTTCATGGAAGAGATAGGATTCTGAGTAGAATTGATCCTATTTGACTATTCTAGGTTCCTTGAGTGTCTTCACTAGGAGGATCATTATGTGATTGATGGGTATTGGTGGAATCATGAATGAAGAAAGTCTTCATGAGAGATATGTTTAGCGGTTCCATCATCTTGTTCACAAGTACGCATACAACGGACTTTGAAATTGAGGATGGAAGTGCATAACATTGTGATATAGGCGTGTCAAGAACATTCCATAAGGGATGAGTTTATTCTTGGAGCCTTGAAGATTTGCAATTCGCCTTTTCGAAGAAGTAGGCGAGATTGTATGGTTGTTGTGTTAGCAAACAAGACAACATGTGAGCACAACAAGTGGGAAGAATATCTCGATTTCCTAAGACTCCAAACATTTTCACGTAGAATGAGAGCAACGAACTTATACTCTTCTCGGATATCCGTGTATGGATAATGTTTGGATTGGAGTAATATGGTCGAGGTTTTCATATCATCGCGTTAAATCTTAGGAGAGGGTATGTGTGAACAATATGGACTATTTTCTTCACGAAAGTTGAAGAGAATCAAGAGACCAATCTTCGTGAAGGCACATTGTCCATGGTTTGGAATTCGGAGGATGTGAGCAAGATGCCCAAGGCTTAAAGTGAATTTTGGTTTTGATATAAAACCAAAGAGATAGAGAGCGATCCTCGTTACGAGCGAGTTAGACTTGACGGAAGAATTCCATTATGAACCTTGGACATATCTTCTTGTTGATTTCAAGAAGAAATTCTAGTCCTATGGCTCGGAAGGAGGTATTGATACCTTCTTGAATTGTAGAGAGGTGTCTACAATACGTCCTTCATGGAAGTGACGGTTTTCGAGATTATTGAACCCACGGACATGATTGCGGTGTGTTGGGCTCAAGGAAATGTTCGGGTGTGACGCTAGTGGTGAAAAATCAAACTCGTATTCATGCGTCATAGTTGAACCTATAGAAGTGATGGGTTAATAAGGGAAGGCGTTTATGGTCAACCTATAGTAATCTAACGTTTTACTAGATATTCTATTAACAATGGTTTTTTTATTAGTATTTAGCTAACTCATGGTTTTGAAACTCTAGTGGATTATTACTTTTAGAAAGATAGTGGTTTTAATCTTGCATGAAAAGCTGTTTTCCGATGGGACGGATCCCACGATTCCTTTTCAAAAGGATCCGCTAGTGTACCTTCCGGGATTCGTGGATCAGTAATGTGAACCGCTTTTAATAAAAACATAGGTTTTCTGGTTATTGTACCACAGTATGTTTTATCCTACATTTTCTTTTAGCATGCATACATGACATCTAATGTATCACGAAAGAATATAACACATATAGATCAAAAGAAATGAAACACACATAATAACACAAACATCCTAGATAAAATAGATTATCAATAATATTGCATTTCAATGCTAAGGATGATACAAAGGATTGGGTAAATGACCCCAATATAGATTAACAACACAAAGTAAATGTCTCCGTATGTGAACTTCATCATGGGGAACACAAGTGCGATGAGTGTTAGGGCGATGAGCACGAGTGCGATGTAAACCATGTTGATGACGGATCTTCTTGGTTTAGGAAGAGATGGAATGAGGAGGAAGATGAAGTTTTTGAATGAGAGAATTTTGAAATTGGAAAATTTGAAAAAGTGAGGATTGAAAAAGTGGGCGTCGAGTGGGTTTATTAATAGGGAAGGAGGAATTTTTGAAATTCGTGTTTTGTTTTATTAGAAGAAATAAAGCATAAGCTCTATATACTATGACTATAGACGAGAAAAATAACACGTATGTGAAGCGGGCTTCTAACGAGCTACATGTAAATCATGTGTAAACACAAAAATCTACTCAAATAAAAGCCTAGCAAATAACACTTATATACTAAACAAATATCATTTAGATATAAGTAGAAAGTCATACCTCGAATGCACTTAGGAATGTCTTTTACAAATGACAAATGTCACTTAGACGATTCCCGCTCCTTTAGTCTAAGATACATTTTTAAGGAAGGTACTCTTGTTACCAAGCAACTCCTAAAGCTTGGTGGTATGAGCTTTGACTAATCAACATCACAAAGAAGATTAGTGCAATTTAAGTGAAAAGAAAAGAAAAAAAATGTTGTTATCAAATCAACATCAAAACATATCGTTTTTGAAAAACATGATGTTTGTTTTATGAAAAAAAAAAAAAAAAAAAAAAACTTCTTTGTAGTTTTCAATTAACTATGGATCGTATCAAGTTTTTAAAGTACAATATACTTCAAGAAACTTGGTAACGAAGCTCGATACCAATTGTGGAAAACTAGAAGGGGGTTGAATAGTTTTACCAATTAAAACTTCCTTTAATCTATTTAGATTGACTTATATCAATCTATTTGGTTGTGTGTGTTGGATGTTGATAAGCAAGCATATAGAAGATATGTAATGAAAGAAAAGAGTAAGAAGCACAAAACCACAACGCAAGTATTTATAGTGGTTGGCTACAAGGTCACCTTCCTTGCCCTACTCCACTCCCGAGTCACCTACTCGAGAGTTCGTAATCACTACACCAAGCTCCTTATGGCGGAGAAGCCTTCAAGCATCGCCTACTCTTTTTCCGGTACTAGGCTAACCACGGGTTCTTTCACACCAAGGTGAACCACTCCTACACAACGCCGCCTACCCTTTATAAGGTACTAGGCTAAGTACCTAGTTCTTTCACACCTTAGGTGAACTACACCTTCACAACGTCGCTTACCCTTTATTAGGTACTAGGCTAGCACCTAGTTCCATTGCAATGGAAGAACTACTACCACACTACACCAACGACTAATCCCAAGGAGATCTACTCCTTTACAACATCATCAAGCATATCAATATCCTTGGATCCTATACTAGTCTATCTTGTACATCGAAACACACCATATCGATTGTACATCTAAGGCACCTTTCACTAATGCCTTTGACTAGATCTACAAGACACCTTTCACTAATGTCTTGTGTCTTTACTTCTAAGCACCTTTCACTAGTGCTTCCTTGTCTTGACTTTTAAGCACCTTTCGCTAATGCTTCTTTGTCTTTGACTTCTAAGCACCTACCACAAGTGCTTATCCTATGGACGATAGATACCCTTCACTAATATCTTCGTCTTGACACTTGAGACATCTTTCACTAATGTCTTCAACACTACACTTCTTTGAAGAAAGAAATGAATTGTCAATAAGAGGACTTCAGTAGCCTTGATGATGAGGAAGCATAGCAACTCATGGACTTGAGCTTGCTCGACTTCAAAGGTGGTGATCTTGCCTTTAAGAGGAACCTAAAGATCACACAAAATCAAAACTACAAACATAGATCTCTTGGATCTAAGGTTAGTGAGATCTAACTCTGGGGAGAAAGTGTGTTAGAAAGAGGATTGAAAGGGTGAGTAATAATGAAGAAATGGCTCACTATTTATAGGCAAATTTCCTCATGTTCCCACGGATCCCACGAATCCTTCCACTTGGGATCCGCTAGCGAAAGCTAGGGATCCGTGGAACTCCTCTTTACCCATGGGTATTTTGGTTATGGGTCATGGGTTATCGGTTGATCCATGGTTTTCTTTCTAGATACAATGTACCTTAAGGATACATTGAACTTGTATAAGTGGTATATATAAAACCATGGGTTATGGGTCAAAACCATTTGCTAGTTTTATCTATTTAGTATATACTTGTTTTTACCCATTTTAGTATATACTTGTTTTACCCATTTTAGTATACTTAGCTTAAGTATGTGTTAACTCAATATGTAAACACTAGTTGTTGTACATATATATCTAGATTATAAAATCACTTATACTTGTTAAGCCAATATGTAAACACTAGTTGTTGTACATATATATCTAGATCATAAAATCACTTATACTTGTTTTAGTGTTTTATGTGAAAATGTGAATATGTTAGAAAACTATTAGTTCAAACCATTTACGTATTTTATTTGTTTCGTTAATATGATTTTACTTTTGTTATCGACAAAACATTAGAAGATCGTAAAATATAAATAAACGTTTTACGACTTATTTGTATTAATAAAGATGACTAGTGTAATGACACACCATACCGCTGGGTTTGTTGGTGGATTTTGACTTTGATGAGCTAGATGAGGTCGACTTAGTTTCCTTGATTGAATCGGGGGCTTTTTCGATGGAATCCATCTTTTACGTCGTGTTCCTCACAAGCTCTGAAGTTGCTTAATTTGGTCACCAGGTGGGGACAGAGGATGTTGAAGTCTCGGTGAGGAGTAGACTCTTGTTGGATTTGTTTTGTTTGTCTTTGCGGATGGTTCTACCAAGTCCAGACGTTTCTTTTGGTGAATGAGGATTGAATTTTTAGAGGAGTAAGCTCGAGCTTGGATCGGCACCTCAAGAGGTTTCGTGGTCGAAGCGGTGTTTGAGATTCTCGCAGACTGTAGATGTGTTCAAGACTCCGGGCACATCGTGAGTCTAACATTCTCTTAAGAGCTTGGCTCGTGTTCAAGAATCCTTCCAAAATCGAAATTTGAAGCTTACTCTCGGATTAACCCGTTCAATCCAATCACTGGAATTTGGAGTTGTCGATATTGGTAATCATACCACCAGACACAAATGGTTTTGAACTTCGGTCTTTGTTGCGAGAGTTAGGGAGATGATCTTCACCTATGACTCTCTTTTTGCTACTGGGGCACCCACAAGATCAAAGACCACAGGATTCTTAGCATCCAACTATCAAGAATATCTTGTTCCTTTTAAGTTCATCTTGAAGAGCCCGATTTCTCTTAACTAGTTTAGTGTTTTGAATTTGCAAAGTGACGACCTCAAGCTTGGCTTGTTTTAAAATAAGATTCATCTTTACACTTGTTTAATTCAAAACTTAGCTTGTTGTATTTTGAAAAAGATTTAATCTTTGCTCTTCTATGAACTTAAGGTCAACATTAAGATAATTAATATAAGATCGCAAAGCGAGTCATCATCCATAGAAAGTAAGATGTTTACCTTCTTCATAGTGATGTTGACCCATTCCCGCTTCGCATGATTCTTACCAACAGCTAGCTTGTCCTCTTCGAGAGGGCCATCGATTGCAATCGACATGCACCATTTCATCATCGATGACACCGGCTCTTCATCCGATCAAGGTCTCACAATAAGGCCTTTGTTTTACCATGCATGATTGAACACTTTTGTTGTTTCGAGGGACCTGCCTCGAGCAATGCAAGCTTAGCTTTGACTTTCTTATACTTAGCTTCAAAATCAGCTTTGTTTTGATCGATTTGTTTTGAAAGTTTTGATGAGACTGATAGATTTTGGTTGAAATTTGCTAAAGCACGAGGACCGATTTGATCCCGATGGTTTATAAGAGGGTTCGAAATTGTTTTGAAAAATAGTCTTTGCAAATGACCTCTTTGTGACACTTAAAGCATTCAAGGTCCTCATATGCTTTGGCATTTGAAAAACCTTTGTTTCTTTTTATAAACCTTCGAGAGTTAGCAAGGAGTGCCCTTTCCAAATTCGTTGTTCGTGTCATTTAGGTACTCCTCACTTGATCTCTCATCGACTCATCATCGAATTTTCCGAAAATCTTGAACAACATTGTTAGAATAGAAAGCGGTTGATATTGGTGATGAGGTGGTGGTCGGGACTTTGACTTCCCGAGACTTCTTTAAGTCGTGGTATCGTCTGCTGATGAGGTTTTCCTCATAGACAAATTTCCCATAAATTTCGGGAAGCTCAAGATTTTGGATATGATTAGCATTCCTAAGTCCCCGAGAAATTCAAACACTTCTCGGGGAGATGCTGACAAAACCAACATTGATTTCATGTTTGGACAACTTAACACCATCATTTGACAGCTCATTTAAAAGAGTTTTGTACATGGTGTAAGTTTGAGAGAGAGTTTCGAGTCCTTAGCCCTGAAGGTGTTATACTCAAGTTTCGTGTCCATTATCCTGCTTTTCCTTGGTATCGATGGTCCTTCATGACTATAAACTAGGTCATCCCATGTTTGCTTAGTTGTACTACAAATTATACGGACTCCATAATATCGTCAGAAGACAAGATATTATGATACTTTTGAGTCGTTGGTCCTGGTTGACCACTCTCCTTTCATCCTGGTCCACCGAGCTTGTGTTTGGGCAACCTTCAGCAGCCTTTGGGACAAATGGACCTTCATTTATACACTTGATATAATAAGGTTCCATCCCAATCAAATAGCAAAGCATTCGCTTTTCCATTTGTTGAATTTGCCAACTTCAAGTCTAGGGCAACAAATTGAATAAGCTCCACCCTTTTATCGACAAGTTGGGGTACATCAATTTCACCATTTAGGATCCTAATTTAAAACTTTTAGAGCGGCCTAAAAACGAGTTTTATAATTAGCGGCTCGATACCACTTGTTGTTCCCTGTTCACTATCGCTTGAAGCAGCTTTAAGTATGTAAAATAAGTTAATAGTGAACTATGACCTGAAATTAACATAAGTAAAACACACAAAGTAATTTTCAACATCATATTCTTATTAGAAATAAATCAACAAAGAATCGTTACCCAAGTACTTGTGGAATAGTACTTGGGATTGAAATGATAAAGTTTGGTGACTCCTCTCTAAGCTCGGGGCTAAGTCCGAGCACAACTCTTAGAGCTCACCGAGCTATCTCAGAACTAAGTTGATTTGGAGGAGTGAAAAGATGGCTCATGCAGTATGTGCGTTTTTACAATTCACAAGCTTAATCTTTTCACTCCATCTCTTATGCTATTTATACATATATATATACATATATATATATATATATATATATATATATATATATATATATATATATATATATATATATATATATATATATATATATATATATATATATATATATATATATATATATATATATATATATAATATATATATATATATATATATATATATATATATATATATATATATATATATATATATATATATATATATATATATATACATATATATATATATATATATAAATATGTTTTTCTTTTTTCCACATATACACGGCATACAAATATTTCACTTTACCATAAATCATTGAGATAGTAGCTAGAAATCAGAAAGTGTGATATGATACCCTAAGTTAAGCCGAAAATCACTCTTGGTGATTTATACGACATTTATTGAGTTACCAAGTTTATGGAACACATTTTTTCCTCCTATATATGGGCTGAATATCACAGTTCATGCGTTCAAACCCTAAAACAGATAACGCAGAACTTTGGTAGCCTTTTTGTCTTCACAAAGGAGTAGTTAGGAGCGTGTTCATACAGCCAGGGATTTGATCGTGGTGTTCGACTCAATTTGGTTCTAGGGGTTGGTTGTTTTCGTGTTCTTGTTTTGCTTTGAATCCGACTAGGTAACCCTCACCTTTGCTTGTGTTCTTCTCATCATATAAACACATATAAACGTGTGAATCCAATGAGTAAAACTAACCTAAACATCTAAGTTTCATTAAGTATAGTGTGGTGTTAGAACATGTTTAAACATGGATTAAGGCGGATCAAAAGCTGTTATGTTTAGCGAATGACATGGCTAATGCTTGGTGTTTTACTTAAGTCTTTTAAAGGTCTTGCAATCTGTGATATGAGTATGGTTTTTGTTTGTTATTGCATGAATAATAAACATGGGTTTTTTGTTGAGTCGTGGGTCATATATATTGTATATATATTCGTATGGTCATTATATAGATTAAGGTAGTATGCATGCATGTTCATGGTGGAAGTATAATTGGGTCCAAGCATGCTTTGGGGCTATAATGAATACGTGTCTCATTGTGGTTTTAATCTGATTTCTTAACCATGTTGTATGGTGTATACATGTGGAGTTTATGTGAGTGTTTCATGGTGTGTTTGGCTCGCGAACATGTTCTGGTCTCGTTATGATCTTGTGTGTCGTGTTAGTGTTACATGTTGGGTTTCATCAGGGTGTGAATGCTTGTGTGTCTAATGCATATGTTTTCTGTCATGATTTCATGTGGAGTTGGATGGTGTTTAAGTGTATCCTTGTCGAATGATTAATAGGAGTCATGTGCTTGGTGAACTCGTAAGGTTGATCAAATAGTTATAGGCGTAAAAGCAGTAAGGGTTTATCAAAAGAATGTAGCATGTATGGTCTCATGGGGGGGGTATGTTGAAGGGTGATCGCGGGTTTCACACATTAGTCGTTTGGTGTTTTGAAAAGGGGTTCGGGAAGATGAGTCGGGGGTTAGTCCTTTGGCGTGTTTACTTGGTCATAGATGTTAAACTTAGGAACCGCGAGCGAGCTTGATTTTGGTCGATCATGTCCATGAAAGATGAATTATGAAGTGTGTTTTTTTTCTTTTTCTTCTTATTAAACGTATAAGAATTTGGACAAGTAAAATCAAACCTTTAAATTAAATTACACTATAAACCCTACACTTTGAGATATTTACAATATAAACCCTATACTTTGAAGTATGATCTAATAAACCCTAATTTATGTTATATAATTATATAAAACCTTATACCTTGGATATATGGCAATTATAGCTAACAACCTAAATATGGGAAAATTACTAAAAACAGAAAGTTACTAAAAATAGTAAGAAGCTTCATTATGTATTAAAGACAACCTTAAAAAGTAATCCATCTACATTATAAGCTAATAATAGTATTATTATTCACCTTCTGTAGATTTTCCGAAGAAGAAGTGATTCCTATTTTTGTGTGATCCTATCTTTATCTGCTTTGTCATTTGTATAAGGTACAAATATTCTGACCTTTCTTATAAGGTTTCTCATGATCCTTTCACACCTTTTGATTGCTTAGGTTCTGATTTTGATGCCTTTGTTATGAGCCTTTCTGTTTATGACACTATGATATTCGCCTTTGATATGAGCCTTTGCTATGCACCCTCTGTTACGAACCTATGTTATGATGTTTTCTGATGACTTATATATTCTGTATCATTGCTATGATATGCTGTTTGACCCTTCAGTTTGCTACCCGAGCTTTTACTAGTCATGCGGGTTCCATGACCATGTCATTGAGGCACCAATGGCATGACTCCATGATGGGCGAGTGATGACCCACTGCGTCCCTTTCTGTTATGTATATTGAGCTCAAGTATTATGTTTTTGGCCATTATGATTTCTACAGGGGCGTACTGATGCATCCTAGATCTGATCTTTGTATATGTTCTATTTCTGGTAAATGGTGATTGTGTGCCATATACGTCATTCACACTTTGGGAGTTAGCTACTCCATTTATGATATTTATGTTACTATGATGATATGATGTTATGATGATATGTCTCTGTGCTCGTGGTAGAATTATGTAACCCTTATACCCTTTTACTACACTTATGTTATACCTTCTGATATTTCACCATTTTTTGTATTCTCTTTCAGTTTCAGTATTTTTCTATATATATATTTGTTCATTGAGCTTTTAGCTCAGCCGCATTTTCTTTTCTCCTGCGGCAGGTTTTTAGGCTGAGAGTTGGGCTATCTTTGGAGCTGAGAGTATGAGTTGTGTGTGGACTTACTTACCCTAGACTTCCTAGCTTTTGGACTATGTTTTCCATTATTTTAGATTTGGATTATTTTCCCTTCATTTTGAATTTTGGAACCTATGTATCTCTTTCAAGTCGTGTTGACTTACATTTTGGTATTTATGATTAGACTTTCGCTTGCGTCTTATTATGTATGTTCTGATATGCCACCATAATGTGATACTTCTACCCTTGTCGGTTTGGGGTGTTATAATATACATATGCATAATTTTTCAAAACATATTATAACTTGCATATATTCTAAAACCACATCCTATTATATCTACTTAAGAAACATATAACTTAGGTTCCGACTTAATTTCTTTTAAACACATTTATACTAGAAACTATATATATGTACGTACACTTACCATGTAAATATATCCTTTTCATTAATAACGTCTCATCATACGTCCTATTGTTTTCCGTATATTATATTTTAGTCATCATTTAAACCGGATCACAATCATTTCGATATTGTTTTCCAAAGTCATATTTTCATAAGCCGAACTACACATAATCATTTGGAAAACTATTTTCAAACTTAAACGATGCCACACAAACATTGTAAAACTTATAAAGTTTTGTAGAATTTTATTGAATCCTAATATGAAATAAAGACTAAAACTTGTTGTACTAATCTAGGTTGCGTGTCCGAGCCGCTCACTATCACTGTTTAATTTTCACTTCATATTGCTTATTGCTGAGGTGAGTTTATAGCCCCAACTTCATCTGCTAAACTATTTTATAAACTATGGGGTGAGAGACATGCAAAACTGTTTTCGGACTAAAACTTAAATTTTTATGAAAATTATTGCGTAGATGAGCCTAAGCCCTTTTGTATCCCATAAGTGCCCCATTTCATGAACCGCCAATTCCTGCTGGGAAGTACGATTGTTATATATAGATCTATTGGGAGTGACATCCCAGTTCGGTTTGACCGGATAGGCAAACACGACCGTATAACAAGTCAAAATTCAAGTGTTTTAGGATAGAAACTTGTCGGGCCAAATTATTTATTTACATGCTTCTAGATGCATACCCACTGTTATAGCTTCGGTTGCATAAACTTAGTGCTATCGCAATAGACTATTTTGTAATGACATTATATTCGTTGTAATGCTCATCCACACGCTTAGTCCAACTGATGATATTATTGTTTTTATAATAAACCATGAACTCACCAGCGTGTTGCTGACTTTTAGCATGTTTTTCTCAGGTAACTAATATGCAGGCAAGGACATGGCATGGTATTGGTCATAGATTTCCAACTGAAGTGTTTTTACATGAACTAGGACTTATTTATTGGGACCACTTTAAACTTATGGGCCATATTTTTCGCACATGACATCAATGTAAAACTCTTTTATTCATTAATGAAATCGTAAACGGATTATGTATTCTGTTCTTTATTACCTTGTGTTGTGAATACCAATTGAGTAGCACCCCATGTTGCTTCGGCTGTACCAGTTTTTGGGGTGTTACACTTTCGTAGTAAGCTTTATCAATGTAGAATATTTTTACAATGATGTCTAAACATTTGAATAAAATGGTTATATAGTTTTGACATAATCTTCGTTTAGCCTGAAACAACTATTTGACCTGTTTGACCATTCGAAGTTAAACACCACCCAAACTGGCCCATTATGTTGCATATTCATAAGAAAAAAAAAGTATGTTCAAAGTTATATTGATTATAGAAGATGAAAAAAAACACCCTAAACCAACAATAACAGCCATGATGTTCACAAAACCATATATCTTATTTGCGCATAATATAATTTACATAAAGAACTACCCTAAGAAGATTTAGATGACTTTCAGCACAAGTATAAACCTTATAAGACGAAATTTTGTAACTTGAGCAACTTTAAATGGACAAATAGCAATATCAGCAAATACTTGAGCAGATGCATATAGACCAAATTTGAATCCACATTGCACACCATACCCGAATAATTTTCCTCACCAACCTCTCCACAATGAAGATGGACCTTCTTTCCACAATATATTTAGACCTGAAGCAATACTGTGAAACTATATTGGATTCACCTAAAGTAATGAAAATGAAACAAATCATTAGGCCGCATAAGTACCCATGATCAACCTAATAGGGAATAACTTGAAAATAATTACCAAAGAGTTTATCGTCACCTACATATTCGTTAAAATCATGTGGTCCAAAAAGAGGTTTCTACGCAAGATACATCACCATAAATTCATCGTCACCTTTTATATAGTTTTTCTGCATTGAGATGAATAAAGATGGTATATTACCGAATAGCGTTATTATTAGAGACGGTATTACAAATAGTATAAATATAAAATATGGTATAAGATGCTGGAATAGGCTACCCAAACAACCCCTAATTGAACACATTATTTAAAGTGGTTGGAATGAGCATGTCAAGGTTTATTAGCTGCTAAAATAATTTATCCAAACAACCCCAAATAATAACATGTGAATGTTAAAATAGCTGCTGAAATAAGCTACCCAAACAGGCCTTAATTATCATCACTCAAGGTTGTAATTCGCCCTTTACCCCATAGCTCTAATCTAATAAAACACTCATTAACTTCGGAAATGCAGGCCATTTATGATCGAAGATTACAGATAACACATAAGTACTAAAATGTATACCACATAGTTATGATTGTGATAATCATATTTAGTTATGATATATGTACATGATCCTTTAGTGAAACTTCATATACTCTCACGATCATACAACCCAATTAAAATTTAACTCATACTAATAGGATGTTTAATATTCTTCTAAAAATCAAATGCCAAACATGCAAACCTGAGCGATATTCAGTTGGGAGCGTAATAGTCATACCTAACCTATTTCCAAATAAATTTGCCTTTTTCGGTTTTATAGACGTATTAATCATTTTCGAGCACTTAGGTTCAATATTCAGTTTACCTATCTCGGTTGTAGAGAACACTATTTCAGATTAAATCAGTATTGACATATAGCAACGATGGTTACACATGTTTTCCTATTAACAGGTAGTTTCAGCATGGGCATACCTGCTTGTTTATGGGACCTTCAAGTTCTTAAGATGGTATAATCTTTTATCATAATGGAAAGGTCTAGCAATCACATCCGTTTGTTTGGCTATTATTATCGTCTTAATGCAAGTCTTGATTCACTCTAGAACGTTCCACACCTGCAAAGGTGGAACCCTCAAAGACCAGCACTGATGGAGAATCGTTTCGTAATGTACATGACAAGAAGCAGTGAGTAAAAGTGGAACATGTTCTTGGATAAAAGATATATTACCAAATTTACCGAACATATTTATATGGAAGAATACCTCAAATCGTCACTATACCTTAATACCATTATAACAAATCATTGTAACCAACATCAGCTTCCAACAACGGTTTAGTTTGCATAATTCAAAGCGTTTTAGAACGTCATTTAAAAGTAATAGATGATTCTGGTCAATATAACACACGTATATACATATGAATCAACAAATTTCGTTTTCTTTTGGTAAGAGGAATGAAAACAAAATTTCGCGTAACTTCTGGCCTGCGGTGTGCGCTGAAATCCAACGACAAATAAGAATATTAGAACACCATGAGTATCAAAATAGCGTAATTTGGAATAGCGTATGCAAATTAAGAGCTTCCAAATTACACTATAGTATTATAGGCATTAATGGTCACAATAAATCATAGTTTTTTCTCTGAAAAGTACGAATGAAATAAATAAAATAAAATAACATTACAAACATTAAACATATAAAAATAAAATGTAATATAAAGCTCGTTATTATTAGGCGAACAGTAAGCTTATTGATAAATTACTTCTAAGTTATTATATGCACTAAGCACATTCATAAATGTAATAAGCACATATACACCAATGACAAGTTTCATATTATATTGAAAAGATAAATGAGTGAAACCACTAAAAAAAGAATGATGTACTTATTTTCATGAGTAGTCCAAGTAGATATCATTAACAAAACACCCCTTTAAAGAGTAGTAACAAACAGCTCATTAGACTTCATTAGCCAAACGCTCCTTTAACGAGAAATAGTAGAAACCAAACACCCTTAGACAACAGCAACCAAACACTTATGTAGACAGTAGTAGCCAAACACTCCTTGAGACAGTAGTAACCATATTCTGCCAGTAATGGTACTCATCGGTTAATTTATCACCCCTCCAAGTATCTTATCTATAACGAATGAGTTTTTTTTCCGAGACACTTCTGCATTCGTTACAGCTGACTTAACCACAAAGGAGATTGCAGTCACATTTTTATGTAGATTTGATAATGATACAATTTGGGGTCGTCAATTTCAAATTTTGGCTCATAATCTCTATATTTTCAGGGATTCTCAATCCGTTCTCCCTAACCTTCATTGGCAAGACAATGCAAACTCTTGGTAGTCGACTTTGCAGCAGTTAAACTAGCAAATGGCCCATTCTTCTTCGCTTCCTTTAAAATTCTTGAGCTGCCAATATCGTATCTTTTTAACTTTTGAGTTTTTAACTGATAATCATAATATTCTTTCATTTTGCCAATTATAAACCTTCAACCTTAACTTTATCCTTAACCTCCTTTTCAAACAGTTTCAAAACCTCCTAATATAATGGACCATCGGTCTCATTCAATACAGTACGATATATTGGTTTAAGAGTTATGTCACATATGTTCTTTGCAAGATCCTCATACACATTAACTTGGTCTTAAACTGATCTGGTTTTGAAAGCTAGAAAGGTTGTATGCATGTGTGCTTTCCCAGCTGTTAACATATCCTATAATATTTCATAATTTCAATCAAACCAATTATTGAAAACCTCATAACATATTCATTCCTTACTAAATGTCTTTAAATGATACTCAGCTAAAGGGATCGTCTGGAGTTGAGTTTGCAAATTAATTATCTAATTAACGCGTTTTCATGCAGTAAATAAAGGAACTTGAGAGTTTGCATGTCTAATACTCATATGCCAATAAAAAATTTAAGGCCAAATAATTGGTTTAGAACAATCAGTTATGTTTAGCTTATACAAAAGTGATTAGATGATTACTACAAAAACTTAATTAGGCTAAACATATAATTTTACGGGTTATGATATCAGCACAACATCTTGGAGAAAGCCAACATGGTCAAATTTACCAACATCTCAGCTGATATACATCATTTTGACCAAACAACAATGTCAATATCACTCTAGCCAAAACGTTTAGAAGCCGTGGTTATCTTTTTTGAGGTTGAACTTATTTGTTACCTAAAATGGAAAGTTATCAAAGTACATTACCTTTTTATGTAGTGTATGCTAAAAGTTTAATAGATAATGAAACACTAAGTATACAAAACAACCCTATTATTTCAGCCAAATGAAACTAAAAGAATCATTTAGCTAGGACAAGAAATACCTTAAGCTCATTCACATAGTTGATACCCCGTACATCATTCCAATCCAATTCAAAAACAACAAATCCATAAAGGGTTCTATGCAATTTGCTATTTGCTGTTGGACTGATTAATGTCTTTTATGCCAAACATACGCTTTGTTTTTTTAAAGCCTGTATTCAGGTTGGGCCAAAGGACAACAACCCATTAGATAGCAGTTATATAACGGTTATTAGGTTATGTCGCTTAGTTTTAGATGAAACGTTATGTTTCTTCCATCACACCGATTCAGATAGTATATATAGATTAGGTTTATGTAAATCAAAAGCAACCTCTTCAGTTTTATAATATCAGTTTATAAGGGGTTCACCCAAGTTTCTTTGTTCTTCTTTTATTGATTCTTGATGATTACACATGAATGCTTGTTTGATTAGATCGATCCTGGAGATATGAATTCAAGACCTAGAAACATTGGTATCAGAGCCGAAGGAATCAAACAACACTCCAAATCATGTCACAATTATCATTCAATATTGGGCGCATTTTAATATCACAAGAAGGTAGTTGTTCAAAAATATCACAAGAAGGCAGCCATGGATGAAGAAGAAAGAGATGTCGAATTGCAAAAGAAAGTTACAAGTTTTCTTAATAGGTTTTATGATAAGAAACAAGTTTAAAGATCAAGTTTCAAGGTTTCTTATTAGGTCTTATGATAAGAAACAAGTTTGAAGATCAAGTTTCAAGGTTTCTTATTAGGTTTTATGATAAGAAACAAGTTTTAAAGGTTTCAAAGATTAAGCTTTAAAGACGTATGAAGACATCAGTTTCAGGATCTAAAGAAAGATTCATACCTGCGTTTTTTTTAAAGGAATGCAACCATGGATGCCAAATTGAAGAAGTTAAAAGGAAGAAAGCAAGATTCAAGAAGACATTCAAGAACAAGAAGATTGAAGTTTGGCATTCGACATTAGGAGGGAGATGTTGGACTAATTAATTTCTTTTATGCCAAACATACGCTTTGTTTTTTTAAAGCCTGTATTCAGGTTGGGCCAAAGGCCAACAACCCATTAGATAGCAGTTATATAACGGTTATTAGGTTATGTCGCTTAGTTTTAGATGAAACGTTATGTTTCTTCCATCACACCGATTCAGGTAGTATATATAGATTAGGTTTATGTAGATCAAAAGCAACCTCTTCAGTTTTATAATATCAGTTTATAAGGGGTTCACCCAATTTTCTTTGTTCTTCTTTTATTGATTCTTGATGATTACACATGAATGCTTGTTTGATTAGATCGATCCTGGAGATATGAATTCAAGACCTAGAAACATTTGCAAGCAAGGAAGTCATGAGTTTCTCTACCGGTAACAAGACCCTCTTTCATGTAAGTGTTACCATTGAAAACCATCTTTTCAACTTTCGGGACTTGCTTGAATCTCTAGAACGATTGTTGAGCTCACTAAATGCCGGTTTCTATTTATTATCCTTTTGCCCTCTTGTGATTGAAAAAGGGGAGAACCTGGACTGGAATAATAATAGAGAGAATATTAAAAGGGTAAATATTCATTATTTAGTATGATTATAGATATGCTAATTGTGATTATTTGGAATTATTTGGAACCTTGGTAACCATCAGCTGCTACAGGTCTGCAGGCTTTGAGACCAAGTCTTCTAGCCATGGCATGTTATCCACAAATATAAAAAATGTCTTGCTCTCAGGCGTCAAGAAAAGGATAAAATCAGAAAGATAAGACTGGAAATCCCTACATGCAGTAAGTTGCTGATATGAACTCACTTAGAAAATAGGTAGATATGATCTCACTTAGAAAACAGGTAATGTAACGCTTTAAAGTGTTAATATAGATATAAGGATTTATGCAACAATAGTTGATCCTAAATGATATAAATTAGATGGTAAAGGAGTGCTTATCCACGACGCACTGTGTCAAATAATCTTTTATATTAGAATGGCATCATATGGTCAGAACATAGTGGAATGGCACATAGTGCTTATCCACAATATTAAAAAAAAGAAACGTGTCACTAAACGTACAATGTCAAGTGTACAAAGTCAAATCAAAAGTTTTTGGTGATTAAAAAAATAGAATATAGGGTTACGTGAAGATGGTTCTACTGCTGCTAATTCTGCTAATGCAATTTCGTTTGTTTTCTATCTCTCAACTTTATATTAATCCCATTAGAACATCAAAATTTATGAATAAAATCTTAAATTTCATACCAGAATTATTAGTTGGAGAAAACCCATAAGGACCGGCAGAAACTGATTGATGAGGCACAAAGGATGGATGTGTGATCCAACGGCCAAGAGGTGAAGGCATGGTGCTAAGACTAAATTAGCTACAAAATAAAAACATTAAAAAATATTTAGAAGCCTTAGTTTTGGTATGTGAACCACTTAAACAGACAACAAAATTTCACTTATGCATCATTAAGAGCATCTATAGCCTTTTTATCATTCTCATGTGATAAGACTACAACTAACAATAGTCAATATCTAAACTAGACTACTCAATGAAAAGGAACTACTACTGTAACTGAAAGTAAACATACGAAACTTGGGACAATTTTCTCTTCTTTCTTCTTGTTGATTATCAATGCAAAGTACATATTTATAATAAACAATAACAACTACTTCATGTTGGTTTGTGGGAGTTAAAACACGCGAAATGACTAGAAGTGTGTGAGCCTATGGGGGCACACACGTTAAATACGAGAGTACGTACACGAATGTTTATACTTGAATTTTCATCCGACCCGTTTAGTTTGCATGATACCCAATTTGTTTATACGACCCATGGGTTGTTTATCTCCTCAATATGGGTCGGTTTTGCGGTAGCCTTGGGCCTAGACCATTTATCCGATCGGATGGGTGTTTGGATTGTTTACTTGGAGCTCAAGTTTGAGTCCAAGTAAAGTAAACCTAGGGTTCTAATCCTATAAATACAAACACACCCATGCTTCCTAACCTACGAATTACCTATCCCTAACTCACGACTCTAACATGTGGAAAACTAGAAGGGGTGTTGAATAGTTTTACCGATTAAAACTTTGTTTTAAAATATTTAGATTGACTTATGTCAATCTATTTAGATGTGTATGTTAGATGTTGATAGATACATATGTAAATATGTAATGCAAAGATAAAGAGTAAGAAACACAAAACCATGACTGATACGTGTACAACGTGCGTTCGGGGTCAAAGGAAACTTCATTTTCTTCGAGCAAGTTTTTCAACCACCTAGGCAGTGAACCTAATCGTTGTAGTGTAGTATTAGGGTAAGCCTCGGGATTGATATCATTCTCTAGGGGAATAGGAATGCTAGTGATAAATTACTACGCTAAGGTTGGGGTTGAGGAAGATTATTTTTTATCTTTTTATATATTTTTTAGGAAATTGAAAGTACGATCTCGGGGTTTGGATTTGGGGGGTGGTACTTCTACCAATTACTCTACTATTCTAATTATCTAATTAACTAAGCTAAGGGGTAGTCTATGTCTATTGATGTGTGCTCATATGATGATTAAAAATATGTCTACCTAGATACTATTACTCCCTAGTTATCTTTTATTGATGGTTGAATTGTCACATCCTTATTCTTAACGCGTTATGTCTTCTAAGGTCGTAGGGTATGCTTTTCTCCCTAACTCTTTGAGAATACCTTAAGGTTATTTCCTACAAAATCTCTAGGATTCATAAACTAACTCTAAGGTTATCTTTGGATTTTTAGCCTACAATTACTCTAGGCGATTATAAACCAAGGTTTACAAAGATTACTCAAGCATTAAAAAGACAACGATGGCCTATTGCAATCCTAATCCAATTACAATTAAGATAAGAGACAACCAATCAATAATTAATAACTATGTTTCATGGATCTAGGCAAACACATAAGTAAATTAGTCGGACATGGTAAACATGCAAGCATACACACATACAATCGAAGACATAAGGAAATCAATGAAGTAAATAACTTATCTTGATGTAAAATAGGGTATGAGAACCCTAAGATATTGCCCAAATCGGACAAAATTTGTTTTAGTTTTTTACTCCACAAATCTACCTCTCCTTAAAAGTCTGAAAATCGAATTCTATATATAGAGTTACAACTGCGACGGCGTCACCTTTTAATTGTGACGCCATCAGATTGCCGCAGTTAGGTTTTTGTCTTGGCCAAGTCAACTTTGGGACGGCATCACGTTATGGTTGTGACGCCGTCAGCTTCACATTCTGACGCCGTCTGAATCTAGATCTAGGCCGTCTGAGGGAAAAGGTCTTCGTGACGCCTACTCTTCAAAGTCGACGTCAGTGCAAAATAGCAAATTTGCTCTCGAACCGTCACAAATATAGGGACGCGCCGCTTTGTTTGTGACGCCGTCGGTGCACTTCAGCAGCCTTGAGTGTCATGATCTTGACTTTAGCCATTTTCTTCACATATTCATGCCTTTTCATCCAAATAAGCATCATTACAAAGATTTTGCCTTCAAGAGACCTAAAAGTGAAAATGAACAAAATTAGCAAGAACGGATATAAAAGTGGGCAATTAAGGGCTTAAATGACCCTCAAAAGTGTACCTTTAAATCCTTATCAAATATCCCTACACTTGGTATTTGCTTGTCCTCAAGCAAATGTGCTTTGCCAATCAATTTATAAGTTTGGGGCATGAAGCATTGGTTTAAAATAATTCATAACAAGTATAAGCCCCGCAAAAGTCATAACAAGCACGGAAGTTACATACTAGTACCTCACAAGTGGTGTTTGGATACTCTCATCTATCGGGTGTATATGAAATATATCAAATTGGAAATGGAAGATAAATACTCATTAACCGTCATAGCACATAGATTACCATAGGCTTGAGACTAGATCAAACCTCCATCACTTTACGTAAGCACTTAGGAAAACTATTTAAGAGGTCTTTAAAGGGTTGTAACGTTAGGCTTACGGTAGGGAAACAAAGGGTTTGGTTGGATAGGCGATTTAGTGGTGGCAAGTCAAAATCATTTGGAATCACTCCTAAACTATAATTCAAGTGTTAGTCATTATTATGTAATAGGTAGCTTATTATGGCCTTTATGTTTGTTATTAGCCTTAAGCTTATGTAGAAGGCCCATGAGCTTAGGCCCAAGTCCATTAAAGAAAGGATGGAAACTAGGAGTGTTGCCCTAGCTTTCCTCCTATAAATATTTTATGTAAACCCTCACTGAGGGTTGGTTGTTCAAGTTATTTCTTCACATACACATCTACGCCTAACCGCCTTTATTATGTGTGTGTGTGTGTTTGAATCTTGTTCAATCGCCTTTATCTCTTTCTATATTACTTGTGTTTGTAAAACTAGTGACCTAACAAAGGGTATCAATCGCCTAATAGTTGGGTGAACGTATTGTTTGAAGTGAGTTTTGGTCTCACGATAACGACGGTATCCATAACTTTGGTTTGCTCAAAACGATTTTTACACTTTTAATCCAAGATTCTTGTCCTTTCAACGTTATAAGGTGTTAAACTATCGCTTTTGGCAAAAGTTTGGAACTTTATGTGGATCATTGTTTTTGACTAGTTTTTGAACGAGGGTTAGTTCCACGAGAATCGCTTTTAAGAGTTTGGTTCATCAAGTTTCACATTCTTGTGTTATTTGGTGTTCTTGAAGCTATTTCATCACACAAAACCGGTTTAGAAACATCTTTGAGCAAAATCAAAATTACGAGTAATCCCACGCGTAGCAAAACCCTAAAACTACGCGTAAGTCTTTCCTTGGTTTGATCTTCATTTTGTGGTTTACCCGTGTTTTCTTGCTTGGATAAGCCCGAAAATACGTCGACTTTGGATATCTTTTGCACCGTGAAGTGTAAAGATCACTTGGGATAAAACCCTAAAATTACGATAAGATAAGCTTACGCCAGAAATCCCACGATAAGATTTTTCTTACGCCTAAGCATAGTCTTACGATAAGATAATCCCACGCCTAACTTTCTACGCCTAACTTTTGTCTACGATAACTTTAGCGTCTTTTCCCTACTTACGCAGAAGCTAAATTCTACGCAGAACTTCTAATTGTTACGCGTAACTTTGGTGTTTTTACGCATAAGTGCTACTTGGTTATTGTGATTTCTACGCCTAAGGATACTTCTTCAACAAAGGTTCATTCGACTACAAAGATCCATTTTACCAACACAAGTTTTTCAACATGTCTCAACCACCATACTCTAACTATTTCCTTACACTTATCCTCAACGACAACAACAACTAAGTCCACAACATCAACAATGGAATCAACAACAAGCAATTTATCAACAACAATTTAATCAACAACATACTCCACAACTTGGAGCAATTCCTCCACCACAAATGGTTCAAACACCGCCAAGTCTTCAAGTTCAACCCTACACAAATGACTTCAATCAACATCCATCAAGGAACACTATGAAGGAACCCACTTGGTTTGCAAAGATGTGTGAAGCTTTAAGCACCAACAATCAATTCATGAGGTCGGATCACTTGATAGACCTCCAATGCTCACTCCAGAAACTACGATCAATGGGTGATAAGGTTCTTTAGGTTTTGTGATCCAAGAAGCCACATGGAAAGTTCTTAAAGAAGGTTATCTTGAAGGTCCATTTGAGATGCCTATCGTCATTGTACCCGGAGATCCAAATGCCATTCCACCAAGAGATGAACAAACGAACATTGCTATCACATGCACTTGAATCCTCAAGAACTTCTACACTATGAAGCGTATGAACTTGCAATGGAATATATCCTCTTAGGATTACCAAACCCAATTCTTCGTAGTGTTGATGCTCAAAAGACCGCATGTAAAATGTGGGATCATATTCGCCTTCTTATGGAAGGATCGGTACTCAATCGTGAGGATTTGGAATCCAAAATTTACTTGGCTTATGAACACTTCATGATTGAACCCGAGAGACACTAGAGTCCTATCATCATCGATTTTCGACATCATCAATGATTTGGATAAACACAACATCATCATGCCAAGAATTGCAAGTGAATACTAAGTTCCCGAGTAGTCTTGGTCCCGAATGGGAGAAGTATGTCATTTTTCTCCGCTGCGAAGAATATGCATCATTCTACATATGGATTGTTGTACGATTACTTGAAGCCTCATGAAAAGGAAGTTGATCGAAAGGATTCTCCGTGCTCAAATTGCTCCACCCACACATCCGAAAATCAACAACTTGCCTTATATGCTCAACAAAGTTATCCTCCTCAACAAGCAACTCAACCAATCGCCTCACCACACCAAACGATCAATCACAAGAACCTCAACAAAATCAATTGGTTCCTTACAACAACAACAATGATCAAGCACTTCATAGTCAAACTAATGAGGAATCCGATCCGCTCAAGCATTGCAATGTGGATTTGTTATGATTGCTAATGCTTTTAGCCGTTATACCAACAAATCCAACAATCGATTCGCTCCTCATCCAATACACGAAATCAGTCATGTGAACAATGGACGAGTTGAAGTTCGTAATCGTGGTTATGGTCACAAATGGGAGGTGGTCAAGGGTTTAATGCTATGGGTAGGAATAACAACAGAGCTCAAGTGGTGGAACAGGAAATGCTCGTAATGGGTTGAATGGTCTTCGATGCTACAACCGCAATGAGAAGGACACTGGCTAATGCATGCCCAAAGCCAAGGACTAGGGGTGCTTATTTCAAAGAGGCTCTTCTTTGGCTCTTAAGGATGAAGTCGGTGGATCTCTCACAAACAAAGAACAGAGCTTTATGGCGTATGCGCACTCGATGATGATATGGAGGACTTGGTGCCAATGCAACAATTATGTTGATGGCTAATATGCATGAGTTACACATGAGTGAAACAGCCCATAGATGACATCGATGGCTTGTCTCGTGCACCGAACAAACCATCATCATATCTCGAACTAATATCTCCGCCAATATCTCGAATCCCAAGACGGCTCGATCGCTCAAAATGAGTCATCTACATCTCATTCTCGACGATTTTCAAATAAACCTCAGAGTTACATTTGACGATCAAGATGACCTTATGGTTTCCTTTGATAATCAAATTGACTCCGTGGTTGTACTTGAGGATCTAAATAATGATCATGTTGTGACTCACGCTGAACAAGCCGAATCTGTTGCCTCATCCAGATTTTGCTCGCTTAATTCAAGACCATCAAATCAAAATGGAGGAATGTTATGCATTAAATAAGGAATTAAAAAGCAAAATGCACTGTTAACCAAGGATTTTGAATGCTTACAAATGCAACTCAACTTTTTCAAAACTCAAGAAAACCGTGTGAAAAGGTTTTGAAGCCGCTTTGCTAAATCTCATCAAAACGAAAAATATTTAGAGAGAGATGCGTGATCTAGCCGCTCAAGAATGCTTTGTTGTCTCAAATAGAACAATCAAACATGAACATAAAAAGCAAATTAACGCCTCACCTTGGAAAATCAAAAGCTAAGGTCGAGTTGTTAACTTGTCAAAACAGCTCCGTGATACAAAAAGCATTCAACGAATCGGTAGATGACCTTCTTGAAGAAATTATCGCTTGCAAAACAAAATTAAAGAGTTTAAAACTGTTGTTTACAAACATGGTGAATCAAGAATAACTATTGAAAAGTTTACTTTAAAACCCAATCCAAAAGGATATGGACCAAATCTAGTTGACATAAACCAAAGCTTTCACTAAAAACATTCAAACCAAACTCAAGTTTCCAAAGGTAATATAAAATTAATGATATCGTTATGAGTGTTGTTGAATATCATCACAAGAGGAATTAGATGCGTAAGACGAGAGTCGATCAAAATTAAAACTGTTGTTTACAACAAACCTTTAATTATTCAAAACCGTCACTTTCACACACCAACGGATTCTTCTAACACACCAAGGGTTATCATCAAAACACCGAGTCTTCTAATGTTAATCCCCAACCGATTATGCACAAACTTATGGTCCTTTACCTTCCATCGTTGAAGTAAACTCAAAACCCGAAAATCGAAAAATTTTAGATATTTTGACATTTTCATGGTCGACCTCAAAATTTTACAACATGAGATAGAATATCGCTCAAATCAAAATTGATCATTTTCAATCGCCTCCGCGCGAGAACAAAGAGACATTTTTCGTAAAAATCTTTACCTAACGTTAAAAATTTGAAAAGTTGTGCATTAGCTTGGGAAAAGGATTTTCATAAGGAACTTGAGTGATGAAGGTCGTTTTCGAGAAAATCAAACATCTATTTCTAATACTAAACGAAAAGAAAATGTTGAGAAAAGATGTTGATCGACTCTTGAAAGATGTTATCGTGCCGATATCCATAATGTTGTGTTATTCTATTCTTTGCCACATGCATCCGATTATATCTCTCGCCGATAATGTTGACTCGTGGTAAAATCTGAGAATACCGATAAGATGCTTCAAATCGAGTCTTTAAAAGTCGAAAATGAACGATTACTTAACGAACTTTACAATGCAAAACGTCGCCTTAATTGGTGTGAAAAGATATTCACAATCAACAACTTGGTTTTCAAAAGAAAATCGCCATTGCAAACAAAATCTTTTGATCCTAAAATTGAGCAACCGGATGATCAAAACGTGTCTTTGAAAAGTCAAATCTCAAAATATGAACAAGAACTTGTAAAAGTTAAACAGAATATGGTGTCATATTTGATTTACTCAATAAGACTCGTCATGAAGCATCCAACGAACTTGATCACTATCTTGCTCACACTAGAGAAGTCATGAATTTTGCCGGTAATATTCGCTCGAAAATCAAGATTTGATTCACACTATCTCTAAGTTAAGAGAAATGTTAGAAAGTATGAACAACTTCCGCCAACCATCATTAAGAGATTAGCACCAAGAACACTTAGTAATCATGCACCTAGAATCCCTACCGCCAAATCACAAGTTGCTAACGTGCTTCCTTCATCGAAACAGAATAGTTATGTTTTTCCAAACGTCCGCACTTCACACCTAGAGCACTCAATCAAGAATAGGAAGTTTGACCTAAGAAAAGATCAATAAGGAATGCTAAAGTAGAAGAACACCCTAGGACTATGAATAAGACTCACGTTGCTTCCACTATAGATATCAAGGTCCGCAAATGTAATAGAAATAGTGATGTAACGAATGCTAAACCGTTAAGTACTTTTGATATTCACCGATGCACCTTGTGTTATTTGTCGAAAAGTATGAATTCGATTGTCATGACAAATGTGTTGCTAAAGCTATAATCTCTCGCTTACGGAATCCTAAGAATCGAATACCTCTAGGCCCACTAATCATTCTAAGTCCGTGCTTGGTAGACCGCCTTCTTTAGATTCTACGTCATGCGTGGTTGTCCCCGTAGCTCCGGGCCACCTCCTAAGAATGTAGTACCACCTAGTGCATTCACAAAGACTAAAGCAAACAAGAGTTATAGATGGCGTAAATGGATATATAACACATTAGGATTTAAATGGATGCCTAAAGTTATTAATGTGTATGTCTACTATCATCGCTCGAACCTCTAACATTTCGGGTTCCACATCTACTTCTATTCCATCCGTGTCGCCTGTGTGTAATGCAGTGATATGATCATTCTCTGGATTGTTGATAGCGGATGTTCCCGACACATGACAGCAACCTTAAACTGTTATCAAACTTTATTGCAAAGTTCATTGGCACCGCTGTGTTCGGAATGATCACTGCAGCCTATCATGGGCTACGGAGATTATGTCAATGGGAACATCGAAATCGCAGGGTTTACTATGTGGAAGGCCCCGGTCACAACTGCTTTCAAGAGGTCGGCTTTGTGATGGAGATTGGAGGTTGCTTTCCGGAGAAAACTTGTTTCATTCGTGATCTACAAGGAAATGACCTTATGTCCGCTCGCGTAATTCTAGTCTCTACACTATCTCTATGCAAGACATGGTTGCTTCATCTCCCATCCGCTACTTTCAAAGGCAACATCAACAAAATCCTCGCTATGGCACCGCTGCCTCTCACATCTAAACTTTCAAACCATCACCAACCTTGCTCGACACAAACTAGTTGAAGGTCTCCCACGATTCCTAGATTCAAAAGATCACCTTTGCTCACTTGTGAACAAGGAAAAGCACTCGTGCTCATTTTCCTTCAAAGGTGGAACATGCCTCAAAGATGTGCTTCATCTTCTTCACATGGATTTGTGTGGCCCAATGCGCTGCAAACGATCAATGGCAAACGCTACATCTTAGTAATTGTTGATGACTACTCACGATGGACTTGGGTCTACTTTCTTCAAGCAAAGACCAAGCTCCACAAATGATCATCACCTTCTCACGAAAATATGTGTTCAGCCCGCAACACCGTCCGCCTAATAAGAATGCATAAAGGAACCGAATTTGTTAACCAAACCCTTCGTGAATTTTATGAGAAAGTGGGAATTCAAAGATCAAACATCTATTGCACGACACCGTAACAAAACGGAGTTGTTGAAAGACTAAACCGAACGTTAGTGGAAGTCGCAAGAACAATGTTAATCAATGCTAAACTTCCAGACACTTGTGGGCGTGTCGATTCATCGCATGCTATACTCAAACCGCTCTATGATCACAAACGCCACAACAAAACACCTTTCGAGCTTGTCCACAACCATAAACCGAATCTCAAACACTTTCATGTATTTGGATCCCTTTGCTATCCGAATAATGATCGTGATGATTTTGAAAGCTCAAAGCCAAAGCCGACATTGAGTCTTTATTGATATTGTGAGAATTCTAAAGGTTACCGGATCCGAATCGTCAGACAAAACAGTGATGGAAACGATTCATGCTCATTTTGATGAACTCACGGAAATGGCTTCGAGTATAACAACTTAGAACCCGGTCACAACCGCTTAAACTTCCTCAACCCCATCATCACCGAACAAAGCCCCCACCACTCACAACAAATGGAAAGGTTATTTGCTCTCTGCTCAAAGGACGATATTGATGAACGTGTTCTGTGTGTATCCGCTGCTTCACCGCTCAACCCGATAATATTCCTATACCGATACACTGCTACAACAACCATCGTTGAAGATGCACCTACACCGCTTGACTCCAACACAACAGCTTGAACAAACCGCTCCAACAATGATGAACCGCCGATGATATTCTCAATGAAGTACCCCACCGCAGATTTTGATCCAAATGCGTTCTTTAACCCGCTTGCTAATGACATCGCCGCACCGATGTCGCGGAATCATCAACAAACCATTTGAATCCTCGTAACCGCACAATGTATACCAACATCAACCTCTACACATCGATGGACAAAAGACCATCCTCCGCTAATATTATTGGCAACCCGAATCAACCAACCGTTACGAGACAACGCCTTCACACGATGGTGAACATTGCATTTATGCACTCACCGTCTCGCTAACTGAGCCTAAAACATTAAAGACGCAATGACAAAAGACAACCGGATTGAATCCATGCAAGAAGAACTCAACCAATTCAAACGCCTTGAAGTATGGAATCGTTGAAAGACCAACAGGGTCTACGCCATTGGTCTCAAATGGATTTGGAAAACAAATTGATGTCAAGGAACGAATCCAAACAAGTCACGCCTAGTTGCTAAGGGTTATCGCCGTGAAGAGGAATAGACTTTGAAGAATCTTTTGCCCGCTGCTCGCCTTGAGGTCGTTCGATATTTCTCGTCATGCTCATATGAATATGACGGTCTTTCAAATGGATGTCAAACCGCGCTTTCAACGGACAACCGAAAGAAACGGTTTATGTCACCAACCCAAGGATTCGTTGATCCGAGTTCCCGAACCATGTCTACAAACCGAACAAAGCTCTTTATGGTCTCAAACAAGCCCCTGCATGGTACGATAAGCTATCATCTTTCCTCATTGCTAATAATTTCACCAAAGGTTCGTTGACCCAACTCTTTTATACAATATCACGGGCACATATCTTAATTGTTCAAATTTACGTGGATGACATCATTTTGGGTCTACACATAAAAGTTTTCAATCGCTTTTGCAAAACTAATGAAGAAAAATTTTGAAATGTCCATGATGGGTGAACTTACATTCTTTCTAGGATTACAAGTTCATCAATCACCCCGTGGTATTTTCTTGAGTCACCCAAATATGCCCTTGAATTGTTAAACAAATTTGGAATGAAAACCTGTGATACTTATGCCACACCAATGACTCATACCAAGAAGCTAGACGCCGATTTACATGGGAAATTAGTGGACCCTACCAAATACCAAGTATTATTGGGTCTCTCATGTATCTAACAACCAGCGACCGATATTGTCTTTGCCGCTTATCTATGCTCCCGCTATCGTCGCGACCAACCGAAACCCACCTCTCGAGGCTAAAAGAATCCTCCGATACATCAAGGGAACCATTAACTGGGGATCCGTATCCAAGGATTCTCGGTTTTGAACTAATCGCCAGAGACCGACCACGCAGGATGCTTAGACTCAAGGAAAAGTACTTCAGAGCTCTACAATTTCTTGGTGATAAACCGTGTCTTGGCAATCAAAGAAGCAGGATTGTACATCATCGTCATCAACCAAGGTAATATGTAGCCATGTCCGCGTGTTGTGCTCAAGTCATCCGGATGAGAACACAACTCAAAGACTATGGTTACGATTTGATGTAATCCCGATGTATCGCGACAATCGGAGTGCCATTGCGATCTCGCAACTCGCCAAAGACTCAAATCAAAGCACATCGATCTTCGCTATCATTTCATCAAGGACCACGTGGAATGTGGTACCGTTGAATTATACTGGTACTGAATACCAATTGGCGATCTTCTCACCAAAGCCTTGCCTCCCGCTAGGTTTAATGAGTTGGTCCACCGGATTGGTATGAGGTGTTTGACTCAAGAGGAATTGGATGACCTCCTAAAACAGCCTTAAAAACCCGTCAAACACCAAAATCTCTTTTGTAAATAATTTTTCAAAACAAAATACAAAAATATAAAACCCGATAAAACAACAAAAATATTCTTCTAATCTAATTTTCTTTCAACATGGCAAGTACATTTTTCCATCAACACTTTAATCTTTCAAAATTCAAGATTTTTCCGATCAAGTGTTGAGGGGAGAAAATTATCACTTAACTGCTTCAAAACATCTGTGTACTTGCATGTTATCATATCCCGTTGTTTCTTTTATCAATGGTGGTAAATTTTTTCGTTTCATGACACCCTGACTAAAATTTATAACCTTTCAATATTTTCTTAAGTCGAGGGGAGTGTCGTCAAGTTTCTTTCTTAAAATCTTTGTTTGGTAACCAAAATGGAAGTTAAATGGCTTTGTATGTAAAAGGAAAAGTGGAGGGACCAAAACTCACAAAATGTTAAAGTTATTTTAATAAAACACCTCCCACCTAACTTTTCACTTCACATTTAATACTCTCAACCAAAAAGATCCTACGCCTAAGAATCAATTGACAAACCGTGTTTTGATCATCATTTTGTAAGTGATTTCGTGTTTACAACATGTTTTTAAGCAATGGTTTTGAATTTTTCAAAATCCAACGGTTAAAACGTTGTATAATCTTGTTTTTGTGGTCTACGATATGTGTATGATCACATGATCAAGATTGTGTGTTTATGGTTAAAAGGATAGTGTCAAAACGCTTTAATACTTCAATGATATCGTTTTAATCATCAAAAAACCCGTAATCACGAATTGAATGATTTATGAAATTAGGGTTTATGAGTGGTTTTGGGTATTTTCAAATGTGAAGGTTCTTGGTCAAAAGATTATTGTGTGATACTCATATCATGTTGAATTAAAGGTTTCGTGCTCTATAACCACCCGTAAACTCTCATTGATTAAAAATTGGATGTTAGGGTTTAAAGTTCTTGAGTTTGGGTATTTTTGATTCACCACGATTTAGATGTTATAACTCCGTTATTAGACTCTCATAACATCAATGACCTACCGTAATTGAATTGGTGCTAATCCTATGGTTAAAACTCTTATGCGTAATTCATAACCCTTAGGGTTTTGACCCACGCGTAAGTGTTTCTACGCATAAATGTTTAACAAGCTTTCATGCCATGATTTGATTTTAGAATGAATATATGTGTTAAGATTGATGATATGATGGTTTTATTTCGTGCTTGCTACGCATAAAATTCGTAATCAAGGTTGATTGTTAATCTCACGATAAGGATTACCTTACGCAGAGGCGCTATGCGAAGAGAAATCCCACGCAGAACTACTACGCATAAGGTTCTACAATGGGACCACGCGATCCCGTGAAGGATATGCGAACAAATGACTCTCACGCGATAAGGTCTACTCACGAGTAAGCCTTACGCGTAAGGTCTTTATACGCCACGCCAGAAGCCCCACGCATAAGGTCCCCTTTCCCACGCTGAACATTTCTTACGCGTAGTAAGGATCCCACGATAAGCTTCACGCCACGCATATACTTCTTTTCGCTTACGCTAACTTTGCCAAATCTACGCCTAAGCCTTTATTGACCTTCATTATGAATTGTTACGTGTACAAACTTGTTAATAAACAAATCATATCGTCACGAATCCAATAATGTCACTAATAAACTTAAACGCTTGATATGTTGTGAACTATAAGTGATAACATAAACTTTAAAACTTAAAGTTAACTAACTCACTAAACATTTCACGACGCCATTGGACTATTGGACAAACAAGTGACTTAGGACTCAGAATAATCATTGACACCGTACATTCAATAACTAGACAATAAAACCTTCTATTGACTAACATTATGTCTTTCGATATGTTGGTTCTTTTGGCTAATGTTATTTCGCATCACGACATGGTCGCTCAAATGAATGTGGATGCACCGAGGTTCTCACTATTGTCGACATCTTCCCAATGGCTATCCTAGAAAGATTGGAAAGAACAACCTTAGGGTTGACTTTGAAACCCTCACATGCTCGTAATCTTCTTGTCTCATTGTTGTGGATATTCTAAGGAATCATCCCTACCGTAACATGCTCTCACACTGCCATCGCATCGAAATCTACATTCAAGAATTCGAATTCTATGCAGAGGATCACAGTCAAAGTGCAAGTGTGACAGTGACACTTAATCACAAACAAGTCACCATCACTCATGCGACTTACGGTCGTTCTTCTCATTCCCGAAATCGAGCCAACCGACTTCTTTGCTACACCCATCAAGAGACAGCTCGCAATTTCTTCTTGACATTGGCTATGATGAAGCTTCAGGATTATTACTAAGCATTCTCACGTGGAGCTTAAGAACATTCCTCAACCGTGGAGAACCCTCTACATCATCATTACCAAGTCTGCTTCGGTCGTGATAAAGTGGTTATGAGCATCCAAAGCTCATGGAACCGCAAATCTTCCGGTCTCGATCAATAAGAAGGACATCGAAATCAAGCATCGATATGGGAGGACATGATGCTATTTCACAAGAAGCTTGGCTCAAAGATTCCCTATGTCGATACACAAAGCTTTTGATCCGAGAGCACTTGGACTTAATCTCGATATCCCCATGAGGCTCAATGACCCCGACAATCACGACTTGTTGTCCGAACCTATCCTTTCTATCGTAATCAAGGAATCGACAACTAAGAAGGTGGTGTCAGGTCGCTCGATCACCTTCTATCTAAAGAACTCAAGAAGCTTGAAACGCATAAAAGGTATCTAGTAGCAAGAAAAGAAGGCAAAGTTGGTCATCTTGATGAAAACCTTCGTGAACTCCTACCGGAGAACCGTAAGAGGAAGTGCCGAAGTGCAAGAAGAAGTTCGAAGTTATAGGAAGCTTCCCAAAAGGAATCCTCCTCGTAAAAGGATTGTTCCCAGAAGGAAGTCGAACCTATTCCCACACCGAACCGCAAAGAAAGCTAATGGACGAAAGCTCAAGGTACCGAATCGTAAGAAGAGATTACATACTCAAACCGCAAAGGATGACACTCCATTAGTACCGAAACCTCCTAGTCCTCCAAATGAACATGGAAAAGGGAAGACTCAGACTTGTGCCATATGAAGAAAGCTCAAGCTCGTAAAGTGATGAAGAGCAACTGGATAAATCATACAGAAGAAGTTTAAATTGCCGACACCTTCAAAAGTCAAGAATTTGCAAAAGACCAAATGGGTGGCCCAGAGGATCAAGTGGTGTCGCCCACTCTTCACCGATCCCGATGCGTTAATCGACCCGATAAGGATCCGTGCCACCACTCTTGTGCAACAACAAAAGCTTGTGGAGGATACTATCGAATATGAGTTTGAGAAACCCAAACCGAGAAGTCCGAGAAAGATAAAGATGCCGATTATGACAAGTCGCTCGAAAGTCCTACACGCTCACGTAAGGAAACTTCGAACCGCCCAAGGACCCCGAGTCTCCTCATGTCTCTTCCTCATCGATTCTTCATCTCACTCCTCACCACCACCATCAAAGAAATCAACCAAATCAACATCCAAATCTGTGAAGAAACCACCTCGATCTTGGATTTCTCATACTCATGAAAGAATTGTGAAAGTCGTCCAACAAGTCGAAAGAAAGACATGCTTTACGTAAAACCGAATTGGTCAATCGACAAATACAAGACTTAAATGATGAGAATGACAAGATGCGTAAAGAAAGGAAGTTCGCTCAGAGTTCATGAAAAGTCATCACAAGAGGAACTCGAACGAAATGATCAAGGTTACACTAACAAGTACCTTCGGATATCGCTCCTAAAGTCACAAAGGAGATGTTTACGACAACTATATCCGAATCTTATGCGATAGCCAAGCAAACTATAAGATCAACACCTTTAACCGTCACAATCAATCCATCCGATCCTCGTAGTTTTCTCGGATAATGAATTGCGGCCAAGCTTGTCACACAAATGTCTAAACGATCCGGGACATTTAATTCGATGAAGGAAAGCTGTTTCAAGCATTGCCGGACTACCAACTCAAAGAAGCATGTAGATTCAAGCAGAAGGCCTAAACGCCCTAGAGACGATGAAGATAAGGATCGTGATAAGCATGATAAAGCTAAACGTCAAGAAGTCCGTGAATCATCTTCTATGTTACCTCCTCTCCAACGGACTCCTACTCAACAAAGGTCTCCTCCTCGCTCTTCTACAGATAAACCTCGTGACGATTCCGAGTTACCACCCCGACTCGTAAAACCGTGATCACTTTGAGTATACGGGTGGTGACGATGAAGAGGTCCTTGAGCCCCTACAACAACCCACCTCTCCCAAACAAGTTAAGAAACCGTAATCCTCATCTAGGCCAAAACAAAAGAAGAAGAAGGCGCCCATGGTCGACGTCCGATCATGGCTAGATGACGATAAAACAGAGGAATTTGAATGGTTCTCACACTTGTTAACTCAACTCCCTACCCAAGAAGGTCAAGATCCGTAGACGGTAATACATTGGAGCATGCTAAGATTATGCAAGAAAAGTTCCATGTGAAGAAGATGACGAACCGAGTTGAGGCGAATCAAGAATGAAGCTTTTCAACCGTGGAAAGATAGCTCGAAAGTGCCATCGAGGTTGAATATCACCTTGAAAACATTGCTCGAGCTATGTCTAACAACATGGATTGGCTCAACCTGTAAGCAAACGTCGACTTCACTAAACGGGACAACCCTCCATATTACACCGATCGTCAAAACCACTACCAACGATCGCCAACCAGATGAACCTAGGATTCCATTCAGATATTTCTTCAACAAAGACTTGGAATTTCTTCTACACGGTGGCGATGGATCAAGGAAATACGCTACATCTTTGACACTTCCATTTCGCACCATATACTCAAACCGCGATAGCCATCGAGGAACGTGCCAATCACTTGTGTTCCGACAAAGTGGAAGCATATGACCGCGATGCATTGTACGGATTCATCATTGGCCGAACGTCAAGAATCTACTACGTGTCGCCAGTTCGTAAGTCTCAACATGCGGTGTTCAAGATTAAGGATATCGCTGCCATCAAACACGTTGCTCTTTCATCTAAGTGGGACTACACTTTCCTAAAGAATATCGTGGTCAAACGACAAGATGAAAAAGATTATGCATTCTCTCGAGGTCGACTTTGAGAATTTGTCTATCAACGACATGAAGACATGTACCTTGCCAAAGTATGTGGTCGCATGAGGCAATTTTCAACCAAGTACAACGTGAATTCATCAAGTCACCGCTCATCTTCATCGACGATAGTCATCAAGGAACGTAGAAGATCTTCACCGGCGCTGAATCTTATCGCACCGTGTCAACTTCACACCACCTCGCCTAGATCTTCCCGACATCAACCACTCACAATATACACTCATCAAGAAACCTTTTTCGGCTGCCACCGTAGTGAACTACAAAGAAATTGCTTAATGGCGTGTAGTGAACTTCACAAGTTTGGGGATCACACTTTGAAGATGGTTAGGGACGGATGGCCTATAGGTCAAGGACATACGCCACAAGATTGGGTCTCCTAAGCGATGGAATTCTCGTGATCAAGGGATGTGAGGAGAATCATCGAATGATTGATGAAAGGTTGTTTCAAGGGATCGCCTGTAACATTGGAAAGCTTTGTTGGTGGTCCACCCAGATCAACATCACCGCTATCAACGCCTGCTCGCACTCCCGCGACATCACCGCACTTCCCGGTACCCCTTGAATTGTTTCCTTCATTATTACATTTGGATGTGTGATTATATATGTCTATGGCTTGTGCACACATTACAAAGTTGTACAACCCGTAATTGTCAAGAAAGGACCCCGTGGTACGCTTCTGCCACAATCCTTATAAAAGGAGCGAAAGCTTCTTACTTTTGAGTAAAACCTATCAAACCTTTCATTTTTCAAGGTTTTGCTCAAAAGGACAAGTACTTCCCGTATGATTTTCAAAACCTCAACCGCTTATATCACTTGTTGAGGGGAGTATTTGAATTAAAACTTTGTTCACAAATTGTTCATAGTGGTCATCTTTCCGCAACACTCGAAATGGTCATATTTATTGTCAACTTTTCAAAATAACATTTGATATGCCATTTTGAGGGGAGAAAATTATGTGATAAGAAATATGTTGTGTAAATGCAAATGAATCTTTGTGTAATAGACTTAACCAACGAATTGACGGTACTAAACCGTTAGTAACTCGAAAAGACTTGTCCGGACGGGTAATAATTTCAAGCTAGTTCGCTAGTAATGTAAACGTGTCTCGCAAAGGACTTGTCCGAGTAGAATGTACCATTCGAGAAACTCTTGGTAGACATGAACTCGACGGGTTTGACAACCTTCGAGGTTTGTTTACACCTTCAAGGTAGTTATTAGAGCTAGTTGTCACCTAAAAGTCGACAATGTAACTCTTTAACTATGCAATGTAACCGTGTCTCATGGGGATTGTCTATCTTGAGTGGATCAATTCAAAAGTGCGCTTTTTCCTCATCGTGCATATAACCGTTAAAACTCTTAAGCACATGTGGAGGGGAGTATTTATGCAAAATCTTATCTCTCACAAAGTGGTTCAAACATGTTTTCATTTACAAACCCTTTGAGAGATTTTCTTGAAAATTGGTTTTATGGCAACATAGGTTAGTCATGGAGTGATAAGGTGACTAAGGTTAGGAATAACCGTCCTATGATCCGCCAGAGCCGGAGGGATCTACCCAAGGACATCACAAATAGTTAGTACTTAGAAGTCCTTAGGTATGATTATAAAAGGAGAAAATGAGAATCGGAGAAAGAAGGAGTTGAAGAATTAAAAGAAATGCAAAGAAAAGGGTGAAAAGAAATAGCCCTCCAAATTATTCAACTTAGGGCGCATAATCGGGTTCAATTCATATGCTACCGGTTGTCACTTAGTGACGCCGGTATTGAAGATTAAAAGTCGTCATGGACCCAAAGGACGCATGCACTAAACCTTCTTAGCCACTCAAGTTTCTCTCAATGTAAGCTTGTTTCATTCTCACAGGAACCCTACGTAAACTATTGGCTTTCTTAGAGATCGCCGGTATTGAAGAAGGAGACCCTCCCTAGTCTCCGTCAGAAAACCAAAACGCACTATTGAGTCTAGAGCCACGAGATTCATCAAAAGATCTCTTAGGTACACTTGACATCTCATCACTTGTTGATCAACAAATAAGATTATCGCTGGTTCATATCGAGTCCTTCATGATCTTAGCAACTGTCGAGAACATTTATGAGAGGTTCACATCCGTGATCCTCGTGATTGAATGGAAACTCCCGCTGTGGTCAACATCAAACACACCGACAAGCAGTCACTGTAACTCCCCGTGGATTACGCTTAGTGTGTCTCAAACGGTCTACGTCGTGAGGTGATGCTTCGTGTACCTCACGACTATCTCGAATCAGATGTACTTTGCACATCGCGTTATCTCACTTGTGGGACTCCAGCTCAGAACGGCCTTTGTAAGAATTAGAGTTGTGTTTTCACACTATGTTGTTAACACTCTCAAGTTCAAACTTGTAAGTGCCGAATCCGCTTATTACTAACCGCTTGAAATGTTTTCTTCTTATGGAAGCTCCGAGCGGGATGATCGTGTCGATTCTTCTCATGCTCACGCCAACATCATCACTAATGGAAGTTCTATCCAAAAGCAACACAACAATGTAATGATTCTTCGTCAAATCAAAGAATCTACAAAGTTAAAAGACTTAAAGAACTTCATCAAGATCGAATTCCAACGCCAAAGAGCGTGTGAGCATGTTGAAGAATGACGGAGACATCGTAAAAACAAGGCACTGAGGCGATTTGATGCGCATAACAACATACTATCACTTTCATCACAAAGAACAATGATCAAAGAACAAAGTTAAAGATGACGCCAAAGCATAACCGCTCAAAGAAGACAATTTCTACACCGGGAGATTGTTCGAATCAAGGCAATTCTTCTCACAAGAAAGAAGAATGTCGAAGACGCCGAGCTACTATTACATCAACGCCTTCACCGCTCATCACCAACACTGAGGGGAGATTGTTGGAATCACTCCTAAACTATAATTCAAGTGTTAGTCATTATTATGTAATAGGTAGCTTATTATGGCCTTTATGTTTGTTATTAGCCTTAAGCTTATGTAGAAGGCCCATGAGCTTAGGCCCAAGCCCATTAAAGAAAGGATGGAAACTAGGAGTGTTGCCCTAGCTTTCCTCCTATAAATATTTTATGTAAACCCTCACTGAGGGTTGGTTGTTCAAGTTATTTTTTCACATACATCTACGCCTAACCGTCATTTATTATCGTGTGTGTGTGTGTTTGAGATCTTGTTCAATCGCTTTATCTCTTTCTATATTACTTGTGTTTGTAAAACTAGTGACCTAACAGCGATTTTACGGAAAATTAAGACTTGAGAATTTCCAAAATTTATAAATAGCACGAAAATGAGAGAAAGTAATAAGTTGTTTCTACTCCTCCCGACGTCATCGGGTTATGATCCCGACGCCGTCAGTTATCCCGACAGAACCGGTCTGCTGCGTTTTGCTCGAAAAATTACACCTTTAAAATCTTGAAAATTCCCGCAAAACAACCATTATGACTCGACACGCATTTGACTCTAACAAACACATATATATCATTTTCAATAATTGTAGTTCTCATGTTCACGTTTTTTTAAAAACGTGTGTAATCCTCCCTACACTTATCCTGTTTGTAAAATACCTTTATATGTAATTAAGACGAGGTTAAAGACAAAATAAAGCATTTTCACAAATTCAAACATGAGAACATACAATAATAAAAAGATATATGACACACAAATAAAAAAGAAAAACACATGGGTTGCCTCCCAAGAAGCGCTTGTTTTTGTTCGAGTCACGAGCTTGACTCTACCCTTATTCAACGGATAAAGGGGAAGTTTTTTCTACACTTAAGCTTAAGTGTGGGTGATAGTAGCGATACACACCCTTAGGGTGGAAATTTGCTACGTGAGGAGAGGGTTATGGGTGATTTATATACTCAAAGGGGTGTGATCCATTCATTATAACCTTACCTAATTCTATGGGTGTAGCGGGTGAATCAAGTCTTTCTCCTAGAAATGGATCATCTTCTATCAACTTCAAGAGATTCTTAGTTAAGGATCCATCTTGACCTATAAACCGGTTTAAACCCATAATGTTTTTTGTTATCAACCATGAATGGGTGATGTAAGTGTGTAAGGTCATGGGTTACTCCTATATTAGCTTCCACTCTACATGGCCTAGATTCCACTACCTTTATCAATCAACTACCCGGACTATTTATTTTGATGGGTGGATTGGGGCCTAATTCAATTCCTAGATTCACATCTAAAGACGGAAAATTGGGTAAGGTTTTTGGTTGAGGCTCCGGTTCATCAAAATTAGGAACTTCCCTAGGACTAAGAAAGAGGTCATGACAACAAGCATCTAAACCTACATTCTTTAGTGGTGTTTAGTCCAAAGGTTCTATATCAATCGGGGTTCCTATAGTCTCTTCTACTTCTTTCGGGTAAGCTATAAGGGATGTGTGTTCCTTAAGTGATGGTAGGGCTTATGGGCTTGGAGTTTCCACCTCATTCTTCATTATATCTAGATCTCCTAAATGTTCATAATGCGTTTTAGTATGATCTAACCCAAATACACTCCTAAGTATCTCAAATCCTTCTTTAGCCATTTCAAATTCTTGGTCCGACTCATAAGTATCATTCTCAAAAATTTGATCACTATGTTCTATTTGCCTAAAGGATTCCTCATGCGTGTCATATGTTTTGAAATCTATCCCACACATGCAACTAGGTAGTTCAACTCTAACCATCTCACAATCTTGTTATGGTTTAGGTTCCATGTTCTTAAAAACTAGGTCTTTTTTATCATGGTGCCTAAGATCATTCAACTGATGGTTTATGCTTAGGAGGCTTTTCTTAAAACATTTCTAGAGGGTCTCACTAAAAGGAGTTAAACAATGATCGTTGAATAGAAGCCACACAAGCACAAAATTTATCAAATCCATCCAACCTTACACCCGTCTCCTTTTGGATATCTTTAAGAACACTCACAAATTCATTAGAACAATAAAAAACAATCCAATTTGTGAAATTCAATTGTTCCTCATTTGGTAATGATTCAAATGCAATTTCACTTGCCATAGCGACAAATGAAAAGGGTTTTACGAACACAAACACAAAGAAGGGGGATAGACTAAAAGGAAGCTAAAAATGAGAAAAAATCTTACTTGATAGGAATCAAGCAAGGGAACCTAAACGAGATAGAAATCTAACTAGCTATTATATTCCGGCAGCGGCGCCAAAACTTGACGCTGCACAACGCTGCTTCGGGGTCAAAGGAAACTTCCTTTTCTTGAGCAATTTGTTCAACCACCTAGGCAAAGGAACCTAATCGTTGTAGTGTACTATTAGGGCAAGCCTCAGGATTGATATCGTTCTCTAGGGGAATAGGAATGCTAGTGAGAAATTACTACGCTAAGGTTGGGGTTGAGGAAGATTATTTTTTATCTTTTTTTATATTTTTTAGGAAATTGAAAATACGATCTTGGGGTTTGGATTTGGGGGTGGTACTTCTACCAATTACTCTACTATTCTAATTATCTAATTAACTAAGGTAAGGGGTAGTCTATGTCTATTGATGTGTGCTCGTATGATGATTAAAAATGTGTCTACCTAGATACTATTACTCCCTATTTATCTTTTATTGATGGTTGAATTGTCACGTCCTTATTCTTAACGCGTTATGTCTTCTAAGGTCGTAGGGTATGCTTTTCTCCCTAACTCTTTGAGAATACCTTAAGGTTATTGCCTACAAAATATCTAGGATTCATAAACTAATTCTAAGGTTATCTTTGGATTTTTAGCCTACAATTACTCTAGGCGATTATAAACTAAGGTTCAAAAAGATTACTCAAGCATTAAAAACACAACGATAGCCTATTGCAATCCTAAGACAATTACAATTAAGATAAGAGACAACCAATCAATAATTAATAACTAGGTTTCATGGATCTAGGCAAACACACAAGTAAATTAGCCGGACATGGTAAACATGCAAGCATACACACATACAATTAAAGACATAATGAAATCAATGAAGTAAATAACTTATCTTGATGTAAAATAGGGTATGACAACCCTAAGATACTGCCCAAACCGGACAAAAGTCGTTTTAGGTTTTTACTCCACAAATCTACCTCTCCTTAAAAGTTTGAAAATCGAATTCTATATATAGAGTTACAACTGCAACGGTGTCACCTTTTAATTATGACGCCGTCAGATCGCCGCCATTATGGTTTCGTCTTGGCCAAGTCAACTTTGAGACGGCTTCACGTTGTGGTTGTGATGTCGTCTGAATCTAGATCTAGGCCGTCTGAGGGAAAAGGTCTTCGTGACGCCCTACTCTTCAAAGCCTGGCGCCGTCAGGTGCAAAATAGAAAATTCGCTCATGATCCGTCACAAATTTAGGGACGGCGTCTCTCTTTGTTTGTGACGCCGTCGGGTGCACTTCCAGCAGCTTAAGTGTCATGATCTTGACTTAGCCATTTTCTTCACATATTCACGCCTTTTCGTTCAAATAAGCATCATTCCAGCATTTTGCCTTCAAGAGACCTAAAAAGTGAAAAGGAACGAAATTAAGCAGTAACGGATATAAAAGTGGGCAATTACGGGCTTAAATGACCCCTCAAAAGTGTACCTTTTAAATCCTTATCAACGACACGAGTGTTTATAGTGGTTCGGCTACAAGGACACCTTCCTTGCCCTACTCCACTTCCCGAGTCACCTACTCGAGAGTTTATTAGAATTACACGACACAACTCCTTATGGCGGAGAAGCCTTCACAATGTCTCCTACTCTTTTTCCAGTACAAGGCTAGACATCGGGTTCTTCCACAAGTTAGAACCACACCTATCACAACATCGCCTACACTTTATCCGGTACAAGGCTAGATACCGAGTTCCATTACAAAGGAGGAACTACTACCCAACACTACACAACACCTATCCCAAAGGAGACCCACTCCTTATTACAAAATCATCAAGGATATCAATATCCTTGGACACAACCTATCTCTATTTGTACATCGGTGCACCATATCGATTGTACACCCTTGGCATCTTTTACTAATGCCTTTGACATGATCTTTTGGCACCTTTCACTAATGCCTTCGACTTGACCCTTTTGACATCCTTCACTAATGCCTTTGACACGGACGTTCGGCACCTTTTACTAATGCCTCCTTTTGGCATCCTTCACTAATGCCTTTGACACGGACGTTTGGCACCTTTCACTAATGCCTCCGTCTTAACCCTTTTGGCATCCTTCACTAATGCCTTAGACACAACACTTCTAGAGAGTTTTTTCAATTTTCATTTCTATTCTCGATTGATTTTCAAAAAAATAAAAAAATAATAAAAAAAAATATAGGAGGAATCAATTTCAGCTCTCCATGGGTGATAGTGATTGGCATGTGGTTAATAGGAGGAATCGTTGTTCTGTGTTTCAAAGACTTGGCTCGTCCCAATCGCGAAATTCTAATATGGACGATTTGGATAAAATCTCCTTGTCCGTGTATGTGTCTAATTTTCCGTCGCATCTTACGGTTAGAGAACTCTGGAACATATGTGGTAAGGTTGGCACGTTGGTAGATGTTTTTATTGCTAACCGAAGGAATACGCTTGGACAAATGTATGCCTTTTGCGCTATATTAAGGTGTTAAGCAAAGATGAACTTATTGGATCTTTGTCTAAAGTTTGGATTGAGAAATTGAAACTTCACGCCAACGTGGCTAGATTCAACCGGAATGAGGTAGGAAAACCTTCTAGGGCTGCCAAACCAGTCACTATTAAGGTTCGCCCCCAACCTTCCATCAATGATGCTTCTTATGCAAATGTTGCTAAAGGATCTTCTGATGAAAGTTTGAGAGGTCCTAAATCAACTTTTGTTACTTGTGGTGATCATGATTATGTGATTAATTTAAAAGATTGTAATTCAAATGACTTTCCTTTGGCGATTCTTTGTTGCTTTAATGTCTATTGCCAATGCTCGCTCTATGTGTCGTTGTGAGGGTTTCATGGATGTGGATATTAAATACTTAGGTGGTTTATGGGTCTTGTTTTATTTTAATAATGTTGAATCTCGCAACAAATTTCTCAATCACAAAGGATTCGACTCATGGTTCTCTTCTCTTAAACCTTGGCATGATGACTTCGTGGTGGATGAGCGGCTGGTTTGGTTGGAGATAGAGGGAGTGCCTCTTAGAGCTTGGCATAATGATGTTTTCACCTCTATTGGCAATAAATGGGGTGAAGTGTTATTTTGCGATGATTCGGACTCTTGTAACAGACTTAGTAAACGTATTTGCATTAAGTCGAAACACTCTCGTTGATATTTGCCACTTTGATGATCTCTCTTAAGAAAGTCACTTATGCTATTCGTGTTCGAGAGCTTTGTATTTGGACGCCTTCCTTTGTGGAAGAAGATTCTTGTAATGATGATGAAGGCTATATGAGCTCTTTTGTCCGTGATCAAGAAGAAGGGGATGAAGTCAGGGAGAATGACGATGAAGGTCTTGCGGATTTTATTGACAATCATGGGGATGCTAATGTTCAGGGGGATGTTGAGCCCTCTCCTCAACATGCTCCATTATCTGTTGTTGAGGAACTCCTTCAAGATAAGGATGTTGAGGTGCCTATTGATAGCGACCCTTTCAACCTTGCTGACCTCATTAACAAAAAATGTAACAGGGATGTTGATCCTATTCATTCGGAAACTCCTGAGTTTCCTCTTGGATTCTCACCAGCTACGGGAGAGAATAAGCATGTTCCTGATGTTGGCTGTTCTAGTTCCGAATCTGTTCAAAATCATAACTCTAATGGTTCTCATTCCAGTGGTTCCCACAAACAGGTTGGATTTTCGTTGGTTGATAGATTGGAGGAAACAATCAAGGTAGGCCTTGCGTTGGGTCTTAACATGGAGGGCTTTGAAACTACGCTAGCTAATCTCATTGCCACCAATGGAGAAGTCAAGGTGGTTAAATGAATGCTATATCTATCAATGTTCAAGGTCTTGGCGATCTTAATAAAAGGCGATGGATTCGTGATTTATGTTCTACTCATAATGTTAATTTTTTAGCTTTACAAGAAAAAAAATTGACTCATGTGGACTTATGGTTGCTTCGTCAAGTTTGGGGTAATATTCATTTTGATTTTGCTACTAGCTTAGCTAGGGGTATGTCGGGTGGTATCATATGTCTTTGGAACAAATCCATGTTTACTCAATCTCGTATTCAATGCTATGAGAATTTTGTGGTTGTCGAAGGTACTTGGGTTCCTACTAACGTTAGAATTATGTGGATTGCGGTCTATGCTCCTCAAGATTTAGCGGAAAGATAGCTCTATGGACTTCTTTGGCTAATTTGATTGCTTCATGGGATGGTATTCTTGTTATCATGGGTGATTTTAATGAAGTTCGAGAGATTGAGGAACGTTTTGGCTCCTCTTTTAATGTAAGGCATGCTGAAATTTTTAACTCTTTCATTAATAACTCTTCTCTTATTGATGTCTCCTTGGGTGGATATAGTTTTACTTGGACTAACAAATGGGGTTCTAAAATGAGCAAGCTTGATCGGTTCTTGGTTTCGGAACAGTTCCTTGATAAATTCCCTATCACTTCTGGTTTGGTTTTGGAGAAAGGTCGTCCTGACCACCGTCCTATTCTACTTAAAGAGCACGTGGTTGATTTTGGCCCTACTCCTTTTAGATTTTTTCATTCTTGGCTGGAATTGGATGGGTTTCATAAGTTGGTCGTGGATACTTGGAGTAATGATGGTATATTTGATGGCAACGGGTTGGTTTCGTTCAAGAAAAAGCTTCAAAATCTTAAACGTGTCATTCGAGAATGGATTAAATCTTATAGAACTTCTGCTCACAATCTTAAAAAAGACCATGCTTCGCGCTTGACAGCTATTGATGCGAAAATTAACCAGGGATGTGCTGATGACTTGGATTTTTTAAACAGATGTGAATCATCTCGAATTATTCAAGATATTACACGCCTTGAAGCCATTGATATTGCTCAAAAAGCTAAAGCCAAATGGGCTTTGGAAGGGGATGAAAATTCTAAATTTTTCCATGCTACGTTAAATAAAAATCGTCGCCAACAAGCTATCAAGGTGTTCTAAAAGACGGCGAATGGATTGAAAATCCTTCTCATATTAAGGCTGAATTTGTCGAGCATTTTAGTAAGAGTTTTCAGCAAATTAGCGGGCATCCTCCTTCTCTTGAGGGAGTTATGCCTAATATCCTTACTTCTGACCAAAAGGAATTTTTAGAACGTAACATAACTAGAGAAGAAATTAAGAGGGCGGTGTGGGATTGTGGTGGTGATCGTGCCCCGGGCCCCGATGGGTTTACTTTTAATTTCTTCTTCACTTTTTGGGATCTTGTTGAAAGTAATGTGGTTCGGTTTGTGCAAGAGTTCTTCACTTCTAAATCCTTCCCAAAAGGCTGTAATTCTTCGTTCATTGCTTTAATCCCAAAGGTTTCCAATCCCCGTCTTGTTTCGGATTTTCGCCCAATAAGTCTTATCGGCTGCCAATATAAAATCATCGGGAAGATTTTAGCCAATAGACTTAGCATGGTGATTGGTAATTGTTTAAGCTCGGAGCAATCTGCTTTTATCAAGGGTAGGAATATTCTTGACGGGCCTTTTATTCTAAATGAAGTCTTGGCTTGGTATCTCAAACGTAAGAAGCATCTCTTGATCTTTAAAGTAGATTTCAAAAAAGCTTTTGACTCCTTAAGATGGGATTTCTTGGACCTTATTATGGACAAGCTGGGATTTAGTTTTTTATGGAGGACGTGGATTAAAGGCTGCCTTGGTAATGCTCGTACTTCCGTTTTAATAAATGGCTCTCCCACGGTGGAATTCGAGATCTCGAGGGGCCTTAGACAAGGGGACCCTTTATCTCCCTTTCTTTTCATTCTGGCTATGGAAGGCTTGCATGTTCTTACATGCAAAGCTACTCATCTTGGTATTTTTAATGGCGCTAAGGTTGGTCATAATAATCTATGTCTATCGCACCTTATTTACGCTGATGACGTTATTTTTATTGGCAAGTGGTCTTGCTCTAATGCTCTTAATCTGCTTTGCGTCCTAAGATGTTTTTATTTAGTCTCTGGACTAAAAATAAACATTCACAAAATCTCTATATCAGGTATTGGAGTCTCTGATGACAATGTTTCAAATATGGCGAGTATTCTTGGTTGTGGAGCTGCCAAATTCCCCTTAAAATACCTTGGTGTCCCGGTAGGTTGTAACATGGCTAGGGTGTCTAATTGGGACTCCATAGTTCATAAACTTTCTGCTAGGCTTTCTCAGTGGAATGCTAGGCTTCTCTCGGTGGGAGGGCGTGTTTCTTTAATAAAAGCGGTTCTTGGAAGCCTCCCAACATACTATATGTCGCTATATAAGATGCCGGTTTCTGTTTGTAATAGCTTGGAGTCATTACGTAATAAGTTCTTCATTGGAGGGGACTTAAGCGTGAAACATATGTCTTGGGTTAGTTGGAACAAATGCATGGCGAGTAAGAAAAGGGGCGGTCTTGGCATAGGTAGTATATTTGCGCTTAATGTAGGCCTCCTTTTTAAGTGGGTGTGGCGCTTTCTCACTAGTCCTAACAGCCTTTGGACATCTGTTATTAAGGATATTCATGGTATTCATGGAGGTATTTTTGGTTCTTATTCGTATAAGTTAGTCCATGGAATAGTATCCTCGCATTGGTTAATTCTCTTAGTAAGAAAGGTATTGATCTCCTTAATTTGTGTATTAGAAAGCTTGGTAATGGCGCTTCTATAAACTTCTGGACCGATATTTGGTGTGGTAATCAACCCTTAAAGGATCAGTTTCCTCGTGTCTACGCGCTTGATAATGATAAGTGTTGTAGTGTTGCTAATCGCTTATCTATTCTCGACTGGAATTCTGTTTTTAGAAGACCTCCAAGAGGGGGTATCGAGTCTTCCCAGTCTCTTGATTTGAAGAGTTTAGTTGGGTCCATTCTCTTTCGGATCATAAGGATACGTGGATTTGGTCGCCTGATGTTTCCAAAGGCTTTACTGTTGCTTCGGTGCGTTCTCTTGTTGAAGCTTCTACTTTAGAAGGGAGTTCTATTGCTACTCGTTGGAATAAGAATGTCCCTATAAAAACCAACGTTTTTCTGTGGAGACTTTCTCTTAATAGGCTTCCAACGAGGATCAATTTGGATCGCAAAGGTATAGACGTTGATTCTCTTCTATGTCCTATTTGCCATGAAGATGTTGAAACGACGAATCACATCTTCTTTAGTTGTGAGTTAGCCAAAGTTTTATGGGGTTTGTTAGCTAGTTGGTGGGAGCTTGATATCCCTCTTTGTGAAAATGCTTCAGAGTGGTTTGCTTGGTTAGACTCCTTGCATATTCCTAGTAGAGCTCGGCTTTTCCTTGATGGTGTGGGAATGACTCTTCTTTGGTCGATTTGGAGTTTCTAAAATCAGTTGGTCTTCTCTCAATCCTTGCCGAAGAAGAGTTTACTTTGGGATAATATTGTTTCGCAATCTTTTTTATGGATTTCTTCTAGAAACCCTAAGTATAGATTTAGTTGGGTAGATTGGTTGAAAAATCCTATTGTAACCATAAACTCCTTGTAATTTTCCTAGCTTTTGCTAGTTTTATATCATTCCGCCGTTCAAAAAAACAACACTTCTAGAGAGGAAGAAAGAACTATCAACAAGAAAACTTCAGTAGTCTTGATGATGACGAAGCATGGGAACTCATGGACTTGAGCTTGCTCGACTTCAAGAGGTGGTGATCTCGCCTTTAAGAGGAACCTAGAGAATCACAAAAAAACAAACACAAACTACATAGAAAGATCCTTTGGATCTGAGGTTAGAGAGTTTACAATACTAGGAGAAAGTATGTATAGAAGTGGCAACCTACAATGAAGAAAAGGCTCACTATTTATAGACAAAAACATGCTACTGTTCCACGGATCCCACGAATCCCTTACTTGAGGGATCCGTCCAGTGTAAACTGGGGGAACCGTGGGACGCTCCTCTTTGCCCATGGGTTATGGGTCATGGGTCATGGGTTATGGGTCATAGACTTTGGACCATGGGTATCCAAGTAGATACAATGTATCTAGAGGATGCAATACATCTAGTCCATGGATTATGGGTTAGCTCCATGGGTCATGGATGATACCCATTATGCATGATGTCACGCAATGTGTTATGGGTTATGGATTATGCTCCATGGGTATGGGTCATGGACTTTGGGTTTTATCCAACTATATTCAATGTATTAAGTCAATGGGTTAAATACTTAAACTTCTACCCATTCTATTACCCATTAAAATACATACTAAGTATGTATATATCTACCCAATATGTAAACACTAGTTTTTGTTCATATGCATTACTAAATCATGAAAGCACTATTATTTGTTTAGTGTTTTATATGAAAATGTAAGTGTGTTAGTAAACTATTGGCTCAAACTATTTACGTATTTTATTTGTTTCGTTAAAATGATCTTACGTTTGTTATCGACAAAACATTAGAAGATCGTAAAATATAAATAAACGTTTCTACGGCTTATTTTTATTAACACAACAATCCCTAAAGTGAAATCGTTTTCATACAATACCCGATCGGATCTCCTAAAATCCGATTAGGGTTCTTGTGTTTGTTTTGGTTCGAAACCTTTGCTTGCGAGTTTATTGATCCAAGTTTTGTTAAAGGTTTTGATTTGATTGTTCCTTGCTTGTTCCCTACGATCGTGAAGCAAAGAAAGTTTGGGTTTTTTTGTTTGTTGGTTCTCGGACAGAAGAGTGGAAGATATCGGACACGTTTTGTCCGATATCGGGTAACACACAGAAAAGGTTCTCGGGAAGTGTGGTGATCTCGGACAGAAGGTTTAGAATTGGTTCTTGATTTTCTTTGTTCGTGGTATTCAAGTATTCAAGTGTTGATTTGGGTTAAACATTCTCGACTAGCTTAATCAAACGTACTTGTGTTAAAGTGTTTGTGTGTGGACTCGTAGAGGTGTTTATTTTAGACACTCGGTTTCTTGTTTGTTTTATAGCGTGCAGTTGACTACGAGGGTTAGTTTTCTTTATCCCTTTTATTTATTATTGTTTATTAATAACGTATTTACCTAATTGCATAAACTAGATCCAATTCCGCTGCGTACTCGTTTGTGTTACTTGGTTAACTAGATTATAAAATCTCAACAGTGGCATCACGAGTCAACTCGTTTTTGTGATTATGGGTTACACACTTTAATAAACATGTTAAGAGGTTGCATGAAATCTAATTAGTTATTCGTTTTAATTTTGTTTTGACAAGTATATGCAATACTTGTCAATTATTAATAAAAAAAAATACCTAGACACACAAACTAATTAAATTAATTGTTAATTAGAATTAATTTGTTAATTAGAATTAAAAGGTTAATTAGAATTAATTGTTAATTAGAATTATATTGATAATTAGAATTACATATTGTTATTAAATACATAAAATTGCATAATTAAATTGTTAATTAAGTTTGCCATGCTTTTTATGTGTTTTTCCGGCTATAAGACCCACTCAATTGCTTTTCGTGATATATGGGGCGATCTAGGTTTCGTACCTAGTGACAGTCTTATGGTTCTCCTTTTGGGGAAGACTCGCGAAAGAACTCGGAACAATATGTGTTTATATTAATATTTTATGTTTATATGTTTGTGATCCATTATGTGCATAATTGTTACTTGTTTTTGACACCTAATTGTATGCAATATGGAATAATACATATCGTAATCATAACATTAATAATGGTTTTTATTTACACGCCTAAATATCATGCTCATTGTGACCTGCTATTTGATTCGTGGAAAATTGTTTTTGTAAAATAAAGTGACCTAAACTATTGAAACATGTTTTCATGAATTTAAAAACTAGACGCTATGGACACTTGGGATGTACGGCTCACCCACTAGAACAAACTATAAAGGGGGTTTAAGGAAGTGTGCACAGTCACACCTAAAGTATTTTGGGTTATTGCCTAGCGCTGACCTGGTCCTCCGCCTCCCTGCGAGTTCGATTGGAGCTACCGTGAACCACGATAATCACTACAGTGTCATTACCAAAAGTTTTTAAAATAAGTGTTACAAAGTTGTTTTGCATGCTTCTTTGTACATGATTTTATCACATTTATGTGAATACCCTATTTGTAAAATTTTAAGTCTATGCCAACCAATTAAGAATACGTGCATTTGGCTTGACTTATTTGGTCAGACCTTAGGGCCATTCCAACCCATGGTGATTATTACTCTTTGGTTAGACCTTTGGTGATTTTTGCAAGTTCTTACTTGGTCGACTTATTTCGAGTATGCTTGGTCAGACCTTAGATCCGAGGAATAAGATGAGAACTAAACATGCTTTTGACATTATTACTTGTTTACTAATGCCTTAAACAGTCTCATAAAGTCTAAGAGTTGCATTATGCAATTAACGATCGTCGCTTACCTCTTTTCCTACTTAGTTACTCACTGGTCAGACCTCTTGTAAATATTGTGGGAGTGCAAGATGGATCTTAGTCTTATTAGTAATTAATTGGGTAGTTAATTCTTTTAAGAATGTAATTATTGAAAATACTAATTATTTGAACTTTTCTAAATTATAGATGACTACCTCAGTCGGAAACAATTCGGTACTCAAGAGTTTCTTTGAGAAACAAAAACTCACTGGACCTAACTTCATTGACTGGTATCGCTAGCTTCGCATAATACTATCAGCTAAAGGTAAGGAAACTTATTTGGAGCATCACATACCTGCTGCACCTGTTACAACTCCTGGCCACCCTATCCCTGCTGAGGCTCTTGCAGCTCACACTGCTTGGGTCAAAGGCTAGAAGGATTTAGCTGCCTTCATGCTCATGACCATGGAGTTAGAGATCCAACGAAATCTAACTCATCTTGGTGCTTATGACATGCTTAAGGAGTTGAAGTCCATGTTCTCCCAACAAAGCGTAAGCAGAGCTTTACAAACCGCACGTGAATTTCACGCTGCAAAGGAAAAGGTCAATCGGTTAGCTCATATGTTCTAAAGATGAAGAGCTACATTGACAATTTGGAACGTCTTGGTCACCCAGTTACTCTGAACTATAGAGTTAGTTTGATCTTAATTTTTCTCTCTAAAGAGTAGATTTCGTTTGTGCAGAACTTTAATATCTATAAAATGGGGAAGACTATAAATGAATTACATGCTATGCTTAAGCAACATGAGCAGACGTTGCCAAAGAAAGATGTTGCACCTGCACTACATAACATATGTGCGGGAAAGCTCCAGAAAAACCATAAGAAGAATAAATCGTTTAAGGCTGCTAAGGGGAATCAAGGAAATGGAAAACACGAGATGGCTTATACTCCTGAGTATAAACCATATAATGCTTCTAAACCTAAGATTCCTCCACCACCGAAGAAGGATAATCCTGCGAAGGACGCAACCTGTCACCAATGTAATAAGATGTGTCATTGGAGAAGGAATTGTCCCCAGTATCTCGCCGAGTTGATGAAAAAGAAGAAATAGTCTCTTGCAGCTAGTTTTTCATGTATTTTTACTATAGAACTCTACTCTTTTCCTAATACGTCCTTAGTATATGACATGGGTTGTGGTACTCAAGTCTGTAATACTACTCAGGGTCTCAGGGGAAGTAGGAAGCTGAAGCCAGGAGCTTTAAGTATGTATGTGGGCAATGGTCAACGGGCAGGAGTTGAAGCTATTGGTGTTTTTCATTTATGTCTCCCTAGTGGATTAGTAATTGTTTTACGATTGTCATTATGCTCCCTCTATTACTAGAGGGATTATTTCAGTTTCCTGTTTGTATGACGATGGTTTTGTTAATCATATTGAATCGAATAATGCAATTTCAGTTTCTAAAAATAAAGTTGTTTATTTTACTGTTATTCCTCGTAATGTTATTTATGAAATTGATATGTCTTGTTCAAATACAATTGATAGTTCTATGTTTGCTGTAAGTAATAAAAGAGCCAAGTCTAACTTGGAATCTGCTCTCTTGTGGCATGGTCATCTTCGACACATTAACAAGAAACGCATGGAGAAGTTGCAACATGATTGACTTCTCAACTCAACTGACATTAAGTCACTTGAAAAGTGTGTTTCATGCATGTCTGGTAAGATGGATGACAACATGGAAAACTTTAACCATGCGGTTCAAGTGGGTAAAGGATGGGGTAACCCATGACTGGTTGTGGTGATGGGTAATTGAAGAGGTAATGAGGGTGAATGCATGGGAAGTGCTTAAATAGCCAAATCAAAGGCATGCAAGGTTTGTAGGTTGCTAAGGCTGATAGAGTGGGATGATTTTTGGAATTTTAGGAGTGTTGGAATCAGCTAATGTTGAAAGAATCTAAGGGAAAATGGGTCAAAAAGTGAAAGCAAATAGGAAAAACACATTTTCCAGGGGACGATACCACTAAATCACACACGGTACCACTAATTAGTGGTGTCGTGGCGCATTTAGCGGTGCCGTGACCTGCTGAAAGCGTTTTCTACAATACCTACAGGTTAGGCTGCCTAAATGGGTAATTCTAGGGGCACTATTTGTAGCAAATCCTATTGCCTCAAGTCACTAAAGAATAATCATAAAAATTTATGCACTTTGGCTCATCTAGTGCTAAGAAAAACATGTGATTATCTAAATTTTAGGCTACTATTAAGCATGACAAGTAGCATGATAATTATGCATGAAGAAAAAAGATATAAAGAAGCTAAATTAGAATCAAGAGCTAAGCTTGATAATAAAAACATCATTGAGTGGTAAAATAGAAGAACACACCCAAAACTATCCATGTTAGAGTTAATGCAACTAAGTTGCAATTGTTGTGAGGACATAGCCAAAACCTCATAAAATATTAGATTAGTAAAGTAATAATACTAAATACTTCAAAGTTGTTTAAGACCAAGATTGGTTATCATAAACACACTAAACAAAGTCTTATGGATCGAATATGTTAGAAGTTTAAAGAGAGAAAGTGAGGTTGGGAACTTGTAGAAAGAGAAAGTGAAATCTTATAAATGAAAGCTCCAACCCTCTACCTAGGAGGGTAGAGGGTATTTATAGTGTCTTATAAAACTCCCTCTGTTGGGCTGTAGATCGGGTGTACAGTGGGTAAAGACCCTTCCGTCCTCCACGGTGTTACTTAACTAACTACTAAACGTTTAAGACTACGAACATTCTAATGCTAACAAATACTCGGGGTGACCGAGTCTTTAACTTGGATTTACTAAATCCTAACAAACCTTATACAAATAATTCACACTTTTCTTGTTCCTAATATGGTTCCATAACAACAAATATATTAGAGAGTATTAAAAATGCACTAAGAGGAGCTAGAAGACTACCAATCAAGTCTTTTATCGATCTTATCTTTAACCGAACGGTTGCTCTTTTTAGAAAGCATAGTGCCATTGTAATGAGCTGTAATACACCTTTTACCGCATCAAATGTAACGTAAGTTCAATAGCCGCGAAATCCATGCACAAAGTCATCATTTATTCGACTTTAACTACAATGAACGTTTCTACAAGATTGTCACGAAGTTACGTATAAATAATACAGGTGGAAATACACATATTGTCCATTATTTTCAACAAACATGCACATGTTGTAAGTGGCAAATGAAAGGTTTATGTGTTCGCATGCTTTTGTTGTTTGCCGTCATAGAGGGGAAAATCCTCTTACATTATTTTACACTATTTACACGTTCAAACAACGATATCTTTGAGATTTTAATCCACTTCCTCATGTTGATTATTGGTTGGATTTGGGTTGGATGATTAAGGCAGATTACTCAAAGATCAGTGTTAGTCGAGGAAGGAATAAATCAAGTCGAATTCGTAATGAGATGGACAATCGTCTTCCGGATGAACCGAAAAGATGTGAATTATGTCGTCAAGTTGGTCACAATAGGTCCCGTTGTACGAACTCTCAACCAATATTTAATTTGACGTGATGCATGTTATGTTTAATTTAGTAGATAGTTTCTTGTTTAATTTAGCGGATGTTTTTTTGTTTAATTTAACGGATGATTTATGTATTTGTGTTGCTAAAATTTGGTTTGCTCGTAGGTTAATTATTGTTGCATTTATATCTTTTGTTTATTTTTTCATCACAATAAGGGTGCAAATCGAAGATTTCAAAAGAAAGAAAAATGTATAGATAAGCAATATCATAAATTAAATATGATATATGCAAATTTTAGATACTTAGTGGGTTCACAGATACTAAACGAACCCATATTTACATTTAAAAAAAACAAAAATCATTTATCCCAAAAATAACCTATTCATTTTCCTTTATTGAAGATTTTAAAGACCTAGTTTTGCTAAATATAACCCTAAGGCTATGCACAATATCGACCTGCAACGACCTTCATTTTGCCTTCTACATCAGCTTTCTCTCTCCGACGACCTACATGCGACTTTTTACCACACTAAGGCGACCTATACTAAAAAAAATACCCTACAAAAATTCTTTTTTAATTAATTAACACACACACAACACACCGCTCGACCTAGGTAGTGATCTCGACCTTCTTCTCGAAGATGGCAACCGATGACCGACTGCGACCTTGAACCCACATTGGGGCGCACGACACTCGACCCTCAAAGACCCTATGGTCGACCGAACCATTTTGCTTAGCCTAAGGCTATGCACAATGGTGATCCAAGACGACCTTGATTTTGCCTGTCACGTCATCTTTCTCTCTACGCCGACCTTCAGACGACCTAGTATCCACAACAGCGACCTTCTTAATTATTTTTTTTTACTTTGCAATACAAAATGGTAAAAAAAATATTCAAAGTGCACAAACAACCCATGGACGATCTAGGTCGAAAATACGACCGAATTGTGGTTTTTTTTGCCCTGCGACCATGGACGATAGAGTGTCCACAATGGGATGACCATGGACGACCGATCGGTCGATCGACCTTGATCGATACCATTCGCATAGCCTAATAACCCGTACGTATCTTTGATGATGGAATGATGCTACAAACTAATTAATCAACTATGACATCCCAACTATCGACGGGAATACAAATTGCAAACCACTAAGCCAAAATTTAACATATCTATTAAAATCGCTCTCAAACATATCTATACTATATATAATGGACGGATGATTTTTTTAAAATTTTGAAACTTGAAGTTTTGAAACTTGAAATTTTTAAAAATGGTAATAAATCTACAAATCCTTCAACTTTTAAATATTGTTTAATTCTCAAATCCTCAAACTTTTATCATTTTTTATTTATAACTCATATACTTTTTTTTATCGCAATAACTACAAATTGAACACGTAAGTGTTGCATGAAGGGTCACACTAAAACCAAACGTTCACATGTATAATTATTTATCGTTATCCATTGTAGCTTTGCGCGAGTATTCGTCTAATATATAGTATGAGTATATAGATTTTGATTACTACTCTCGATCGGCAGTTTTAGACTTTTAGCATTCTCCCAAACACCGTGGCTCAAAGGTAAAGCTATTAAATTCATCGCTTTAGGCTCTCAAATATTTAAGGCCCCCTGATTTTCTAACGTCCTTTATTATGAATATATAGTTGACCACATATTTTTTTGGCATCATTTTGAGTTCTCGATAGATAAAAAGCCTCTATTATTAAACTTGCTAAAATTAGTAAGGATGTTCGCTTATTTTTTTAAATCCATACGAAGTCCTTATTTGAGTTTAAAAGATACGACAATGTCCATCTTTTTATTATACAAAATGATAAATTGAGCTTACTTAATGTTACAAATTCTAACAAATTTTAGCTGATAAACGTTTCAAGAATCACTCATACATAGTGTCTCACAAAACGAACAAGAATAACCTATTTTTCAAAAAACAAACATGAACACCAATTTTCGTTTGTTCATATTACTTCATTTGTTCGGTTAAATCAAAACTAATGAACCTAAACAAGCCTCATTCGTGTTGGGTCGGTTATTTAGCCTTACTTACAGATTATCACAAAGTGACGTTTGGTTTTTTCTTTTTCTTATAGTATTTTCCTCCATCTTCAGTAAACTAGTAGATTTCATTTTGTTTTTGTTTGATAATCGGATGTTTTATTAATTCAATGATTCGAAAAGCCAACATGAAGCTAAGAGAAAAAAAAAATACAAATTTGAAAAGACCTCATATTTAAATTTTGCTTTAGGCCTTCATAAGGCTAGAGACGCACTTGCTCCCAATTGTTAATTATAGAATATCGCCTACGCACTTTAATGGATATGCTCAGTGTAACAGTGTTTACTTCAAAATTAGTATTGTACCATTGTCATCATTTTGCAACTAAAAAATTTAAAAATAATTTTTGTTTTCTTTTTTGAACGAAGTAAAAATAAAAATTTTAACATCATCAGGAATGTACTTTTAAAAGGCTTACACACAATGTATAAGCACATAAGAGCTCAAGGTGGCATTGCATTATTAACATTGAAAAATATTGTCGCTTCAATGTCACTTTAAATTTTTACTTTTAACACCAATACACTAAAATACACTCTTACTCATAACACCATTAACATCAACTTTTTAGAACTCGTCATTTTTATTATTTTTTATTTTTTCAAAAAAACTAATTTTGTATTTATTAAATAAATACAAATTACATTTAAAAATAACATTTTTATTAACACATTATATAACTTACGTAATAAATAAATTAAAAATAATAAAATAAAAATAAATGAACGGCAACTTTTTCACAACTTATACTATCTCACAAATGCCTTAGGCGAGGCTTGAACCCACAACTTCTAAGTTGATGGGTAACTCATATACCACTAAATCAAAGGCTTTGGGTAAGTAATAAATAAATGTAACCAAGGATATTTATAAGAAAATATTAGTTAAAAGATATACTTTATAAATAAATGTAACCAAGGATAGATTGCGTGTTCAGTGTTTGTTACATATTAGTTTTAAGGATACATGGGACCTGCAGTGATATCAATGGCATATGTAATACTATAGTGTGATAGTGTGATTGGTAGTTTTATTGTCATTGCCACGTAGCCCTATTGTTACACACATGTTTTTTTTGTTTGGAAGTTCTTTTACGCAATCACCTTGTTGATAATGGGTCTTGCCATGTATTGTAATGGCTTGTGGTTTTAATACATGTTTGCTGTTCAAAAAAAAAAAAAAATTTATAAGAAAATAAATAAATATACAAGAACTGAACATGTAATTTTAGGGGAAAAAAATGATAAAGTATATCTTTTAATGTTCTCTTTTTGTTGAGCTGCAAACACACAAACACATTACACAGTTCCTCTATTTTTGTAATAAAAAACAAAAATAAATAAATAAATAAATAAATAAATAAATAAACGCCTCTTCAACGCACGTTTCCATGTTAACGTGCAAAGTGCAAACCAACGCCCGCCCAACGCCACACTCCCGTATAGTAATGGTAACAACGCGGGTGCCAAATCAACTTAACACCTTTGTTTGTGCTACGACACTTTGAGCTCTAATTAAAAGTTGAGAACAATTACGTCCTGCTTTTGAATTTGAACTTTTCCTTTCTTTTTTAATCAACTGTTATTAAGAAATATATTCAAAACTCTAGTAAAAAAAACATGCTAATAAAACTTTTTAAGTTTAATGTTGCATCTACAATACATCAAGCTTTTAAGACTTAATGCATTTAGGGTATGTTTGGCCAAACTAGTTGTAAGATGTATCTCAGTAAAATTGTTAACCTAAAGTTATAGTTTATAAGTTATAAAGCTATGAAAGTTATAATACGAAATTCATGTTGTATCTTTTTTCAATAAAAGTGTTTGGTAAATTAGTTGTTAAACGTAATTATAAGATGTAAAATGACATAAAAGGACATACTTATAATTTTAAATAAATGTTTGGAGGGTATATCAAGAATTTAAAGTTTTAATACCCAAGATGTTTAAAAGCTTCATGAATCATTTTTCATTTAAGAAATTATTGTTTGAAATAAAAGCTTGAAGTTAATGTATCTAAACGAAGTTACTTATTTTATAAGAGATCATTTTTGTAACAAAAAGCTAACAGCTCCCATAAAAGCTCATGCCAAACAGGCTCTTTAATGCATAACATATTTAATGATTAAAAGTTGAAGGAAAGACTTAAGAGTTACTACTAAGTTTTTGTCAAAAAGCTTTTTAAAAAGCTTTTGATGCAATACAAAAATCTTTTTAAAAAAGTTTTAAAATAGTAAAAAGGATACGTGACTTATGGAGAATAAAAATTAACTCGAAGAAAGATATGTCAAGTTGGTTTTATTTGTCTTCATGAATTCATGATATACAAATTTACATATACAATACAACACTTAATAGTTTGGGCCTAACCATATTTCCAAGTCTTGAAGACCAACAAAATTTTCTTCTATTGGGGCATGCCTAATTAGACCGGTCTTTGGCCTGTAGGAGTATATGTGTATTTCTAACTTGCAAACTGTTGAAGTGCTTTAAATGAAATGTATACATTGTTCTAAGGGTTAATTCAACGGATTAGCTATGAGCTTTTAAAAATTCCTAATGCTAAATAACTAACTTTCAAAAATATTATTATCACCTTTAAAACTTTGATGTTACTTTCTATTATAGGTCATATGACCGTTTTGTTGGTTTAATGGACAATAAATTAATAGTTGTGTGTTATGATTGAATTCGAGACCACGGGATTGCACACTTTACGTATGAGAATTAAAGTTATAATAATTAAATATTAGATGTTATATTTAGTTATTATTTACACAAAACACATAACGAATGTTAAGTAATTAAGTGTAATGGACTAACGATCGTTAAATGTTAAAGAAAATGACTAAAGATGAAATTAGAAGTCAAGATGGTTCTAGAATTCCCTTGGGGAATGATCCGATCGGTTATGGGCTATGGGTTTCCTAATCCTACCATAACTTGGACTCTAAGTTTCTACAAATATAAATACAAGGCTTAGAGTTATTGTTATTTACTCTTGTACACCTAAACCTAAAACCTAAATTGTTTGTGTGTTTCTTAGTCCAATCGATCGACACTAATTCCTAAGTGGTCGATTACTTTTGTTTTTCCTTAACAAATGTTTTGTGTTAATTAAACTAGCATTTACTTTAATTCGTTAATAATGCTACAGACAGATAACGCGTTAAGACAATCACACTATTGATTGTATCTTGGATTGAATTACAAAACAAGAAGGGTAATTCACATAACCTTTATAAACCCTAATTAGGGTTCATCTCAATTGCTAGTTTTGTGGAATTGATTCTTGTTCGGCTAGAATAAAAAAGGTACGCATACTTTATGTTTATGTTAGTTATTCATTAAACGTTCCTATACGCTTCCGCATGTGTACTTGATGTTTATTGTTTATATCGATGATTAGTCATGTTATATAATTCAAACAGTGGCATCACGAGCTTGGTTTAATAAGTAATTAATTACTAAACACGTAAAAAATGAATATTTTATGTTGTTTGATATGATTATTCTAGGGTTTTGGTTATGATTATGTAAACCCTGTTTTTAGGGTTAGAGCTTTTGCCCTAATTTGGTTTTAAATTTTTTCTTATGGATCGAAAAAATTTATTGGTCGAAACCCTAAAAAAAATTTAGTCGATTTGTTTAAAAATATTTTAGGGTTAATAAAATTGTTTTGTTATCAATATCGAAACCTAGAATTAATATATTTGTTACGTGATATATTCATGAATAAATTGTTATATGACATGGAATTGTATGCGATCTTGTGACAACGTGAATAAATTGTTATGTTAAATCCATGAAAACGTGCATGTTTGGCATGGATTATTGTAGATATATATATTTAATTGTTAAGATTGGTTATGCTAAAATTAATTGTTAAGTTTTATACACATGTTTATTATTTTGATAGATCTTGAATTGGGAAATACCTCAATAATATTAATGAATCAATTATGTGCAATTTGGTATATTTTAATTATGGCTTACGCAATCGATTCGTCGATGTTTGTGGCTCACTTTAAATTGTGCGAGTGAAAGCCCTAGTTAATATATACGTTAATTAACATAAATATTGATTATTAATAGGTTTTATCAAATAAGTTGCATGTGGCTACTTGTTTACACGTATTAATTGTTAGTTATGTGCGCATTGTTTTATTTATTTATTTTTTATTGTTTACTTGTTTGTTTATTATGTGCGACAAGTTTTAAGCAAAGGGTAATTTTGAATAGAAAAATAAATTGGACTAAACAATGGTGAAATTTGATTTGTTTTTGAAGAGTTAAGTTTTCAATAGTTTAATTGATTGATAATTTTGGTACAAATGGTCTGAACGGCTCACCCAATTTAACGGACTGTGTGGGAAGTACTAGGAGGGGAGCGCATTAAATTGTGACCCTAAAGAAGGAGGTTATTGCTTCAGCGCTGACCGAATTCTCCCTTGCTTGCGAGTCAAATTGGAGCTACCAAGTAAGCCATAAATGTACAAAATCATCTTAAGGGCGTATTAGCTTTAATTCCATGCGCCACTTCGGTGGTAATTACCCGAAACACTAAGTCTTTAGACTTATGCAAAAGTACGGTATAATGGATGATAATTAAAGGTAAATTCTTTAATTGGCGGAACCAATACCTCAATCAAAACTTTGATAATTCGATCTTTATGAATTGGTTAATAAAAAGTTTTTTTATTAAAATTTATGCTACAAGATGAATGCATGACATCTTTGTTATTTGATTTGACACCATAAAATCAAAACTAGTACCCTTTATAAATTAAGTTAAGTGCCATCTAGTTAAAGGAACAATTGAAGTTGCAATTTACGTCATGTCAGAACTTGGCGAGATTGTGATGGAAAGGTAAATCTTTATGTAAAGTCAGACCTTACATGAACATATTTGCAGTTCTTTAAGTTAGACGACTTAAATTGAGTAGTAAGTGAGACTTGGATTCAAGGCACAAGATGGGATAAAACATGTTTACATTTGCAATAGCGTTGGAAAATGTAAATCCCATAATGATCTAGGAATTGGAAAATGTTTGCCAATTATTGTTCGATGACACCCTATTATATGCTTTCGTTACTAGCGGATCAACCGGTGTAATGGAACTATGATAATTTGGATCCTAGTTTTCGAGAAAATTCTATGGTTATATGAATATTACCTTGGGTATTTTATTTTCTTGAAAAGTTTAATTATCGAAAATACTAAAATTGAATTTTGAAAATTCTTTAAATGTATTAATGCAACATTAAACCGTAAACATAGGTTATTCTCAGATTGGTAAATTGATCTACACCGTAAGGGTTTTGGTAGAGTCAACTTTGCTAAAAGAATAAACCTAGTCCTCTTTTCATAAAAAGAGTGAGATTCAATCCTATTCCTTTTCATGAATGAAGAAATGTATGATAGGACAATTAGAATTGTCTAAATTCTAAATACATAACTCGTAAGCAAATTTTAATAGTTACGAAAATTGCGTATTTCTGAGTTATTAAATTAGAAGCTAGACTAATTACTGTATAATTGGTAAAAGATAAACTAGCATATTTTATCTAGTTGTTTTGTTTTGACCATTTGAAAGTACTACTTACAATTGTTGGAATGGTAGAACTATTAAGAAAGAAATTGCATGCCCAATTTTTCAAGTTAATAGCATTGATGGATAATCATCATCTACATAGTATAATACACTCTTTTAGTACATAAGTAATTGTTATGTATGGACTTTCTCAAAAGTGTAGGGAAGTAAAATAGAACACTATTTTCTTTCACTGGTTAATGAAACACTTACAATGTTGTCAAATCCAGTGGAAGTATTGTGTTCTTATTACTGAATAAGGAATTAATGTAATGATCTCTAATTCAGTGGGAGTTACAAGCTTTGTCATCTTGGTAGTAACCCAGATTATCTCTAGAATATCTTAAGATAATTACTTTCCACTTGTAGACACTTATGTTTTCAAGGATAGTCATGTACGTTTCCTTATTAGACAATGAAGTGGTTCTACATCTACTAGTTATGCTAATATCAATGACACAATCATATTAGTCACATAAACAAACATATGTCATGTTGTTTATCCGCTACATGATGTTATTCCATGCACAAGTGGGAGAAATCTATATTGTGTGCAAGCTACAATATATATATATATATATATATATATATATATATATATATATGATTTAACGGATTCTCTTGACCGCAAGGTAAAGAGACTAACGTTCTAATATAACTTGTACATTATCTAATTCAAGAAACACTTGGTGTTGCAATTTACGTCATGTGAGAACTTGGCGAGATTGCAACAACAAAGTAAATCTCCATGTGAAGTCAGACCTTGCATGGACATATTTGCATTTTCTAAATTAGACAAGTATTTAGAACATGTGTCAAAAATGATATATAAGACTACTTCAAATTAAATATTTATGTATTATTAGAATGACATAAATAAATGAAGTAATCTAATACTACTTCAATTTGTTTATTTACGTATTTCGGAATGACATAATGAAAGATAATGTAGTCCTACATTATTGTGAAGTAAATAAATTAACTTGAAATTACTATTGAAACCAAGAGTTGTGTTCATAATTACTTTAGTTAAACATGTTTATGATTCATTGTAAAGACATAAACATAAAGTCTTTTAAGACTTATAATAAAGTAAGACGTTAACTTGTTATGTTTTTTTAATTAACATATACAAGAAGTCATTGAGTTGATCAATGATTTATAACGTATAATGGGATTATAACAGTTTATGTTTTCTTGATAAGACATGGATATGAAGTGACTTGGTTAAAAAGTACTTGTGTTATAAAGCATGCAATTGGCTTGGAAAGTCTATTATACCATTAAGTTAACTTATTTGGTAAATAGGTAAGCCAAAAGGAATATGTTTATCTTATATATTGTTAGATTGTCTTACAATATTAATTCTAATGAATACCACAAGTTGATGGTATGTTCAGTTAGGAGAATCAAACTCTATTTGATTTGTTTGATTCAAGATAACCATAACTTCTTTCTTAAAAAGTAACAAGGTTAGAAAATTGAGTATGAATTGAATATACTCATATGTTAGTGCAAATATTACGATATTTAATCTATACATTCTCATTTGTTTTGTTGATGACAAACATGTAACTTGTAATACATAACATATTTAATGCATAATGTATAAGTTACTTGTAATTATATCTTGTCTCAACATACTCTCAACACCTCTCGACGACTCAAGTCCTTGTATGCTACAACACAGGTTCGTACATGTTTGTTATGTTGCTTTATGATCAAACCCCTAACAAACCATTAAACATGTTTAGTTAAACACTTTGTAAAATACATAAACATAAGTAAATGTGTTGGGTAAAACCCATGACCCATGACCCAAGACCTTTACCCAATGTCTAGATACATTGTACCTTGGTGGGTACTCAAAACCATGACCCATAGCCCATGGTTTCAACCCATAAACTATGGGTAAAGAGGAGCGTGCACGGATCCCTCAAATGACCCACGGATCCCTTGAATTATAGGGCCGGATCCTCCGTAAGGGATCCTTGGGGCGTAACATGGTTTTGGTCTTTTGCCTATAAATAGCAAACCACTTCTTACCATTTCTTCACACCTTCACACATAGTTTCTCTCCACCAAATCTAGGATATTTAGATCATTAGGAAACATGTAAACCACCCTCATCTCATATGATCATAATGCTTCTAACTCTCATTTGTTGTAAGCATACTCCCAAGTGATCCTCCAAAGCAAGCTTAGAGATCTTGCTTCCTTACCATATCAAGTGATCACCCATCACAAGATACAAGCACATGAAGATCTTATACAACAAGCTTGGGAAACTTGTCATCTTCATTCATAGAAGACTAACTACATCATGCTTTGGGTTCTTGATGTTTAGTCTAGGAGTTTATATCCATTAGACACATTGTCTTGGATATTGTCTAGTATCATATTCTTGTATCTATGACTAGACTAGATGGTTTATGTGTTTGTGCCATAAAACACAAGGTTTGTTATGTTGGGCCACAAAACATAACGGGTGTCATAGAAGTGTCAAAGGCATTAGTGAAGAGTGTCAAGATCCGTGTTGAAGGCATTAGTGAAAGGTGTCAAGGATCGTGTAAATGGCATTAGTGAAGAATGCCTAGGTCGTATAATCGATGAGGTGCATCGTTATACATATAGTATTTGTTTAGATCCAAGGATGGTGATATCCTTGATGGTGTTGTAACAAGGAGTGGATCTCCTCGAGATTAGGTGTTGTGTTGTGATGGGTAGTAGTTCCTCCATAGTAATGGAACTAGGTGCTTAGCCTAGTACCTAATAAAGGGTAGGCGACGTTGTGATAGGATTAGTTCTCCTAAGGTGTGAAAGAACTCGGTGGTTAGCCTAGCACCGTATAAAGGGTAGGCGACGTTGTGTTAGGTGTGGTTCGCCTTGGTGTGAAAGAACTCGGTATTTAGCTTTGTACCGAAAAAGGTTAAGCGACGTTGTGAAGGCTTCTCCGCCATAAGGAGATTGGTGTAGTGCTTACGAACTCGAGTAGGTGACTCGGGAGTGGAGTAGGCAAGGAAGGTGTCCTTGTAGCCGAACCACTATAAATCCTCGTGTTGGTTTGTCTATCCTTTTACTTATCGCTTTACTTTTATTCTTGCATTACTTTGTTTATTCTCTATGTGGTTGATGTCTATGTTTGTGATGCATACTTGGTCTTTCATATAGTCACAAACTATATTAAACACTTTACGATTATGACACGCTTGATCAAGAAAAGCAACCGGACTAATAATGGTGAAACTTGATTTATAATGAACCATTAATCTTATGGAATCTTATGTGATGTCAAGGGTTGGCCTTACATGCCGAATGCGTTAAATGCATCCTCGTCGAGATTAGCAAATGCAATGGTTTATACTATATTTGATACAAAAGTTTTAAGTTTGAAACGGAACGTATTCACCCCCCCACGCTTTCACAATTGGTATCGAGCGGGTTGGCTCTAGTTTTAAAACAAATGGTTTTCAAAACGAGTAAGGTCCTCGTATCAAATTTTTGGTGAAGTCAAGCATAATATGAAAAGTGTTTTGTTATTTTTTCTTTGAAGTTTTCTTGTTAGATATCTTGTTAATCAAGCTTGAATAAAGGTAAAATGGTTAATATAACTTCACTAAAAAGTCTACAAAGGTTAAACCTTTTCGTCGGGTCAAAACGTGCATTTGTGTAATTTCGTGTCGATCCGCGGATCCCTCAAAGTTACATCGACGGATCCTCAAGCAAGGGATCCGTGGGATCCGTGGTACAGAAGACAGTTTTTGTCTGAATTTCAAAAATTCATAACTTTTTAACCGTAAGGAGTTAGAAGTCGTACCACCTATCGTTTTAAAGGTATTTGAGTCTACTTTCATTTAAAAATGATTTCATAAACTGATTCAAAACAAAAATTTACGGAATCATTGATTTATAATAGAAATTCATTTTTTTGGTCATAACTTTTGCACAACTTTTGATCTAGTTGGAGACGGATGTTTTCATCTTTGAATAACAATGTGTCCTCTGTTGAAATTAAGGTTTTGATCATATTTATATACATAAAAGAAACTAATCAAGCTTGGTATACATGTTTATATTTAACACAAAGCGATGAAAAGAACTTTTGTATGCTATGCTAAATGATAAGTTGTCTTCCTTGCATTACTTGATTGTTTGCTTATCTCAAATAGCTTTTGTGCTTGTTTGATTGAATAACATATGTGGTTTCCTTACCTTGCTATTCATTCTCTTGTTTGTCGATTTAGTAATAGTCTACTAATCAATGTGCTATTTGAAGGAGTGTTTGGGATAACATCTAGTTGTGTCGAAAATGTTAGTTTTATAAGTTGAAAATGTTTAAAACATATAACACACTAAATGGCCTTTTGATTGAGTTTGTCATGTGTGCAACATAAATGTTTTATGTTCTTATATGATTTCTTGATTTCATATTTTCTTGTATCATTTTCTAAAACAACAAGAATGTACATCGGATCATAACCTACACTTGTGTTGATGATGTACTCTCCGCTTTCCTTTTCATGATCGCTCTCCAAGCTTCATAGTAGGATTGACAACTTGATTATTTCATCCGATATACTCAAGTAAATTATTTTGCAACGCAAATATAATTGTTCATATCCGAAAGTCCAAAGTCGAGCTTTCCAACAACATATGTTGAACTAGCTCATGCAACCATTTTTTTGTTCACTATATGGACAACGTTTAATTTTTTGACACCTTCGTCACCTTAGTTGTTTCAAGTATAATATTAATATAAACGAAGCAAAGTATCATCATTGCTACTGTTCGATAGGCCATTGTAGGAATATAAATTTTCCTAACTTGAGAATGAATATCGGAGAACTTATTGCACTAGAAACTCAATTTGACCTAACGGTTGAATTGCTTCCTCGAGAGAAGTTGGGTATGTGGAATCGCCCGTAAAATGGTCGTGTTTAGCCGTAATTGAGCACCGCTAGTAATAGTCTCATATTCATTCTCTCACTTGAGAAATTTATATTCCTATGTTTTCCTAAAGTAAGTTTACAATGGAAATACTTTGCATTGTCTTAGGATTACTAATCAAACAAGTTGTAAAATTGATTTTTCTTTAGCTAATCACAACCACTTGCCTCATCAAGCGATTATCTCGCTTTGATCGAGAAGAGCTACATGACTTCATGGACGAAGCTCATTGTATGCTAACCACCATCCGTAATGACTATATTGTCCTAAACTAGCACCTCACAACTCTTTTGTCTTGAACACCATCATGTGCTCTTTTGTTTCTAGACACATACCTTTCATGTCATTGTTAGTTTAAATGATTTACTAATCTAGACCAGAACTGCTTTTGGACTTCTTGAATAGTGCTTTAAAGTTTGCTAAACCTTTATGTTATTTGTGAGCTCGATCTCATTTGATTGCCTATATGTGATCTCTACATGCTCTCCTTGCTTTGCTTAACGTGTATACATGTATGCTTGTCAGAGAAACAATTTGTTTCATAATTCAAACATAGAGCAAAATTCGCAACTATTCTCATAAGAAAATATGTCTCGATGCCGGATCCCTTAGATGTAACTAGACGGATCCTCAAGTGAAGGATCCGTGGGATCCGGTGATGTAAGTTCCTTTGTAGCCTCCTTGCATCAATCCAACATTCTAGACCTTATTGGACTAGTTAAACATGCTACATTAGGATCACTTAAACTTTCCTTAGGCTCGCTTGATCTCACATTCACTCATGGATGACTTAGGATCACATTCAAGTATTTTTTTTTTTTATTAGTTCAAAACTCACCATCTTTCCGCTCCAATGTTTACACATTGTTCCTTTCATCTCAAAACACCTAGTTTGATATTTCTCTCAATTTTAGCAAATTGTTTTAGTCATCCTTACCTCAAAATAGGCCAAAACTAGGTTTTAATTTCTTATGATTTTTAAGGAATTCTCCAAATCTCTTAAGTCATCATCGATCTCTAGGATCATTTAACACTCTCAAATGTCTTAGTGTCGTCTTTAATCATCCACTAGTGCTCATAAAGCCCCATTTTCCATAAAAGGCAATCATTAGCTACCATCAATCATTCTCTTGATCATTCAAGTCCATCTTCATATAAGACACTTAATAGATTGAGTAACTTAGGATATGTAGGTGCTAGACCTTGCTAGAACCCAATCACCTCTTTTTCACTTCATCCATTAGCCGGATCCCTAGACTTTGTTAGCCGGATCCTCTAGTGAGGAACCGGAGGAACCGTGGAACAAGAGGGAACTTTATCTCTTTAGATAATCATTTCAAATTTCCTTTTTCCCACACAAGCACTTGTTCAACACTTAGGATTATCTGTTTCCTATATGTTTATAAATGAGTTGCATTTATATGAGTCTTTACGTGTTCTTCCTTTTTGTTTCATGATTTTATGTGAACAATTTATCCATTGGTATAAATGTTTTCCTTTTGTACTAACTCTTTGGATTCTTGTAGGATGACAATAGTCGATTTCATCATCAAGTCAAGTTGTGCTCATTCGCACATTTTTTGTTATTTCTAATCTTGCATCATCCTAACCATCTTACTCCACTTTTATCACTACTCACAAAGTCATCATGTCTACCACCTATAGTGAGTCATCAACCAAGTCAAAGATTCACCTTGATACCTTTCATCACCTCTACCACAAATTCCATACCTCTAAGTCATAATGATGATTTCTATCATTATCACCGTGTCCAAGGTATAGTTCATGAACCACGTGTTAAAGTATGTCTCATGTTCTACCACATCCTACTTGTGTCAACCACAACCTCAAACCACAAGCTACTTATGTCAACCACATCCTACAAGTGTCTCACTACCACTACAATTCATGGTCGCCAACCATCCTCCACAAACATCCATGTTGTCAAAAGCCGAGTGAATTTCGTAATGAAATGCGCCTCATCCCTAAGCATATTTTTCTTACCTTGAACAAACCTTACAACCTCTAAACCAACCATGATGATGCAAGTAGTAGGATTATTCTCTTTTGACACTAATCCTTTCTTTGTAGGTTCATATATATACACTTTGATGTGTATGGGATTCTCGCTCATTTATGGACTAACTTTACATTTTTTTGTAGGTTCTTCTTGACGCCTCGAGCTAGGGGAGCCTCCGTCGAGCATTTATAAAGTGCATCATATGACTTACTCGCCCAAGGACTAATATAATTTTGCACTAACTTTTGTTTTGTAGATTTTCAAAACACACTAGGAGTACTTGACGCCTCAATAAAGGGAGTTTTTCATCAAAGCTAAAACATTGCAAATTTTGCAATAATTTCGCCTTAGCCTTCCTAAAATACTTGACGCCTTTAACAAGGGGAGCAACCGTCAGGGGAGCATGCACACATTCATTCTTCAAAATTCCTTTGTGTTTCAACAAAAGGGAGATTTCTTTCTCATCATATATTTTTCCTTTTTCTTTTCTTCTTAACACTAACCTTGATGTAGGTTAAGCCTCAAAATTTGATCCATTGAGCCGCTGGCAATAATGGTCATAATTCAAAGGATCTTTCTATTTTTTTGTGTGATTCTCTAGGTTCCTTTTAAAGGCGAGATCACCACCTTTTGAAGACATGCAAGCTCAAAGTCATGAGTTGCTAAGCTTCGTCATTAGTGCTTCGTGTTGAAGGTATTGGCGTGGTGTGCCAATTGGAGCAATAAGGTGTTTTTATTTTAACTTCACTAGGATGATGCAAACTCACCATTCTTGGGAGAAAGGACACACCCTTTTTGTTTCGACAAAAGGGGGAGAAGAGTGTAAACGAAGAAGGTAATGTATAGGAAGTACGGACACAAGTAACTTTGACATTTTACCTATCTATTACGCTTACATATATTTTGTCATCATCAAAAGGGGAGATTGTTAGTGCAAATATTACGATATTTAATCTATACATTCTCATTTGTTTTGTTGATGACAAACATGTAACTTGTAATACATAACGAAATGTATAAGTTACTTGTAATTATATTTTGTCTCAACATACTCTCAACACCTCTCGACGACTCAAGTCCTTGTATGCTACAACACAGTTCGTACATGTTTGTTATGTTGCGTTATGATCAAACCCCTAACAAACCATTAAACATGTTTAGTTAAACACTTTGTAAAATACATAAACATAAGTAAATGTGTTGGGTAAAACCCATGACCCATGACCCAAGACCCATACCCAATGTCTAGATACATTGTACCTTGGTGGGTACTCAAACCATGACCCATAGCCCATGGTTTCAACCCATAAACTATGGGTAAAGAGGAGCGTGCACGGATCCCTCAAATGACCCACGGATCCCTTGAATTACAAGGGCGGATCCTCCGAAGGGATCCTTGGGGCGTAACATGGTTTTGGTCTTTTGCCTATAAATAGCAAACCACTTCTTACCATTTCTTCACACCTTCACACATAGTTTCTCTCCACCAAATCTAGGATATTTAGATCATTAGGAAACATGTAAACCACCCTCATCTCATATGATCATAATGCTTCTAACTCTCATTTGTTGTAAGCATACTCCAAGTGATCCTCCAAAGCAAGCTTAGAGATCTTGCTTCCTTACCCATCAAGTGATCACCCATCACAAGATACAAGCACATGAAGATCTTATACAACAAGCTTGGGAAACTTGTCATCTTCATTCATAGAAGACTAACTACATCATGCTTTGGGTTCTTGATGTTTAGTCTAGGAGTTTATATCCATTAGACACATTGTCTTGGATATTGTCTAGTATCATATTCTTGTATCTATGACTAGACTAGATGGTTTATGTGTTTGTGCCATAAAACACAAGGTTTGTTATGTTGGGCCACAAAACATAACGGGTGTCATAGAAGTGTCAAAGGCATTAGTGAAGAGTGTCAAGATCCGTGTTGAAGGCATTAGTGAAAGGTGTCAAGGATCGTAAATGGCATTAGTGAAGAATGCCTAGGTCGATAATCGATGAGGTGCATCGTTATACATATAGTATTTGTTTAGATCCAAGGATGGTGATATCCTTGATGGTGTTGTAACAAGGAGTGGATCTCCTCGAGATTAGGTGTTGTGTTGTGATGGGTAGTAGTTCCTCCATAGTAATGGAACTAGGTGCTTAGCCTAGTACCTAATAAAGGGTAGGCGACGTTGTGATAGGATTAGTTCTCCTAAGGTGTGAAAGAACCGGTGGTTAGCCTAGCACCAGATAAAGGGTAGGCGACGTTGTGTTAGGTGTGGTTCGCCTTGGTGTGAAAGAACTCGGTATTTAGCTTTGTACCGAAAAAGGTTAAGCGACGCCAGAAGGCTTCTCCGCCATAAGGAGATTGGTGTAGTGCTTATGAACTCGAGTAGGTGACTCGGGAGTGGAGTAGGCAAGGAAGGTGTCCTTGTAGCCGAACCACTATAAATCCTCGTGTTGGTTTGTCTATCCTTTTACTTATCGCTTACTTTTATTCTTGCATTACTTTGTTTATTCTCTATGTGGTTGATGTCTATGTTTGTGATGCATACTTGGTCTTTCATATAGTCACAAACTATATTAAACACTTTACGATTATGACACGCTTGATCAAGAAAAAGCAACCGGACTAATAATGGTGAAACTTGATTTATAATGAACCATTAATCTTATGGAATCTTATGTGATGTCAAGGGTTGGCCTTACATGCCGAATGCGTTAAATGCATCCTCGCACGAGATTAGCAAATGCAATGGTTTATACTATATTTGATACAAAAGTTTTAAGTTTGAAACATTAATATGAAATATGAAACGATTCACTCCCGAGGACAAGAAGTAATCGAAAGGTTTTTAATTCATATAATATTTGGAAGTGTACGCATGAATGGATAAATTGCATCATTCTTATGTTTAATTATTAAATGAGCATATTGTTGTTTGTATACAATGATGCTGGTTTAATTGAGATGACACTCAATACTAGTCATGGTAGGATTTCATCCTTGTTAATGGTCTAAAAGCACAGTTGCATTATACATTAAAAGAATAAGAATACTTTAAACTTAAAAATGTTTGAAAGTTTAATTGTCATAAATTGGTGATAGAGAATGTCACACACTTTATGAATTACTAGAAGGGTACCCGCCAATGAATGCGCGCGGCACCGATGACTATTTTGTAGCAAACAAATGTTTTTCATTTTACGCCTAATTCAAGTAAGTTTCTCTTTTCAACTCCGCTTCTTCCCGACTACTAAAGAAAACTCATAAAATATATCAAAATGGATGTTGAATTAAAGAGCACAAAATTTTAAAAATATGGTGAAATTAGATCATTAAAAAATTAAACGGATTAAAAGATATTTAAATTTAAAATAAAGTTGATTAATTAGTTAGGAAGTGACATGTGTCACCCCATTATTGTCCTTCCTTTTGTTATTTTTAGTTAGAGAAGACACATGTCACCAATGATTGAGCTCCTTATCTTATTTTTTTTTAATTCTTTCCATAATAAGCAAGTAAAAAGTCTGATTTTTAAGCCTTCTAATTTTAGAAGGCCTAAATGCATTATAAAGTAGTATAGATTATGGATTGGTGAATGCACACATACAAAGACTTCACTAATTGAATTTTAAAATAAGTATTTTCAAAATTACGTAATCAAGTTGGTTGATTTATGCCATGTAACTTTTCACATACACATCATAACATTAACAAATACAATGAGCACATAGATGGTTTTAATGACAGAGATCGTTAAATTAAGAAACTGAGTGATTTGGACATTCTAGTGAGAGAAACTATGTTGAATATTAGATTACTTTATGGATATTGTTATTAAGTAAATCATGAAAGAACTTGAGATCCAACCTATGGAACAACTAACCTTCGGCATAAGGTTGCAAAGATGGGTATTTATAGGTTACAACCTAAACGAGCACATAGATGGTTTTAGAGAGAAAGAGTGGGACATTCTAGTGAGAGACTAGTTGAATATTAGATTATCAAAGAACATCCAACCTCTACCTGCAAGGTGGTATTATAGGTTACAATAAACGACCTCCGACGGCCTGTGGATCGTGGATAAAGTAAAGACCGACCTTCTTCCACGGTGTTGCACTATACTATTATTCACTATTAACTAACTACATAAACCGTAACTAATGACCAATCTACGAGCTAACTTATGCTAGATAATAGTTGGGGTGACCGACTTTTCAAAGACCGGAATTTTCTAATTCCTAACAATCTCCCCTAAGGAGGTCACCCCATATTTTACATTTCAAATCCTAGCATTCTAGTCTTGACATTGTTCTTGAGCTCGTAGTTTTCATATATCAACATCGTAAACTTAGTGCATAGGTGGTGCAACTTCAAAGTCCGCAAAGATAAGTACTTTAAGCAGGAGGTCCATTTCGATTCACGAGATAGTAAATATGAGCCAAGATTTGAGATCATCACCTATCAACAATCTCGTGACATCCTTTGTGGTGTGATGTTGTGACTTTAGGACCGACATGCTCACATTCGGATCATGATGTCTTCATCGTAGTAGCGGAAGCATTTGTTGAATCATGATATTGGCGCAGCAGAGCGTAAGCATGGAGTGAAAATATCGAGTCATTGATGCACTAATCATGATTTCTTTTGAGTTGAATGTGTTAAGTGAGCATGCGGCTATGGATTGACCGCTTCATTTTGATCACCGCAAACATCGGGCGCACTCGCATACAACAGCTTAGCAACAAATCGCACGAAAGTGTCTTTGATCACTTCGTTGAATTGAGGTACACGCCCACGGTTCCCGCTGATCAAGACAAGCACCGCTCGTGATCGTAGGATTCCTAAGAATCTCCTTGACAGGTTTCGAATGTTCTAGTTGTTCTCAAACCGAACATCTCAAAGAAGACAACACGGAGTGAGTGAACCAAATGAATATTAAGTCCATCGATTGATGAAAAGAGATTTGAAAAACAATCGTATTGCTCAATAGAAATTGTTTTTGCAATACAACGAAGGTTTTATTGAAAATCAATTATCAATCATAAAATACCTTTTGGTTTGAAAATGAGTACACAATCGATGTGCTAAAGAAAAGTGTTTTTAAGCACAAAGACCGGTTTTCAAAGGTATCCGTCAATCCCTAACTCGAACCGTGATTGATTCAAGAAATTGAATCGCCCCATTGTTTCGTCGGTTGTCACATGGTTGATCTATATGATAGATCTCACATGCCACCTACCAGAGCTTGTTTGATGTTGGCTCCGTAGGCTTTCCATCTTCATTGTGAATGTGTAAACACATCACTCGGATGTTCCGCAATACCACAAGGATAATGCGAGGACTCAAGTTATAATCTCTTTCCACATTGTGTGAAACAGAGTCTTCATTGAAAGTGTCCTAATGAGATTTATTGATGATCTCGTGGCTCTAGACTCAATTTGTGCATATTTGGATCCTATAACGGAGACTAGGGAGAGGGTCTCTTCTTCAATATCAACCATCTCTAAGAGAAAGTCGATAGATAATGTCGGTTCCCGTGAGAATGAAACAAGCCCTTTAAGAGGAACTTGAGTGGTTTGGAAAGTTGAAGTGCAAGCGCCACCGGGTCCATGACGCCTTGTCTTCAATACCGATGTTACCATCAAGAGCATATGAAGTGAACCCGGTTCTCGCCCTAAGGTTGAATAAATGGAGGCTATTTGTTTACACCCTTTTCTCATTCAATTCTTTTTAATTCTTCAACCCTTCTGCTTACCGAGACTTCATAGCTAGAACCTTGTTGGGTTTATTCCAAGACTAGCTCGCCTTAGTCCGCACTCTTCCCTTATCTCACATTTCTCCTTTTATCATCATACCTAAGGACTTCTACACTAACTAGTGGATTGTCCTCGGTAGATCCCTCCGTTCTCGGCGGATCATGGGAACCAATACCTAACCTTATCATCCTTATATCACCGCACATAAAGTAAAGTAGGTCGGTCAATTTGGTATTGTTCATCCGCCATTGGATCCAATTGAAAACCATTTGAAAATCAATTCGATACTTGTGATATATAATCAAAGCATTTTGTACCGAATTGTTTTTGATATTTTAGAACGAGAACTCCCCTCAACATGTGCATCAAATATTTGAAAGAAATTTTGCACACGGAGGCAAGAGAAAGAATTAACTTTGATTACCATTTTCTAAAGATATCAACATCGCCTCAATGGATCAAGTAAATATGGCATTTCCGGAAGGATGAGGTTTCCATAAATTTGCTCCCCCTCAATATGTGCCTCGAGGTTTGAAAAGAGTTTTGCACATACTAGAGGGAACCTTTTATCATCAAAGGATTAGAAGCCATGTGATCAAGGTACTTTAAAGTATTTAAAGTGTAGTGTACCCTGATGACTTGAATTTACAAAGAGAGTTCTCCCCCTTAATATATGCTTCGAGATTCGAAAACTTGTTTAGCACATATAAGGGAGAAGTATGCACAAAAATTGGTCATCTTATCTTTTACCATCTTTCATATTTATATCACATTTTCTCCCCGATCAAAATCTTAAATCCTTTGAGATTTTGGATCTCAAGTGATTTAAATAAGTGTGAGGTAAAATATTTGTAGGAGAAAAATGTGTCCAATTTTATATGATAAAGAAAAGGACAACATGATGTTTCCCTTTTCATAAGTGGGAAACCATAGTACAAATCCTAGCTCTATTACATGTATCACAGCTTGTTCATATATAATACACCACATATAACACAAAGTTAACAAAACATAAACGGTATTCAAGACGCCTTCATTCGGTTCTTTGAAGAAGTTTGTAGTGACCATCACGGAGCCTTCCACCAACAAAGCTTTCAAGGTCGCGGAAGATCCTTCGTGTCTTGAGTCTACGCCGGATTGCAAAGAATGAAATGTTCACATCTCTTCACGCCATCATCACCCGTAAAATAGTTTTAACCCAAGATCTCATATCAAGTTTGGCTTCTTTCACTCTGGAGTCAAGTTCTTCTTCGACCATTTTGAGCGTACCATCACTAAACTTGTAAAGTTCACATAAACGCATAAGCATACGCGATCCATATCTGTCGGTGAAGATGACGGCTCTAGGGGTGTCAAGAACTTTGTATTCACGATGAAATTCATGCCCCGCTGCACTCCATTGAGGACTTGTGAGGTTGACCCTGGTTTGGTAGCTTTCAATGCCAAGCTGAAGGTCCTCAACTCGTTTCCGAATGACTAAGCCCCGATCCAAAGAGTGACACCGCAGAGAGGGCCTTTTCTCACGCATGTAAGTGCTCCGGTGTCCTTGAAGATTTAAGAGATAGAGATCTTCAAATCATTGGGCGTAAGATGTTTGAAGTCGTTCTCTTCAATGGTATACATTTTGAGATCACTCTTTAAGGACAATCTTCTTCAAGTACTCATATCCATACATCGGAAGATCTCTACACCGACAACGCTTAAGATTTGTAGTTTTGATCTCGACCTCATCAAGGCCTTTTATCGCCATGTCTTTCAATGTAGAACATCTTCTTTTGAACCACCGTGGAAATACCATAAGACGCCGCAATATCATACTTTTGTTCTTCATTTGCCCGAACTGATCAGAACCATCCGCTCAAGCCCCGATCGTAATAGGTTGCGCTTTCATCTTTGAAATAGATAGAGCAGCCTTCTTTCCGCAGAGCGAGCACACGATAGTCCAAGTCGTGATTGAAGAAGAATTCACCGAATGGTTATCGACCGTGTTCACCACCAAGAGGAAGAGATTTGTTGACATTGAAGCGATCGATTTGCTCACCGACTTGGTCATTCAAAGATCTTATGGCATTCTTCCATCCGATATTGAAGATGGTTTGCATCGAATGGAAGACTTTGACAATTTCGTAGGCTTGTCCTTCTAGATCTCTTGGTGTTATAGAAGAGATACTTTTCCGCCACAAAACCATCTAATGAAGCTTCCCATATCACCGCAGTAGTGCGTAAGAGAGTCTTCACGGGACTTCATAGTTATTGGTGATAACCGATGCCCAATTGTTGTCGGGAATCATAGAGTCGACTGGATTGTCCATGTGGGTTTCGGAGAAGGAGGTCTATCTTCCACAATGCGCGTTGAATTGTGTCTCTGAAGGAGCTACCCGATGTACTAGTGCGGTTCCCACCATGTAATTGTCAAACCAATCTTCCGATGGCTTAGGAATATGTTTCGCCGATGCATCATCTTCATCCGGTTCGAGTCACCATAACTTGAGACTCTTCGTGGACTACTTGATCATCGTGAATTGAAGTGGATGTGGAGGTAAATCTTGAATCGATCGTCGTCTGTGCGGCGATTTCTTCCGAGTACCCCGCTTGTTTGTAGAGACCGATTGATTGGATGGTTTTGGAGTTGATGATGGTGGGCGTGATGGAGGTGAAATGGGTGTTGACGAAGGGTTCCCAGCCCGAAGTTCCAGCCTCCGGTGGTGGAGGATCTTCGCGATCTTTGTGAACCTTCATCAATGTTTCCATCACAATTGTCCTTCTTTTCTTTTTAGCATCCTTTTCTCCGACTTCAATTTTAAACTGCTCATAATTGTCGAACCCGATGGATTCTTCAAGTGCCTCATAAAGTTTATCGTGAACCTCATGCTTGTCCTCTCAAACCTCATACATTCTTTCACACGAGTCGCGCCTCATATCGGCGATGGGGAGGTCCTTGAATCTTTTAAGAAGTGGAGCCTCCATTGCCCATTCTACCGCATCCTTGACTTCTCCTTCAATAGCGTCAGTAACAGCTTCATTGAAGTTGAGGTGCTCCAATCTATAGACACGATCCACCAGAGAATCTACAGATTTGGGAAGTTGCCTTTCCAGAACTTCTATCCTTTTAATAGCTTTATCCAGAAGTTGATCAGACGTGAGAATCTGTGGAGGGGAAGCTGGTGGAGTCACTTCATCTGCAATTGTGAAGATGGGTTCTGGAGTTGGTGGAGTTGTCGTTGGTGTTTGTACGGTTGGTTGAGTAGGCAAGGGAGGTGGAAGTGCAGTTGATAATGAAGATGCAGTCATTGGAGGAATGGTTGAAGTATCTTGCTGAATGCTGACATCATACATGGATTGTGCAGAATCTAAGGTTTTGTCATTAATGAATTGATCACCAAAAGAGAAGTCTTCATCAAGATTCTTAAGTGAAGGTAGAGAGTTAGTAGACAGATTTGGTTCATCCATCTTCAAGGTCTCGTCAGATCTTGTCCCAAGGTTCTCCTGTGAGCCCTTTTGTAACAGAGTGTCAACATTCAACTCGATTGAGTCTCACCAAGTGATAGAGATTCCTTGAACGCTTTGTGCACCACACCGGATTGTTCCTTTTCATGAGGTGAATCTGTTCTTCTCTTCACTCATATGGATTAGTGGTGCTAGAGGGAGATGAAGAGATGGTTAAAAGCATGTGAGCAGCTTGTTCATCACTTGCAACTCCTTTACCCTTGTCAAGTGTTATTGGGGCAGTTTGTTGAGATAGTTGAGAGAGTTCTCTTAACATAACTCCACCTACTGGAGCTTTCACATTTTGATCTTCAAGACTTTGCTGAATACCACGTTGCAGATCAGCGTCATCCTCATCAATTAACCTGAAAGTATTCCTTGGCACCTCAGTGTTCTCATCTATTTCCTTTTCCACTTTCTTCTTCTTTTCTTTATGCTTTTGGATGAAGATTCGACCGATGAGATCTTTCACGCCTCTTTTAGGAAGAGAGGCATAGGATGCTTTGGAGTCGAGGTGGTCTTGGGAGCGCTTGGTTGTAAATGAGAGAGGTGTGACATTAGCAGAGTTTGGTTGCACTTTTCATGTATTGCTTGAAGTAGTCCTTCTTCTTGATATCATCCGTGAGAAGAAGATCGTGAATTGGCAATCCAAATACTTCTTGATTCGAACCTCTAGGAACATATTTCAAGTTTCCTAAAATAAATTCATGTTCGCTTTGTGAAGAGTTGATTCGCACTAGGAGTGAAGTTGTGAGTTTGTTGCGACATTGGATGACAAGTTTGGAGAATCGATGCCGGGAATTACGAGTTTGTTCTCGCTTCTTACGACCTTGAACATTGTTCGTAAAATAGGTTCTCGATATGAATGTGGTCATTGATAGCGAGAATTCTTCCCAAATACGATCCGAGACATTCACATCAACCCTATTAACGATTCCCATAGGATTTGCAAGATGGGAATTCTAACTTTATCGAACCCCGATGTTTTCCCGCATAAGCACACGCTCGTAATGGTTGCAATAGCTCTCGTGGTTGATACATGTGTCCAAAGGATAATGTCGAGGCTCTTGAGATATCGCTCGATAGCCTAACCCAATAAGAAATACGATCGATCGTCGGCACCGTGTGGAGATACGTAATCTAATGTCGTGGTCACATGATGTGATTCCAAGAGCTTTGCTCAAAATATCGTAATCAATTGTAAACTCCATATTATCCAAACTTGCAAGAGTATCGTCGTGATTTTATTCCATTGAACGGTGTTCCGTAATTGTTGAATGTAGATGGCGTGAATCGAGCATTGCTTGGTAATAGCATCAAGAAGTTAGTGTTTTGAGGATGTCAATTGAAACTTTGAATATCGGATTTGTGGGAGCCTTTGTAGGTCCACATACGCTTGCTTTTACCAATAGCAGCCCATTGACTTTTGGGAAGGATTTCATCGTCTCGAGAGTATTCGGATGATCCCGACGGAGTAGCGCTTTTTCGGGATTGAACTTGCCATTGATGTTCGAGTAATCATACAATCAACAAGTGATGGATGGTAACAAAGTTAGATGATAAATGGTAAGTGAGACAACATTAAACATGGAGATAGTAACATCAAGAGGTTCCCAACACATATCGAGATGCACAGAGTGGCAAAGATTGCAACTATGTGACACCTTTCAACTATATAATAACATCCATACTAGAGATATAACGATGAAGAACATTCATATGGAAAATGATTGCATGATGAGCTTATAAGGGACATGACATGAATCAAGATACACATGACAAAGTGATATAACACATATGTATGAGGCAAAAAGTAACATTTGGCAGTCGTGAGAGAACCCAAGTACCTTTTGCCTAAACAGAGATGTCATAACAGTTTACATAGAGTAAGTTGATTTAACAAGTCGAATAAGGAGATCCTAGGAGTAGTGAGAGTGAAATCATCTTTAGCAAAAAAATCCTTGACCCTAAGACTAATTCTCAATCATGAACACTGTTATAAACTTGTAAAAACAAGTCGTCATCTAGAGCCACGGACAAGTTATAAAAGGATTAGCTCTCTAAGTCGCTAAACTAATTCGCTAACCTGCAAGACCAAATTGCCATGAATAGAACTTAACCCAATTCGCTGCAAAGTAGACAACTAAGTCGCTAGGTAACACATTCGCTAACTTGTAAATACAAGTCGCTATCTGCTAACTCGCTAACCAAGTCGCTAGGATAATTCGCTAGCTCAAAAAGTTAAGTCGCCATGTACAGTAACTAAGCCAAGTCGCTACAAAGTGGTTTACTAAGTCGCTAGGTTATTAATTCGCTAACTTGTAAATACAAGTCGCTAGTTACTAACTCGCTAACTAAATCGCTGGAAATTAGTGAACTAATTCGCTACCGAGACGTATTCGCTAAGTAGACCTCTAACTCGCCATGAAGAACATTCACACTAAGTCGCTACCAAGAACATTATAACTCGCCACCAAGAACACTTTTTAACACCAGCCCATCAGTCAGATCCATTATACTCATCCATCAATGTATCCAACCAATATAGTCCAAACAATATAATCCAAACAATATATAACACGTTCAATCATTTTATACGAAACACACATACGATTTACAAAGAAGATCCGAACCTAAGCGAGAGAGTCAACAAATCACACCACGCGAGCACGTAAAGGATCCGAAATAGTGATAAGTTAGACACTAGACACTAAAGCATAAGATAGTAACTATAAGAGGAATCAATGCAAACCTTAAGCTAAGTCGCTAGTATGAATGAGAAGACGAAGAGAGAGAGGAAAAAAAACGAGAGAGAAGAGAAAAAAAAAGAACTAGGTAATTCGCTAATGGGTAACTCGCTAGGGTTATACAACCTCACTTAGGCAATATGACACATTTGGTCCTTGTGGTTATGAACTAAGGTGGTAATTCGCTAGTGCAACAAAACTTACACTATATGACAAGTTTGGTCCCTATGGTATTAGTGAAAGAGTGGTAATAATATGCTAACACGGATAAGATAACGTCTCTAGCATTGATTATTACACTGATCATCATGAAGCAATTCAATTCAACAAATCAACACATAGGCGCATAACCGAAAGCACACATCGAAAGTCTCATGAGCAAGATACAATCAGAAACCACATATTTCAAGAGTATAACCGCTTAGTCACACAAGGTGAAATCACCACATAGTACAAATAAACAAGTATCATACCCAAAGATGAAGCCAATGGTGTGTAAACAATCTCCCCTCAATCAATGTCAACACGTAACATTGATTGATATTACCCGAACCCATTAAACTACCAAGAATATATCAATTGTTCGAACTTCATCTATGATCCCGTGCCATTATTGAATGACATTTCTAGGATCGTAGATGTTATCGATAACAAGGAGTATATTCATTATTAGATTGAAAAAAAATGATACAATGATAAAATGATAAAATTTTGAAAATTTTTTTTTTTTATTTATTTTTTTTTTTATTATTTATTTTTTTTTTTTTTTAAAACACGATATATACAAAGACATGAAAGGACGAGTCCAGATTCGAGATGAATAGGAGTCAAAGTAAGAAGTACATCAACTCTGGCAAGCTATAGCTCCTGAATGAGCCATGTTCATATCTCGAGGGAACCACGTCATGAAGTTCCTGATTGAGTTGAGCATTGTACCTGAAAAAGACCGAGAACACATTGTACTTGAAGCACATGTAGACTTGTACATTGAAGGGTTAGTGACATGTTTAGTCTCACATTTAGATTCAACACAAGATAATTCGTATTTAATCATTAATGGGGATCCTAATAGATTCTTCATTCTTGAAAAGTTTACCCTGGAATCCACTTGAGACATGATTTAGGAATGTAAGTTCGTTTAAGTCCTCAGATACTTAAATAGTCCGCGGTGGGAATCCATTTGAAGCCACAATGAGATGAACAAAATGAGTGCACACTCTTGTTATGACTATTTGTCTTTTGTGATCCGAGAATTTCCTAGGGAATGATCCGTCGACTATGTTTTGCATGATATCTAGTTGCTTATAGCATTTTGACTTGTGGGTGATGTTCATTAGTCCTATGCGTGGGATTCATCATATCTGAATTAGGCAATGAAGTGACTGGTTTTGACAAAATGACTTGTTGTCAACTTGGGAAGTAAGCTTAGATTTCAATGGTTTAGCTCTTTCAGACCTAAAGGCATTAGGTTGTTTAATCACCGCTCGTTTCAAGTGGTTCTGAACTATTGACTTTCCCAAAGTTGAAGGTTTTGCAAACTTAGTGTTCATTCTATTTCAAGATACTTCCCGAGCTCATTTTTAGGGCAACAATATTGAAGCTCTTATTCGAATTTGTTCTTTAGGTCGTCAATATCTTTCATCAAGAGATTAGATTGATTGATGATTTAGAGTTTGTTTCCTCAAGGTTCTTTCTTAAAACTCATTTTCTCTTAGAAGGTTGGATACACATAGAGCTAGTTCGTAATTCCTAGATTCTAGTGTATTACTCATCTCATGACAATATAGTTCGGGCTTCAAAGAAGAGATTTGATTTCTTATGGTCGAATCTTTGTCCCGAATCTGGATTTTAACCGATTTATTTCAAAAATTTCTAAATTCGAAGTTCCAGACATTACACTGCTTATTTGCATAAAACATTTCATCCTTATGTTGTATTTTAATTTGCAAAGAGATACGTGTTTTTCAAGAATTGAAAATTTGTTTGAAAGCTCATCATATACCCTTTTTCCAATCATGTTACTTGCATCGATTCGCATAAAACAAAGATTGATTCCACATTGTTTTGTTCAGGTAAGAGTCATGTACCTTTTGTGAGAATAATTGTGATCGATAAGAGTACCTTGTTGGTTGATACCTTTTCTCGATTCGAGAATATGAGATCGTTGTTGTTTTCTTCATCCTTTTCCATCATAACCGAGATTCGCAATCGCTGTATTCGGCCGGTTCAACTGGAGTGAAGCATGACACGTCACCATTGTTCCATGGGCACTCTTGACATTCATTTAATTCCTTCACTAGTTATTCTCTTTGCGCCTTCCTCGATGTATGTTTCCATATTACTCATGAGTTGAATAAATGAGTTTCGAACTCATGAATTTCCATTCCTGTGTTTTCAAGGACATTCCACCATGGTATTATCAAAATCGAGGAGTATTCTTCCTGATAAGTGGTGAAATTGGTTGAAGATGGTTTGAAGAGCAAGATGAGAATCATCATTGAGAGCTTTTCTTTGGTGATTTGAAACCTCACGATCTAGGTTAAACAATACACTCTTGTTAAAGTGGGAAAGTCCCGACGAAGAATGGCACAACTTGTTCGATCCATGGTTGTTGATAAGAGTAATTTGAGAAGTCGATCGAGATGTTGAAACGGCTCACCGGTGCATTCCACATTCTTAGTATCATCCAAGAAGTTAGTGTGGCATGTTTGAGTTGTTCGATTGATCAATACCGAGTCATTTGGTGTGAGGCCTTCGATGGGCATTCTGCTTCACTATTCGGGTCGTTTACAGAGAGCAAGTACTTTGGTGATTAAGGGATCCGTGATGACTGACATTGTGTTATTATGAATTACTCCTCAAATCTCTAGAGAATTCAGAGTCAATTTGCTACCAACAAAATAGAACTAATCCCTAGTTGTCAACACAAATTCGCCAACACGCTAAGTCGCTAGCAATAAGTGTACTAAGTCGCTAGCCTTTAACTTGCTACACCCCTAATTCGCTAGAGTCCCAAGTCGCTAACAGAGAAACAAGTCGCTAAGTAGTAACTCGCTACAGACTAAGTCGCTAGCCAAATTTGTGCAGTAATTCGCTACACAAGTCGCTAGATATGCAAGTCGCTAAAGAGCAACTCGCTACGGACTAATTCGCTACCACAAGTCGCTAACCGTAGTGGGATTCCACTACTTGTACTTTAACTCGCTAGCTCTAACTCGCTAGCTTTTATAACTCAAGTAAGTCGCTACCAAGAAAACAAGTCCGAGAGCTAATTCGCTAACTTGAAAACCAAATAACCTTCACTTTTCAATCCAAAACAACCCAACCAAGATGATTCAAGCTTACCAAATGAAAACCTAAACACTTTTGATGATTCTAAACATAAAAGTACCAACAAAATTCAAACTTTAACACAAGAAATCAACCAAATGATGCAAAACCACTAAACTTTTTCAAACTCAAAACCACCTAAAACCACTATAAATCCAAAGATGTGCAAGATATGATCCAACCATGGCTCTTGATACCAATTGTAATATATTAACTTTTCACATACACATCATAACATTAACACAATGAGCACATAGATGGTTTTAGAGAGAAAGAGGGACATTCTAGTGAGAGAAACTAGTTGAATATTAGATTATCAAAGAACATCCAACCTCTACCTTGCAAGGTAGAGGGTATTTATAGGTTACAACCTAAACGACCTCCCGACGGCTCGTGGATCGTGGATACAGTGGGTAAAGACCGACCTTCTTCCACGGTGTTGCACTATACTATTATTCACTATTAACTAACTACATAAACCGTAACTAATGACCAATCTACGAGCTAATGCTTCAGCGACCGACTCTTTTGAATTTTCTAATTCCTAACAAATTTATTTTGAGTTTAATATAGGGTTGACAAGATGTTTGCATGACCACCAAGATCTCCCTAATATGTTCGTAAGATTTGGTAATCTTGCTCAATCACTAATAACGAGAAACAAAATGATTGAATAAAGAATGACTTAATTCCATATATTTATTTAACATGGTATTAGAAACAAAAGGATAATAATAATGAGAAATCATTGAAAGGTTTTCCAGGAGCCTTGCTCGAGTTGTGCTAGAGGCATCGAAGTGTCGCTAGACGCTAACCGATGTGATCACACTATTAAGATATGTCCAAGTGGGAGCTGTTGGTTTAATGGACAATAAATTAATAGTTGTGTGTTAGGATCGAACTCGAGACCACGGGATTGCACACTTTACGTATGAGAATTAAAGTTATAATAATTAAATATAAGTTGTTATTGATGAGTGTCTAAATACTCATCATTTTATAATCGATTAAGTGCCAAAACATCCGAAACCTAAACACATCAAATGATAAAAATATCACAAACAAGTGTTTTATATGTTTTAAATGCAAAACATCAAAATCGATGAAAACGTATCAAGTTTGCATAATTGGCGCTTTAGTCCCCATGTTACAAAAGTTGTCAAATCTAGTCCTCGTAATTCAAAAACTTGTAAAATATCATTTTAGGTCCTTGGGATTCACAAGTTGTTCAAAATAATCATTTGAAGTTAAAATCACAAATTTACAACTTTGGTCCTCAACTTTGCAAAATGTCAAATTAGTCCCCGGTGTTTTAAAATGGAATTCAAACTACACCCTTGTACTATTTATAAATGGCAATATTGGTCCTTATGATAAACTTTTGAAAATTACAAGTTTAACCCTCAAGTTTCAAAATTGACGATAAAGGTCCTTTTAAGTTTAAAATGTAAAATAATCATCTACGGTCCTTGTACTATTCACATATGGCAGAATAATCCTTGTGAGAGCTTTGGAAAATTATCAAGATCAGTCCCTTAACTTTGTTGGAATTACATAAATAGTCCTTGTTATTAATACTTAAACCATATGGACCTAAATTAAGCCAAGTCCAAAATCCAAATTTTAGCCCAACACCCATTCAAGCCCAAACCCAACCCGTCTCATATTAGCCAAGGTCAAATAGTCAAACCGGCGCCTAAACCACTTCCACTGTAGCTCCATCTCCTCACCCTCAGATACACCAATACCGCAGCGCTTTGCCACCTCTTCACCTCCACCTCACCATCTCCACCGGTTACCTACCCTCCACCTACACAAACAACCAAAGCTCATTTAATGTACAATACCGCTTCAAGACTTTTTTTCGCCAAAATTGCCAAATGGCAATTTTGATGACTTGTATGGATCCAATGGTCGAAATGGTGGAAAGATTCGTAAATGTCGACAAAGGATGAAAAGTCATTTAAAATGCAAGTTTGAAGCAAAGAGAAGACCAAGTAGAGTAGATTAGTTTAGTTAATGTCGCTTTTAAGTTTTTTAACTTTCCAAAGGTTTGTTTAAGCTTTCAAGCTTTTAAATAAGTAATCTCAGTATTGTAACTCTTTTCAATAAGCAATTTAAAGTTTTCGCTTTATTTCGGTTTGTGCATTTTCAAATTTCAAGTTCGATATCAAAAGTTGTTAATGGTTGTTGTAGTGGACTCAAAAGCTCATATTAGCTTTATCTAAAGCTTCGTAAGCTATTAGAAATCTTATAATCCATTTTAGAGTTGAAATCTAAAATTTCCAAAATCACCAAGAAATTAGTTAAAATAAAAAGCCATGGAAATGATCAAGAAAACTATGCAGAATGAATTTGGATTAATGTTGGTTTGAAGCTTTATGGAAAGCTAATAGGGTGTCCTTGGTAATCAGTTCTCATTTTTGAGCATTAAAGCATTTGTAAGCCTTTTGCTCATTTCTTGCTTTTTACTATTTAAGAGTTTTTAAGCTTATATCTCTGTGTTTGAATGTTTATTAGCTATAGTTAAGTTAAAATAAACCATAAAACCAGTCAGTTGTTCTTTTCAATTTGTAGTTTATAACAATTTTATTTTCACAATTAAAATAGCATAATCATTATTCTTGTGTTTCCTGTTGTTAGTACTAGTGTTTCATGCTTATTTAGTCTTATTAAAAGATATTATAAGGTCTGTAAGTCATGGCATAGTCTAAATCTTTGTTAAGCTTTGAAAAAGATCAAAAGCAGTCTCTAAAAGGGATGTTTGGATCTGCATGTTAAACTGATTTAGAAGGTATTTGAATTGTTAACTATTGTTGTTCTAAGTCATAATAGCATTTACTAGCTCAAGTAAACATTAATAACTAGTACTTGTTTTATAAAAAGTCAACATAGCTTCTAATCTACATGAGCAGTTCACTGTTGAGGTTTTAAATAGCTAAACTCACCATAGTAGCTTAAAACTTAGTACCGTAGCTTAATTTAATCTTTTCCTAGCTTATTATAACTTAGTCAGTCCTTAAAATCATACCAAAGTTCATGAAGGTCAAACTTGCATTTTGTTCAAAAAGTCAAAACTGTGCCCTGTGCACAGTTTTGATACCATTTTCACAAGCTTGTACAAAGCTTATCAGTTGGTCATTAGCTTATGTTACTTAGTTTTTCAGGAAGCCAACCAAGCCATCTTGATGACCCAAGTTTCATTTTTTCATTTATAGCTTATTAGGCGTGGTCGCACTAGGCTTTTGTTTGTCCCATTTTTAATCTCAAGACATCGAGTTACACTCAAGAGTTTGTCCAACTTTTCAAAAGCTCACCAAAAGCTATCTAGTGAACCAAACCATGAGTACTTTAGCTTTTGAAAAGTTTAATTGGTAATCTAGTTAATCCAGGTGTTTATTTCCATTTTCTAGTTTATAAAAGTGCTTAAAAATAAGCTTGAAGGTGCCTAGTGATTTATAACAGTTACTGTGTAAACAGATTAAGCTTTTGCTTATTTGTGCTTATTTTGTGCTTATTTCTAGATCTTTATGCTTTCTCAGTTTTCATCCTAGCTTATTAACATATCTCTTAAGCTTATTTTCAGTTTTCAATTTCTCATTTCAAGTTTATTAGCTTTTTGGCTTAAGCTAGTGCTTATGTCCATTTCTTGCTTACTGTCAAGAGAAACAAGCTGATTCTCAGCTTATTAGTAGATTTCACAAAAAGTTTTAGTTTTAAAAAGTGCTTATTTGAATGTGCATAACAAGTTTGTAAAAAGAAAATTCGAAAAAAAAAAATGTTTTACAAAAAGGGAGAGGCAGGGGTCGAACCTGAGACCTCTCCCTTACAAGGGTGATAGTGGGTACCTGGATGCCAATTGCCCTTGGGACTTCTTTCGTTATTTCTTTGCAAAACCAATGTCTTATATAGGTTTGGCAGTTTAAGCTTATACGTAGCTAATTGCTTATTTGTAGCTTATTTATAACAGCTTTTTCATGTTTCTTATTTTTCTTGTCTTTGTATATGTATAAAGTATTTTTACAAAAAGTTTCAGATTTTTCCAATTAGTTTTAGTATTTTTAAACATTTAATTAATGTTTTATAGTAATTAAATCATAATAAAAAATATAAAAGTCAAAAAAATATAAATCTTTTTCTAAAATTTTCTTTATCATATATTTTGTAAGAAAATTGATTTTACACTTGAGGCCTTTATTTCATAAAATTTACGCTTTGTCTTCATGCCCAAATACCATTTTCGTAAATAACGCCTGCTTCGCTTTTAAATAACGCTTTTAAGTAATTTAAGTTTACGCTTTGATTAAAATAGTCTATTTAAGTTATTTTGTTTTATAAAATAATAAACGCTCATCGATTTGTAAAATAGTGATAGCGCTTATTTAATAGATTTTAACTTTTAATTTTCTTAATTTGCATTTAAGTCGCTTTAATTTATAGATCTTTTCTTTAGGTAATTTTTCATCAAACCCCTTATCGATCACTATCCTTAGTGATCATTCTATCATCGAAGTTGTTTAAACACCAATTCATCCTCCGTGGGACTTAACGACCCGGAACTCGTATTCTCCGATCTTCATTGTATTTGTGTCCGAGTGCTTTAAGTCCTGCTTAGACTTGACTGCTTAGCGAATCAAATTTTTGCGCGCCACGGGAGGCTTTAGCGTGTGTTTAGCCTTTTCGATCCATTCTTGTGCATACCCCTTCTTTTGTAAAAAGTTTTTGTAAAGTTTTCAAAATCCAAAAGTTCATTAACACTTTTCTAAAGTGTTACCAACACCAAAAATATTTTCATTCTTTGTTTTTACAAAATGTTTATTCAAAAATCCAAAAATATCCATCTTTACCCTCTCACATATTTGATTCTTCATTTCTTACCCTCTGTAAACCTTTGATTCTTTCTATGTCTTATCCTCACCTTCTTGATTGTCAATGGTGCGTGGTCCTTATAATGGTGGTAATTGCCCAGCTTGTAGCATGGTGGAATCAGAAACAGTCCGTTTATAACCAAGATCCCTATTCCTACCATAACACAACCGATTTATTCCATCGCCTACCACATCGTGAGACTCAACAGCTTTTATCGCTAGGCACTGTGGTGGTTCACATTCCAGCTTCGATTGTCAATCGTGAAACACGCTTGTCTATGAGCGTGTTCCCGATAACAATTATGACTACAACACATACCACTCACAACCACATCGCTTTTATCATATGAGTATTGTGGAGGTTCTCACTCTAGCTCGGATTGTCAAACAGGAATCCATTTCCTTGTAACAATTACGACTCTTCAGATCACGACCAACCTCCACAAGACTCAAATGATTCAAGCAACTCCTCATGAAACTACGACGCACCTTCATCAAGAGTCTTGAGTTATTAAAAGAACTTAAGGAGGAGTCGCTATGTCCTCCCAAGATAATCCAAATGAAAATCCATGGAAGTTTTGTTAGTCAAGAGCGGATGTTAAATTAGATTCCCAGATTGCCATTGAAAACACTCGTTAGGAATCAATTGCTCTACAAAAGCATTCAAATCTAGCTCTCAATTCCATTTCATTCCCGATGACGATGATGATGAAGATACCCTTGATATTCTACAATTTTATTCATCAAGTTCATCGCTTGAGATTCCATCCGTGGAAATATGTGGAGAAAAGAATATGATCGAATCACTAGCAAGAGAAATAATGGAACTTGTAGAATCCATAACCGCTAGTCCTTCTCAACTCCCTCGCCCATCGCTATCACACCCGAGGTTCACACTCACTCTCTAAACATGGGGATGAGCTTGACACTGCTCTCGAAAAGGAATCGACGAATTCATAAAGTCTAGTGTCGAGAACCTTGTCCCAATCCCAAGAGAGTCACGTGGAATTCTCGAGCATTTGTGTGATATCCCTACTCCTCTTGTCTTCCAAAATGATCATATCGAGATGTTCTCCGATTCGATGAGGACTATTCTTTATCTTGTGGAGACATAAGTTATGAGGGGAATTACCTTCGAGCCTGTCACCTTAGGAGAAGAGAATGATGAAGAATAATCCAAGACGAAGCTCTTCGCCTTACATTATTGAATGTTAATCTTCTCATTTCTAGAATCGAGGCTTTTGATGAAAAGCTCATTTCATATACTATCCCTTTGAGGATAGTGAACTTTTGTTCAATGATTCTATTCCGAATTGCAAACGCTCCATTTTGATCATATGGTAGAGAAGATTAGTGGTATTACCACTTCTCATTCTCATAATTCTCTCCCAATTATGAATCATTCACTTTTGATGAGTTCCTAGTGAACTCACCAAATCAATCTCGAATATGAATCATTTTCCTTGAGGAGTTCTCCGTGAACTCACTCATATCATATCTCCACCGGAGTATGATAACTTATTTTGATCTAGACACACCCGGATATGTCTAGACCAATTGAGATTAAAATATGAAATTCATGAAACCATGAATTCTCCCGCGAGTGATGATGAGTTAATCATGATCTTTATCATGACTTTCTTTCTCTTTTCACTTATCCCGAAGCTTCTCCCTGCTCTTCACTCCTTCGAATGAAGACATTATCTTGACCCCGCATTTTCATTAATCATTTTGAGCCGGTTCTATGTATATCTCATCTGTGGAACTTTCACGTATTTCAATGTTTATACAAACATCTTGAATGAAAGTCCGATGGAGATTGTCTTTCCACTTACTTCCCATGAACAAATTAATTCGGGTCGAGTCAAGCTAGCGACTCGGTAATTAAAAAACAAGAGACACACCATATGGGTTTTCACCCATATTTCACTTCACCCTTTCTACCACCTTAGTGGGGGATTCCCACATGTTGTATATAGGCATTGAAAATGAATAAAATTGTAAATATTAAAAAGAGAATAACTGTTGTGTTTCTACACTTAGTTAGTAAATGTTATCTTTTACGTTTAAGTTTCGGCATTATGCAGACTTTGAATATTGAGGACAATATTCATTTCTATGTGGGGAAATTCGCTAATTTTGATCATAAATGTACCCTTTAGTCCCTTTTTCCCCAAAATGGCCAAATTTAAAAAAAAAAAATTTAGTGGAAGTACTATGTACTAAACACAACAAATGGTAATCATCCACCATGTCTAACCCACATAAGGATTGGCTAATCCAGAGCAAACGGCTCTTGGTAAAGATATATCAAATCCGCTTATGGCTTGCAATTTGCCTAAAATTGTATGGTGTTCAACTCACCATATCTTTAAACTAGTGAAGAGTCACTAGCCCGCAAGTTTATGGCTTGTGGTAAAGGCGCTTGAAAATCCATAATTGGTAATCGGCTCACCAAAGATAATATTGATAATTTATCTAAGAGTTATTAGTCCGTAGCAAACGGCTCGTAAAGACAAATCAAACTGCTCACGTTTTATGATTTGCTCAAAATCATTCGTTATCATTGTACCAAGGTTCTTACTGAATCGAAACAATTGGCTACCCGTAGTAATGGCTTTTGGTAAAGAGATAAAATCCATTAAATTTTTTCAAATCATTGCTAGGACTAGCAATATCTTAGTGTGGGGATTGATGAGTGTCTAAATACTCATCATTTTTATATCGATTAATGCCAAAACATCCGAAACACTCTAAACACATCAAAATGATAAAATATCACAAACAAGTGTTTTATATGTTTTAAATGCAAAACATCAAAATCGATGAAAACGATCAAGTTTGCATAATTGGCAGTTTTAGTCCCCCATGTTACAAAAGTTGTCAAATCTAGTCCCTGGTAATTCAAAAACTTGTAAAATATCATTTTAGGTCCTTGGGATTCACAAGTTGTTCAAAATAATCATTTGAAGTTAAAAATCACAAATTTACAACTTTGGTCCCTCAACTTTGCAAAAATGTCAAAATTAGTCCCTGGGTGTTTTAAAATGGAAATTTATCAAACTACACCCTTGTACTATTTATAAATGGCAATATTGGTCCTTATGATAAACTTTTGGAAAATTACAAGTTTAACCCCTCAAGTTTCAAAATTGACGATAAAGGTCCTTTTAAGTTTAAAATGTAAAATAATCATCTATGGTCCTTGTACTATTCACATATGGCAGGAATAATCCTTGTGAGAGCTTTGGAAAATTATCAAGATCAGTCCCTTAACTTTGTTGGAATTACATAAATAGTCCTTGTTATTAATACTTAAACCATATGGACCTAAATTAAGCCAAGTCCAAAATCCAGCTTAGGCCCAACACCCATTCAAGCCCAAAACCCAACCCGTCTGTTATTAGCCAAGGTCAAATAGTCAAACTGGCGCCTAAACCACTTCCACTGTAGCTCCATCTCCCTCACCCCTGTATACACCAATACCAGAGCAGTTTTGCCACCTCTTCACCTCCACCTCACCATCTCCACCTGGTTACCTACCCCCTCCACCTACACAAACAACCAAAGCTCATTTAATGTACAATACCTGCTTCAAGACTTCTTTCCCGCCAAAATTGCCAAATGGCAATTTTGATGACTTGTATGGATCCAATGGCTGTAAATGGTGGGAAAGATTCAGAAATGTCGACAGTGATGAAAAAGTCATTTAAAATGCAAGTTTGAAGCAAAAGAGAAGACCAAGTAGAGTAGATTAGTTTAGTTAATGTCGTTTTAAGTTTTTTTAAATTTCCAGTGTTTGTTTAAGCTTTCAAGCTTTTAAATAAGTAATCTCAGTGTATTGTAACTATTTTTCAATAAGCAATTTAAAGTTTTCAGTTTTATTTCAGTTTGTGCATTTTCAAATTTCAAGTTCAGATATCAAAAGTTGTTAATGGTTGTTGTAGTGGACTCAAAAGCTCATATTAGCTTTATCTAAAGCTTCTGTAAGCTATTAGAAATCTTATAATCCATTTTAGAGTTGAAATCTAAAAATTTCCAAAAATCACCAAGAAATTAGTTAAAAATAAAAAAGCCATGGGAAATGATCAAGAAAACTATGCAGAGCTGAATTTGGATTAATGTTGGTTTAGAAGCTTTATGGAAAGCTAATAGGGGTGTCCTTGGTAATCAGTTCTCATTTTTGAGCATTAAAGCATTTGTAAGCCTTTTGCTCATTTCTTGCTTTTTACTATTTAAGAGTTTTTAAGCTTATATCTCTGTGTTTGAATGTTTATTAGCTATAGTTAAGTTAAAATAAACCATAAAACCAGTCAGTTGTTCTTTTCAATTTGTAGTTTATAACAATTTTATTTTCACAATTAAAATAGCATAATCATTATTCTTGTGTTTCGTTGTTAGTACTAGTGTTTCATGCTTATTTAGTCTTATTAAAAGATATTATAAGGTCTCAGAAGTCATGGCATAGTCTAAATCTTTGTTAAGCTTTGAAAAGATCAAAAGCGCCTCTAAAAGGGATGTTTGGATCCGCATGTTAAACCGATTAGAAGGTATTTGAATTGTTAATCGTTGTTGTTCTAAGTCATAATAGCATTTACTAGCTCAAGTAAACATTAATAACTAGTACTTGTTTTATAAAAAGTCAACATAGCTTCTAATCTACATGAGCAGTTCACTGTTGAGGTTTTAAATAGCTAAACTCACCATAGTAGCTTAAAACTTAGTACCATAGCTTAATTTAATCTTTTCCTAGCTTATTATAACTTAGTCATCCTTAAAATCATACCAAAGTTCATGAAGGTCAAACTTGCATTTTGTTCAAAGTCAAACCGTGCCTGTGTACGCTTTTGATACCATTTTCACAAGCTTGTACAAAGCTTATCGCTTGGTCATTAGCTTATGTTACTTAGTTTTTCAGGAAGCCAACCAAGCCATCTTGATGACCCAAGTTTCATTTTTTCATTTATAGCTTATTAGGCAGGGCTGCACTAGGCTTTTTGTTTGTCCCATTTTTAACTCAGTACACTGAGTTACACTCAGTAGTTTGTCCAACTTTTCAAAAGCTCACCAAAAGCTATCTAGTGAACCAAACCATGAGTACTTTAGCTTTTTGAAAAGTTTAATTGGTAATCTAGTTAATCCAGGTGTTTATTTCCATTTTCTAGTTTATAAAAGTGCTTAAAAATAAGCTTGAAGGTGCCTAGTGATTTATAACAGTTACTGTGTAAACAGATTAAGCTTTTGCTTATTTGTGCTTATTTTGTGCTTATTTCTAGATCTTTATGCTTTCTCGCCATCCTAGCTTATTAACATATCTCTTAAGCTTATTTTCGCCAATTTCTCATTTCAAGTTTATTAGCTTTTTGGCTTAAGCTAGTGCTTATGTCCATTTCTTGCTTATCGTCAAGAGAAACAAGTCGATTCTCACTTATTAGTAGATTTCACAAAAGTTTTAGTTTTAAAAGTGCTTATTTGAATGCGCATAACAAGTTTGTAAAAAGAAAATTCAAAAAAAAATGTTTTACAAAAAGGGAGAGGTGGGTCGAACTCGAGACCTCTCCTTACAAGGTGATAGTGGTACCGGATGCCAATTGCCCTTGGGACTTCTTTCGTTATTTCTTTGCAAAACCAATGTCTTATATAGGTTTGGCGCTTTGCTTATACGTAGCTAATTGCTTATTTGTAGCTTATTTATAAAAATTTTTCATGTTTCTTATTTTTCTTGTCTTTGTATATGTATAAAGTATTTTTACAAAAGTTTCGATTTTTCCAATTAGTTTTAGTATTTTAAACATTTAATTAATGTTTTATAGTAATTAAATCATAATAAAAATATAAAAGTCAAAAAATATAAATCTTTTTCTAAAATTTTCTTTTATCATATATTTTGTAAGAAAATTGATTTTACACTTGTAGGCCTTTTATTTCATAAAATTTACGTTTTGTCTTGCGCCCCGCCATTTTCAGAATAACGCTGCTTCCGCTTTTAAATAACGCTTTTAAGTAATTTAAGTTTACGCTTTGATTAAAATAGTCTATTTAAGTTATTTTGTTTTATAAAATAATAAACGCTCATCGATTTGTAAAATAGTGATAGCGTTTATTTAATAGATTTTAACTTTTTAATTTTCTTAATTTGCATTTAAGTCGCTTTAATTTATAGATCTTTTCTTTAGGTAATTTTTCATCAAACCCCATCGATCACTATCCTTAGTGATCATTCTATCATCCAAGTTGTTTAAACACCAATTCATCCTCCGTGGAACTTAACGACCCGTGAACTCTGTATTCTCCGATCTTCATTGTATTTGTGTCTGAGCTGTTTTAAGTCTGCTTAGACTTGACTGTTTAGCGCGAATCAGTTATATTTAGTTATTATTTACACAAAACACATAACGAATGTTAAGTAATTAAGTGTAATGGACTAACAATCGTTAAATGTTAAAGAAAAGGACTAAAGATGAAATTAGAAGTCAAGATGGTTCTAGAATTCCCTTGGGGAATGATCCGATCGGTTATGAGCTATGGGTTTCCTAATCCTACCCTAACTTGGACTCTAAGTTTCTACAAGTATAAATACTAGGCTTAGGGTTATTGTTATTTACTCTTGTACACCTAAACCTAAAACCTAAATTGTTTGTGTGTTTCTTAGTCCAATCGATCGACACTTATTCCTAAGTGGTCGATTACTTTTGTTTTTCCTTAACAAATGTTTTGTGTTAATTAAACTAGCATTTACTTTAATTCGTTAATAGTACGTGTGTACAAGAACGTGGTACAATCACACTATTGATTGTATCTTGATGAATTACAAAACAGTAAGGGTAATTCACATAATCCTTATAAACCCTAATTGGGTTCATCTCAATTGCTAGTTTTGTGGAATTGATTTGTTTGCTAGAATAAAAAGTGACGATACTTTATGTTTATGTTAGTTAATTATTCATTATACGTTCATATACGCTTCCGCATGTGTACTTGATGTTTATTGTTTATATTTATGATTAGTCATGTTATATAATTCTAACACGTTTGACCCATAAAAGACCTTGTTTTATTAAAACAAAATTCATATATCTTCACCTAACACCGGATCTTCAATATTAAACATACAATAACAGACTTCATCTATCAAATCCACAAACAAAATATAGAATTCAAACAAGCAAATATTCAAAATCAAACCCACATTCATCAACACAAAAACACTAAATCTAAGCAAACCACAAGGATGACAGAATAGTAAACCACAAGCAAATATTGGTATTTTAGGTTTTATTTGTTTTCTTTAGTTTTCTTGTTTTAAAATTGCTTGACAAGACTTTTCAACACTTAAATCAACTCACACAGACAAATGATATGGCAACACAGACGAAGCAATATGTGGTAGTCACACATAACGAAGCAATATGAGGCTGTTTGTAAATGGGTAAAATGAGAAATAATGGTTTAATAATTTTTAGTCAATTTACGTTTTAACTACATATTTTTTTGAGAGGTTGAAGATGAGGGCAGATCTGTCATTTAACTTTTGCAAAGGACGAAACATGCAATCTGAGCAAACCACAAGGATGATTTCTGCAATTTACTCTTAACTTTATATAAGTCTGGTACAATGGTAACCGGTTGCACCGGTTACAAGTTGCAAAAATAGACCATATGAGTAACATTAGAACACATTTAACAAGTTTAATAGGTGATAATAATATTTTTAAAAGTTCGTTACCTAACATTAAAAAATTTAAAAGTTCGTTACCTTTCTTCTAACTTCTAAGCCAAATGAATTTTTAGAAAGACAAATTATTGACATATACTTTTTATAAAACATTCACATAGGTAGATGATTTAACAATTTAACACCCGATGGCGTTTAATTTATTTATTTGAATATTTTACACGAATGACATATTTAAACAAGGCAATTATTCTGAGATGTAAGAGATTTCATACCCATTAAAGTTTAATCAAAGCTCTTTTGGATACAAAAATGCTAAAGCCTCCTACTAAATATTTTTACAGAACTGCCTACTCATAGTATCTAGACAAGTGGCAGGATTAACGATTTGAATACAGATAGAGAATGAATGAGAAAAAACTATTTAATATTGTCCTGTGTGTAGAAAAATTTATAGAAAAATTTAATAGGAGATTGTAGCAAAGATATATACAGTTCCATGGGCTTCTACTACTATTTTCATTATCGTTGAAAACTGGGTGCTACGTAAGTTCCTTCGGTTAGAACAGGACTGAACCGTCACTGGTTCTTGATTAACACATGATTTGTAGATTTACAATTTTTCGATCTTGTATAGCAACAACGCTTCATGGTGAAACCATTTTGGTAGATAACATAGAGATAATGATAAGAGTCGTATACCATAAGAACACGTGATCATCCACAATGAAATGCCAAAAAAAATCTACGTGTTGGTCCATTGGTAAGGATAAAGGGTGCTTCGTCTTTTCTTTGAACTTACCGCTTTTTAAAAAGTGATTTGTACGGATCGCAAGTTTGATTTTCATTGCTTATTTTTATTCAACCAAAACTAGCTCGCGTGCATTCTTTTAAAGTTTATCATCATCCAATTAACTATCAACGATACATACACTTTTCTTGATATATTTCATATTTATAATCAGTCTATTTCCAATATATGGACTGTTTGCATGTTTGATTGATAGTAAAGAGCTAGTCTTTTTGAACTACCTACGTATAAAGTAGAGTATTATTTTATGTAAGCAATTTGGACACGTTAATTCATGTCATCATGTGCTAAGTAAAGATGATCAACGACAAGTATTTTTTATTTTTTTTTTCTTTTCTTATAAGGTTTAAACATAAACTCCTTTTTATATGTGTAAGCAAATTTGATTTTTGGCCGCACATTGTTCTTCTTAGTACAATTAGGAATTGAACCCTTCTATCAGACTGCTTAAAAATGATTCTTGTTGTGAAATGAAAATGCTATACTAAAATAATATGTGGAATTGGCTCTTTTCTTAATGGCAATGCAGAACACTAGAACAATGAAAGCGATAGTGAGTATATTCGGTTGTTGCATTTTTAAGTAGAATAAACAGGGATCACATTTATAAAATCATTTCCAGATTAATATTTTACTTACACTCAAAATACTTTGGTTGGACAATTAGGAACACATTTCAAATACTTATTCATAAGAAATTTAACTAACTTGGGTACATGAAAAACTAGCTTGTTTATTAAAGTATCAACTATATCAAGAAATTCAGGGAGCTCAAATGCGCTTTTGATTTAGCCAGATGCTGAGCCGCTTCATCAACCTAGAGGTTATAGATTGACGCAAGAAACAATGTTTAACACGCAGTTCGCCACTCATGAATCATGGACCGAATCAAATTTTAAACTCATGCAAGACGAAATCAATGAAGATCCGGGAGTATAGTGTTTCCGGTCACATGTCTCAAATGAATACAAGAAATTGATTATCAAACGTTTAGTGATCGGTAAGATTTGAATTGATATGAGATTTGATTTATGATTATAACTACGTAAATAGCCAACAAATTACAACGCTTAAATGCAAATTAAAGAAAGATAAAAGTTAAATCTATTAAATAAACGCTATCACTATATTAAAAGTGATGAACGTTAAAACCCAAAACGACGCTTAAATTAAAAATAACGTAAACGCACAAAATAAAAAGTGAAATCTAAGAAATAAAAGTCCTAAAAATATGAAAATACATTTTACAAACCTAATGATAAAAGAAACTTTTTAGAAAAAGAAAATGATTTTTATAACTATTTAATTAATTATTATTAATTAAAAACTATTTTAACTATTTAATAATTACCTAAAATCCAAGAAAATAGGAAATAAACCTAGAAAAATAAAATTATGAAATGAAAAGTCTAAAATATCAAAAGAGAATTTTAAAACTATTTTTGTATTTTTTCGGTTATTTTTCTATTTTTATGATTTTTAAACTATTTAAAACTAATTTAATTATTAAAATTACCAAATAAACTATGAAAAATCTAGAAAATTACTTTTTCTACTTTTTATATTTATCTAAGTCTAAGAAAATTGAAAATTATTTTTTGAACCTTTTTCTAATTTTTATATTAAAAGCTATTTAAAAATGATTAAAACTAATTTAAATTAAGAAAATAGCTAAACAACTTGGAAAAATCTGAAAATTTCAGGAAAATCTAAATTAATACTAGGAATATGAGAAAATGGAAAGACATGCACTTGTTTAGAGAATTTAAGAACTGCTTAATCAAATGCTTATTAATAAGACTAAAATAAGCCAAATCAAGCAAAAAGCTACCCATCGATTACAGGAGTTCTATACTACTAAAAGTGACCAATAGCAACTAAATTCAACAAGCTACAACCACGAAACAACAAGCTCAAAGGATTTGATGTTTTGAGCTTTTACTAAAACAAAGTGTGGGGGCAACTTTGGTGCAAGCACACGCTTGTAAATAAGCTCAAATGGAAAACTACCAATTGAGACTTGGACAAGACCTGGGTGAGAGTGTTTGTACCAAAAGGCACCTAGGTGAGCTCTTATGAGCCTGTGCAAGTGGTGCAAAATCGAGCAAATCTCAAAGATTCATCGAGTCAAGGAACAGGCAGATAAGCCCACTTTGACAAGCTAATTTCAAGCTTTTACAAAATTAACAAAATTCAGAAAAATCATATTAAGGAAATAGACCAACTGAAATTACTAAATCCCAAGTTTCACCCAGTTTGACCCAAGGATGAGTTAATGAAAATTCGTCCTAGTTAGACTCAAAACTGACTTTCACTTTGTTTTTGACTTTTTAAGTTAAACTGAAGGTTTGACTTTCATGACTTTTGAACTTGATTTCTACACTGATATTGATATTATTTGTTGTAATAAGTGAAATGCAAGCTAGCTTGATGAATTCCAAACACAAAACACTGGGTTGCTATTCCTAAACTTCAACAGTGAATCAGTGAGATTGGTATTTGATGCAATGTTGACTTTTGGTGGTTGCAGTCCAAGTTGTTGACTCAAGAGTGCTCAAATGTTCTTACCACACATGAACCAATAGAGCTAAAGTACTTCCTACCCTTCTGAGATCAGACAAATCAGTAAACCAAACACCCTTAAAACTTTTATCGTGAACTAAAACTGAACAACTCGTTAAACCAACATGATTTATCGATCAATCAAAGTTATTACATCCTAAATACACTTAACTAAACATCTCAAAATGAAGTGACCACATATACACAAAATAGCATAAACCGCAATATTGAAATAAAGCTTGAAAATTAATAATCTTACTCAAATGAGTTCAAATTGGTCAGCAGGATAGAACCAAACCAAATCCTACTCTAATCCTAGTCTATTCCAACCCAATTCCAATGCTCTGCACCACCAAATTCCTTTTCATACCCATTTCCTTGTTCAATTGACTTTCATTGACCAAAAAAACAAAATTGTAAGAAACTTAAATTTGAGCTTAGAAAAAGCTATAGCAAGCTAGTTTAAGCTTGTTTGAGCTTACAAATAAGCTTATTGAAGCTTATACATGAGAATTTGAATTTGCAATTTGTAACAGTGAGCTTGAAATAAGGATTCTTAAAATAAGCTTGAATTGATACTTAAGAAAAATTGCAATACACCAAAATACTTATACTTAATACAATTAAACTTGAAAATTCAACTGAAAACTCTTTTAAGACTAAGAAATTAAAAATACGACATAATTGAAAATTAAAAGTTAACTCCTCATAAGTGCTTCTTCTCCTCTGTTTATAGTCCCATTCTCTTTGTCTCTCTCCTCTGAGTGAATCCCAGCTCTCTTTTGAGCCATTGGATGGCTAGAATGCATCTCGCCTTTGATTCATTTTTGGCGGAAACTTTGTTTGACAATTACATCAAGTTATAGCACTATGGGGGGTGGAGTAATAGGGTGTGATGATTTGAGGAGGGGAAAAGAGATAAGGCATGGGAGGTTGAGTGCAGAGCTTGTTGCGTAGATCGTGGAGAAAGTAGCAATATGGCGCCAGGTATGGTTAGTCAAACTCTGTTTGACTTGGGTTGTTAATACCATGGGGTCCAAAATACCATTTTGACAGGGGTCCAAAACAGTCAAGGGGTCCAAAATTAGGTTTAAGGTTTTAAATACTTAGGGACCTTTGTTGTAAATTCTGATTTTCAAGGGACTATTCCTGCCAATTAAGCAAAGTTAATCCAAGGACTAAAAGTGACAACTTTCAAAAGTACAAGGACCAATGTTGCCCTTTTTCACATTTTCCAGGGACTAATTTCGCTAATTTTCAAACTCGAGGACCATTTTGTAATTTTCAAACTTTTGATATTTTTCACCAAATGACTAAATTTGACAACTTATGATTTTAAAAGGACCTTGGTGACTTTATTTTTGAAATTATGTGCTCAGGACTGCTTTTGACAACTTTGACACTGGGGACTAAACCGCAATTTTCGCAAATTTGATATGTTTTTCATCCGATTTTGATATTTTTGCATTTAAAGCACATAAAACACCGATTTGTGATATTTTGATCATTTTGATGCTTCGAGTGTTTTCGGATGGATTCATAGCTTTATTTTGTGATAAAACGATGAAGATTTACACACTCATCATAGATTCAAACCTCGCTAAAAGCATTTGTTAGATATATAGTGAGATAGCCAGATATAGGGTGAAAAATAGTCATAATAAGAAAAGGGTGAACCGAGAATACGAACAAACTTTCTCAAATATACCAAGACGTAACATACAAATTTTATTATTTTTGTACGAATAACTTTCAAATTTTGTTCAATGTACGTAATATTGACAGTTTTCAAGTTTTAAAGTTACAACATTGGTCCCTGTCGTTTGCATTCACTTTCACCGTTAGTCATTTGACATTTTTTCACTTAAAAAAATTACAGTAACGGTCCTTGTAGTTTGCTTTGACTTTCACCATTAGTCCTTTGTCTTTCATCTTTTTTATATACGTTTTTTACGCGTTTTTATACACATTTTTTTACATATTTTTATACACACGTTTTTATATACATTTTTTTACACATTTTTATACACGTTGTTTACATGTTTATACACACGTTTTTATACACATTTTTTACACATTTTTATACACGGTTTTATGTACGTTTTTTATACACTTTTTATACACGGTTTTATGTACCGCTTTTTATATCGCTTACATGTTTTATACACGCTTTTATATACGTTTACACGCTTTTACACGATTTTACTCACGGTTTTATATACACGTAAAAACGATATCAAAACGCGTAAAAACGTTTTACATCGCTTTATACACGCTTATATATCGTTTTAACATGTTTTTACACGTTTACACACGTTTTATATACGCTTACGTTTTTATATTTACACGCGTTTTATATACACGCAAAAACGATATAAAACGCAGTAAAAACGCTTTATATACGCTTTTACGTGTATATAAAACCGCATGTAAAATCGTATAAAAACATGTAAAATGTATATAAAAATGTAAAAACGTTTAACACGTTTTATATACGCTTTTACGTGTATTTTAAAAACGTGTGTAAAAACGTATAAAACACGTAAAAACGATATAAAATGTGTAAAAAATGTATAAAACATGTAAAACGATATAAAAACGATATAAAACGATATAAAAACGGTATAAAAACATGTAAAACGATAAAAACATTACATAAAACCATGTATAAAAAGTGTATAAAACGCATATAAAACGTGTATAAAACATGTATAAAACGTAAACAACGTGTATAAAATGTAAAAATGTATATAAAACGTGTAAAAACGTGTATAAAAATATGTAAAAAATGTATAAAAACTCGTTAAAAACGATATAAAAAAGATGAAAGACAAAGGACTAATGGTGAAAGTCAAAGCAAACTACAAGGACCATTATCGTAATTTTTAAGTGAAAAACGTCAAACGACTAACGTGAAAGTGAATGCAAACGATGGGACCAATGTTGCAACTTTAAAACTTGAAACCGCCAATATTACGTATATCGAACAAAATTGAAAGTTATTTACGATAAAAATAATAAAATTTGTATATTACGTATTTCAGATATTCGAAAGTTTATACGATTCTCACCTTCACCCTTAAGAAAAATATAAGAAACTTAGGGAAAACAATAATGATAATTTAGTATGACAATGTGATACGTTATCATGACATTACATTATAGTTATTACAGTTAGGTAACAATTTCCTTAACATTATTGATCGAGTTATTAATGTGAGATTTTCTAACGGGGTGTCGTCATTTTCTTGTTCAACTATTTTTCGTCAGCATTTAAGGAAAGATAGAACTTTATGAACAAACATCTATAAATATTTCGTTAATTGCATCATACTTAGGGTTCATCAGATTATAAAAATGGTTGAGTACTTTTCTATACAATGTGAAATGCGTTGCAAACACAAAGTATATTATTATGAATTATGATGATAACTTATTTGAATATTAGATTAGATTAGATATAAACTGGTCGATGATATTTAGATGTTGACAAGGCATCATGATTCTTGAGAGTTGAGATGTAACGTGATGCTCTCTAAATTTGACTTTTGATTATCCAATTAGCATAAAGATTCCATTCATTTTTGTATCCTACTAATAATTTGTTGAATATTCTCTGGATACTATGAGTAGAATATACGTATTGCTCTTTCTTTTTTTCACTTTTATACGATTGGTACGTTAACATTACCTTGTACCGTACTTGTTTTACACTAGTATGCTTATAATGCAATATATAAGAAAAGGAAAAATAAAATAAAAAAATTAATAAAAAATAAAATTGTTAACGTATACATCATGTAATAAAAGAAGGAAAGATAATATACACACAAACAATTTACTTGAGGTTTTGAGCTAGACCACTTATATATACATCAGAAGCGAAAATGCGACATGAGTTGGTTTATATTGTTGGTTAAATCTTTCTGATGGAGAAACCGATCAAATGACATCACGTTAGGAAGAGAGCAAAAGTTACAACATGGTGACTTTGAGAGTTTATGATTGTGTCGTTGATGGGGTTAAACTCTTAAAGTACCGATACCTAACTTAACTTGACAATGCAACTAATTAAGATAACTATTTACTAGTCATAACCGTTGTTGACAAAGTTTTGTCAAAAAGTTTTAGTATTCCATATATAGGTCTTTGCAAACACTTCTTTTAACACAAAACAAAAACGTTTTAACGATTTCCTTGAAAATAAAATACAATATATCTTATTCCAACTAACAACGAACAATTAAAATGTACTCGTATAACTTATGAGAACTTTTTGCTTAAATAAATTAACAAAATTTTATTTTATTTTACTAATAATACTTACTTCAATCATGAACGAGCTACATACATTAAGTTATTCAAATGCCTTTGATTAAGAAAATATTTGAAATGAATTATCAATAATATTTCTAAGCTATTTGTCAACTTGCAGTTTATTTATTGACATTTTGCAGTAGTGACAAAATATTTATCCAATATAAGGTTGATTATGTTTAGAACAAAATAGGCATAAGGATTATTGATTAGGTCAATTGATCATATAAAGTCAAGTACTTTGAGGAACAAAATGACTAATCTACAATTTGGTTTCCAATCGATCGGATGGAGCTTTCAATTTCCGATTCATCCGGTTGAAAGGTTGGTTACACCGATTCTTGTCAAAAACCGGGTTTCCGTGATCAAAACATGTCCCATCCGGTCGAATTTACCAAGGTTTGAGCATTTGTAAACAAAACTATCCACAAACATCATATTTCCGTAGATAAAAAAACTTTACATGTAAGATAAGAAAAAGATAATCTAACACATAACATTTATGCTCCAATTACAATTCTCTTTTACGATTTTGTTTTCTGCATGTTAACCATAACGAATTTTATTCGATTTTCAACATGCTCTCTAAATCATTATCTTTTCATGTCATGTCCACTTCTTTATCGGCTTTTGACATGTTTCAAGATATAATCAGGGCCTTCATCAGTCAACCTCATTGCCGAGAGATCGTGGGTGAGACATAATGAGGATTGTGTTAGTTGTATGTTTAGCATAGCCTCGATTGTACTTTGTATGGGCTAAAGCGCGAGTGTCACTAGTTAGGGTTTATGGTCTATATGTATGTTTCGGTGTTATTGAATGAGATGCACAACCTTTTACCAACTTACATGGTACCAGAGCTCCTTGGTCGATCCTCCTAAACCGTAAAACAAAACTACCGGTCCTACTTTACTCATTGTTGTTTGGTGTCGATCGTTGGTAAACGTGGTTACCAATCGAAAAGTATTTTTATTTTCAGTCGACTGTTGGATCTGGGATAGCCGTTTGACATCCTTGTTACTTAGTGTTCAAATGTTGGTTTCCTATCTTGATCACTGTTGAAGGTCATGTATCAGGCTAAACTTGTTTGATTGATTCGTTTGGTGGTAAAACCCTATTATTACTTCTTTTGTTCACGTTTTTTATTTTTGAAGCCCTAACCCTAAACTTGTTACGTCATTACAACCTGCTACAGTTCCATCAATTCTTCACAAAACCCTAGTCTTCACTGGTTTACTATCAATGACTGGATCTGATGCACCTCCTAATCCACCAGTCATTCTCCTTTCGGACAAACTTATGACAATCACCAATCTCACCCAACGTGTTCCCGTTTTATTGGATGTTTATGAGATGAATTACTCATCTTAGGTGTGTTTTTTTCAGAATTTGTGTCGTGGCTACAACCTCATGTATCACATCGTGAGTGAATCTAAGGATGATGCCACGTCTAGTAACTTGTCGCCTCCAACCGCGAAATGGTTAATTATAGACTCCATCATCCTTACTTGGATCTTTACAACTTTATCCAAAACCTTCAACAACGGCTTGTGGTTGAGAACCCTACAATGGCAAAGGAGGCTTGGAATATTCTTGCTTTGATCTTTCATGACAACAAAAGGTCTCGTTCCATTGCATTGAAGGCGGAATTGCGCTCGATAAAGCTTGGGGATTTGACCATCGATGCTTTCTTTCGTAAGATCGAATCTATGGCAACCATTTTATATAGCCTCGGGTCTCCTATTAGCAATGATGATGCGGTTAATATTGCTCTTGATAGGTTACCAGATAAGTAACAACATGTCTCTGATATTATTATCCATCGGGATCCCTTCCCGGATCTCAAGACGGTTCATTCCATGCTTACCACGGCGAAGATGCGTTTGAAATTGATGGATCAAGCTACATATGTTGATTCCACTTCATCCTCGCCTATGGTTTTGTTAACTAACACCGTCAATCATATTCGGGGTTCTACTCCTACTACGGATAAGGTAAACAAACCTTGTTTTAACTTTAATAAAGGTTATTGTCGTTTTGGAGAGCATTGCAAATTTTTTCATAATGGGGTTCATGGAAATTAATCTTTGGGGTCACATACTTCTACTCGTTCACCTGCTATATTATCCCCTAGTTTGATACAAAATGATATGACCATTTTTCAAAATATATTGGCTAAACTTAGTTGTACAGGAGTTTTTACTAGTGTCCCTAACGTTGGCAATGCAAATTCTAATATCACCAACAGCTCGCCTAAGGCTTTTCATGCGATAACCCATAGCCCAAGCCAAAGTTTTGCAACACTTCATACCCCACCAGGCTTTAACGCAATGCACCAGGCCCAACAAATTTACTATCCAACAAGCATTGTAATTCCACATCAGGCCTAAGCTCGTCCTTTGGCCCATTCTTGTAACGTCCCTTGAACGACACGACCAAAAAGACGTAAAACATTTCGCAAAAATGTACTAAATGATTGACTTGTTTACTAGATGAAAAAAAATCCACAATTCATTGGAGTTTGAAACTATTATTACATGAAAATAGACTAAATTTACTTGCAAAATGACAGTTGACGCGACTCGGGACGACATACAATTCAAAAGTAATAAATTTTAAAAGATTGGCGAAAACTGAACAGGGTCGCCCAGCGGATCGGCTAGGTTGATTTTTCCCAGCCAACACCATCCAGCTGATCGGCTGGTCGTCCAGCCGATTTGGCTGGGGCTTTCTGTCTAGCTTGCACATTTTTAAAATCGTTATTCGAATCTCCCACTTCCCAAACTCGATAAGTTACTAAACTTTCCAGAACTTAATAATATATCATAAATTTTATAGAAATTTGAAGTTTGGACATTAACAACACCTAAACACAAGATTTACAAAATCAAGAAAAATACCCAATTTGACCCATTTGACCCGATACTCCTATACCTAAAAATTTTCACTTTTGCACACCAAACAAAACTTAACATGGCTTCACTTAACATTACCAAGGTAGTACAAAGTGTTCTTACACAACATTAACCCGTGACAACACAAAATAGGTGAGGTTGGCTATATACCAAACACCCTTTTACTACCTTTCTATGATTAACACTTGACTCTATTTACCATCATTTACAATACTTGTCTTAGATACAACTTAAAGACCATGATTGAAAAACGACCAAGTGAAACCAAAATATACCAAGATGAAAAGCAACACTCTTGAGGTTTCCAACTTTCCACGCACACTTGGTCCAAGAAACGTAGTCTTCTACTTACCAATCTCAAAATGTTACGCTTCCAAACTTGCTAACAACTAATCCTTCTCCTTACCTTTACCTTCAACACTTGCACCTACAAAATATTCATTAAACTTATCCGTAAGCAAAACGCTTAGTAAGTATATTACATAAAGTTAACATTAGCAAGTTATAACTAACAATTTGTTAGCTACAACATATCAAGGAATACATTCATAACATTAAACATATCTTTAACAAGCATAAATAATTAGGCTAACATTACACACTTTCTAGCATTGGATCCAAGCTACTTAACATTAATACTTTCCTTGATTATTACAACAATGAACATCATAATTCAATATAAATTGAGATTATGAAACATTAACAAGTTTAGTCAATATACTCACCTCAATAATTTACTTGCTCATTACTTGGGAAATCAAAGTTTTATCTTTAATTATTTCTCATAAGGGGATTAACCCTAATTAGTACCTAATTGTAATCAATAAAATATCAATATTTAATAAATATTCTCAATTCAATATCATGAACCGTAATTACAAAATCATCAATTCACTTACTTGAGATGTCTTAGAGGAACTGGAGTGTCTAGGGCTTGATTCTCTACTTAATTCTTTGATCAAAATCACAAGAACACCAATTTGGTTCTTTCCCTCCTTTTTCTTCTTCCTGAAGCGATCTCACACTCATACACACTCTAATTTTCTAGAACTCTCACTAATTTACCAGTAATTTAGATATTTGATTAATCAACTTTAGATACTTGGCAACACTAGTCCCTCAAATTTCATTCTTCCTAGCTTTGCCACATATCTTAATAGAACTTGCCACTTACTTTATTTTAGTTTATAACTTTACCATTTATTCATAAAAATATATTTTAAACAATTTAATATTATTACTTTTATTATAAAATAATACCTAATCGGGTTATGGGCGTAATAACTCCCCCCCCCCCTAGATGAGATTTCGTCCCCGAAATCTACTCTTAAAATAAGTGTGGATACTTATTCTCATCTTTTCCTTCGGTTCCCATCTAATACTCATACCCTTGTGATGCTTCCATTGCACTTTTAGCAATGGGATTTCTTTGTAGCGAAGTTGTCTTGTTTTCCTTCCTAGAATTGCTTCTGGTTTTTCTTGAGAGGTTAAATTTGGGTCGATTTCGATATCATCCAAAGTGATCACACTAGTTTCATCCGCTAGACATACATGAAAGGTATTATGAATACCACTCATTTCTTTGGGTAGTTCTAAGATGTACGCTACTTCTCCAACACGCTTCAATATCTTAAACGGTCCTATAAACCTTGGACCAAGTTTTCCTTTGTTCTTAAACCGAAATACACCTTTCCACGGTGAGATCTTCAACATTACAAAATCTCCCACATTAAACTCGAGTGGCCTCCTCCTATTATCGGTATAGATTTTCCACCTATCTTGTGCCGCTTTTAATCTCTCTCGGATTGTTTCTATCTTCTCGATTGCTGCCAAGACGATATATGTGCTTGCTAGTTCTCTACTTCCTACTTCTTCCCAACATACTGGCGTTCTACATCTTCTTCCATAGAGCATCTCATATGGCGGCATTTTGATACTTGCGTGGTAACTATTATTGTAGAAAAATTCTACCAAGGCTAGATGATTGTACCAATTGCCTCCAAAATCTATTGCACAAGCTCACAACATGTCCTTTAAAGATTGAATCATCCGTTCACTTTTTCCGTCCGTCAAGTGGTGAAAATTCGTACTTATGAGTAACTTCGTTCCTAACTCTTCTTAGAAACTTTGCCAAAAATTAGACGTAAAGCGTCCATCTCTGTCTGAGATGATGGAGACGGGCACTCCATTACGTATAACAATTTCATTGACATAAATCTTTGCTAGTTTATGAATAGGCATATCTCGTATTGGAATAAAGTGAGCACTCTTTGTTAAGCGATCTACTATAACCCAAATTGCATCATGTTTCTTCGCCGCTCTTGGTAATTTAGTATCAAAGTCCATTGTGATCTTTTCCCAATTCCAAACCGGAATCTCTAACAGTTGAATCTTTCTATACGTTTTTTATGCTTAGCTTTGACTTTTAAACAAGTCAAACACTTTTCAACACATTTAGCACAATACCTCTTCGTTCCCGGCCACCAATAATTTTTCTTTAAATCAAGATACATCTTTGTAGCTCCTGGATGAATAAAATACTTTGACTTATGTGCTTCATCTAGAAGTAACTCTTTAAGATCGTGATGCAAGTTTTTCGATCAGGATTTAATATTTATAAGTCTCGTCTACCTAAGGTCTACCTATTGCACAAACGAGCAGTGAACCCGATCGTACGTAGTATAGAAAGTGGCAAAGCCGAGGTAGTTCCCAAGAGCTATGTAGATGAGGATCATATTAAGTCTAATTGTCACGATTTTAAAAGGTTTTAAGTTTGAAATGATTAATTAAATTAAAAGACAAGAAATAAAATGCGGAAATTGAATTGAGGTTGTGAACAATGGTTAGAAAGTGTGTTAACCTAATTATTCATCCTATCATGTTATGTCTATGTTTTCTAATTACTTCTTATTGATTCAAGTGGGGTTTCAAGTCGCTATGACAGCATTTGGTCAATTCGGCATAACCTATCAACAAAGTTTCCTACCCGACGTCAAAGGCCTACCCTTTGGGGAGTCGAGGGTCTCAAGCAACCTAAGCCAAGTTATTAAGTACCTTACATGCAATATTCGAAACAATGTGTGCCCGGGCGCTAGCATCTTAGACACACATCCCTAACTTCTTAAGTTCATCCTTCCGAACGATGATCCTTTGGTCAATTCGCACAAGAGGGATTTGATAGTCTTTTGGTCATTTCTTAACAAGCCTCTCTACCTACTTACTTAGGGTCTTTTGGTCAATTCTCCTAAGCAAATAAATACGACCGCAACTCAAAACAACCGAAGCTAAGGTGACTACCAACGAACTATACATGTATACACTAGAAACAATAATTGAAGAATGAAAACATAAACAATACAATCAAAGAATCATAACTAGGCTAGCACCAAAGGTGCTTAGCTGATCATATTAAAAGACATAAATAATTCAATGTTTAACATGATTAAAGACATGAATTAAAGTGTAAAGAAGTAGTGATCGCTAAAGCTTATTTATTTAGTGTGATTCCTCCCTTGGAGATGGCTCCGTATGATCTGCCCTTGGAACCCTCTTCACGTTCTCTGACTTTGTGTTGTGTGTGAATGATGTCAAATACAGATTTTGGGTTTGTATTTATAGGCCCGATCATAGTTACGTCGTAACTTAAGTTGAGAGTTACGCCATAACTTAATTATCCTCTAAACAGAACTCTCGTAGTGGTGATTACGGCGTAATCTAAGGAATAGTTACACCATAGTTATAGCTCCGCCGTAATTTTGTTGAGAGTTATGTCGTAACTTAAATACCCTCCAAACTCAAGTCTCGTAGTGTTGGTTATGTGGTAATGCATGTTAGGAGGTTACGGCATAGTTGACGAAAGAGCGAAATTATCCATGACCTAGATGGTTACGGCGTAACTTAAGTTTAGAGTTACACCGTAACTACAGTTGACTTGGTCTTTTTAAACTCAAATCCCAGCTACAACATAATTGAGAATATGAGTTACACCGTAGTTTCTTCAATGATAGCATACTAAGGTAAAAAATTTAAGAAAATCTCCAAATCCGCGTCTCTAAGCTCCAATGATCATATATTACCTGGAAACGAAATATAAAAGAATAAGAGTATATATCCATATAAATGACATAAAGTATGAGCATAAACGGGGGAAATTGACATTTAAAAGTCATGATTATTTGATGTTATCAAATATCCCCCCACTTGAACTCTACTTTCCCTCAAGTAGACCTTATTAGAATAATTTCTGCAAAGATATCCCCAAATTACCTGGAAGATATGAGTTTAAAAAATCCCTTGTGCTAGAATAAATCAAAGCCGAACACCTCACAAAATGTAAACAAACACTCATATTCTATCTTCTAATCTAAGTGTTAATTTCGGGGTGATCACTCAAAGCACAGTCATAGCATGTATTATATCATAAGCTTGGCGGTTACACAAATCTCCACCACTAGATTTAAGGACTAAACAATCTTTGAAGGCAATATGGGTGAACGCAATATGAGGTTAAGGGTGAAATGTTATTACTAACGTGTCATGGAAAAATGGACAAAATCAATGATACATGACCAAATCCATGGCCAAGACACCAAAGATTGCTCGCTTCATCAACTAGACATGCTTCATGACTAAAAGGTAGGATAAGACATGATGTGTTACGTGTGTACAAGTTTTAAATTTATAAAAGGTGATTTACCGAATCTATTAATAACACATACGAGCAAGTGAAGATTATGATGGTAAGTCGAGATCGTTCGCATGGAATTTCTGAGTGAATCAAGAAACAAGTTATAAAATCTACTAATAGCAAACTAAAAGTACTCAATAATAACGTAAATAGAGATAACGAAATTCAGATAATTAAGACTACACTTGCTTAAACTAGTTTCTCATCCTTGAAAAGTATGATTGTGTTAACCTCTTCTTAACATGTTGGTTATGATAATTAGTTGGTGTACTAATCTACTGTTCTTACAAGTTAAACATTCGTCAAGATTTTAGTTTATAAAAATAAGCATTAGGTTTAACCAATCAATTCAAGTTTCATAAGTTTATATTCACAAACTTAAACACAAAAACATCCATTTGCTTTATCAAATTTGCTTAAGAAATGGTCAATACAAAAGGTAGCCGATCATAGACAAAGGGTCACAATTTGTTGTAAACAACTAATCTTTTGACCTTTTGAGGTGTTTCCAATCAATCCAATTTGATAATAAAAAAGGATTCTTATTAAAACCACACTTGAGTTTCTTTGTTTGACCAAGAATAATGGGTAAAAACAATCATTCATAGACAAATGATTATAACTAGTTGAATAACAATAAATCCTTTCGACCTTTAAAATTACTAACAACTAGTCAATCTTGATTAACAAATGTCACCATGAAACTTAAGCACAATTGGATCTTAGAATTGACTTGAAATTGAATTAAAACATGTTAACACAATCATGAACTAATCATTAAATAATAAACATTGTTTAAGCAAGTGCATAAAGGAACTAGCTACTCATCGCAAACATGAACATAAACTCAGAACTTTGAACATTAGAAAACATGATTAAGAGTCTTACAATGATTGGAATAAGATTACAAATGATTGAGTAATGTTATCCAAAGTATTTATGTTGACTTCTTGGTGGTTTGACTTCCAAATGTTGACTTCTTGGACCTTCAAACTTTCCTAGACTTCTAATGACGAAATTGAGAGCTTTTTGAGAATGATTTGATGAGTAGAGAGTTTGTATTATAGTGTGTGTTCTCAAATGATTACCAAAGGCTCTATTTATACTAATCTCAAGGCCTAGGGTTATTAATGCTAAACTTGGCCTCCAAGGAGCTTAGAAGGAACTAGAATACACCAAGGAAGGACCTAGAATCGTTTGGATATAAGTGACAAGTCTTATTGATGAAGAAATGGCAGACATGACACTTCCAGCCGAATCGGTTGCGGGTGGCAACCGATCGGCTGGACTTCCTCAGCAGATGACTTTTGACTTTTTCGCTTGAGTGGTTTGATTCTAGTTCGTAGCTCTTTCTTCTTCATCCAAACTTGATCTTTTCATTGCTTTGAAAATTGGAATGCCGAACCTTTGGATCATACGTGCTTGAAATGCCTCCATGAAACGGAAATCTCTTGTATGAATACGAATCTTCATTTATTCAATATTCTTTCACTTTTTCTTCCATTTTCCTGCACTTGGTTACATATACTAGACAAACGTTCTTTGATACTATTAAGTACTAAAAGCATATGAATATAACCAAATAACATATATAAAAGCCCGAATAACGCTACTAAAAACATGTACAATTTGAGCGTTATCAAATTCCCCCACACTTACACTTTGCTTGCCCTCAAGCAAATCTAGAATTGAAATAAAATATCCACCTAGTACAAAAATATGATTGAGAAAAATTCAATGCAAATCTATCAAGTACAAGTACAAGATAGGATCTATCGTGTTAGCTTTAATGATGAAAAATCAAGATGTTTGACAATATCCATTGTTTTTTTTTTTTTTTTTTTTGCATTATTAACATTTCAAAACACCTCACGAAAAAGAAACGAAATATAATTCACTCAATCACTCAATTATTTTGGTAGAGTATATAGGAGAAATCACACTCATTGCTCAGTCATGATTCGTTTATTACCATAAGCTTGTACAAGAAACAAAAGTCCACCGACGTGGCATGAGCACCAAGTGTAAACATCTAAAGAGGTCTTTTTGTTCGGGTTGAAACGTTAGGATAATAGGGTGAATAAAGGGTATGGAAAAGGCATGGTATTATTTTATTTAATTGGTTTTAAAAGAAAAATAGATTCAAGTCTAAGTCCCATTGTTGCTAGTCACCAAATAATCCGCAAACCAGTAAATGATTACAGTTACAATCTTTCTCCTTTCCACATATCTTCACATAGATTTTCCATAACAATATTCTTTCATACATAGCATATTGGCTAACAATTTTTTTTAACATAACTCCTTTCTTTGAAATGGTACATACGAATGACAAAGTGCGGTTACTCATAACCATCAAAACAATCCAATCATACCAAGCAACTAGCAATCAACCATTTAGACATTGACAAATGTTAGGCTAAGGTTTAAAGTGTAAAATATTTTTGTATTTTTCTAGATTTAACAAAGATAAAAAGATTGGCTCGGAGGGTGTACTAAGGGTATCTAGCACTAAAAGTGAGTGCTACAAATGGTTCCATATGGGTGGTTAACTAACCGATGTGGTTAGCTAATATATCATTAGATGTAAAATGGAAGGCTATTTGGGTTTAAATCCTAAGGTGCCTCTTTATCACACGAATACACTTATATCACATGAATGCGATCTCACTGTGTTCTGGTATTGATTTACAAGCACAAGTTCTAGAATAAATAAAATCACCGGCACAATTATGAAAATATCTAAGCATAAAAGATGTATGCTATATATGATATAGGCTCAAATCCTCACAATTTTAGTGGAAAGGGCAATATAATGTGTGCTAGCAAATGTTATCGATCCCAGAATGGATTGCAATATTAATCGAAACTCATCTCAATTTTTCAAAAATTACATATTTTACCAGTGGAATGATCTAGTTATTCTAATGTATTATCCTAAAAGCGTAAAAACAACTAGATCACAAGGGCAAACAAATTTTAAAATTTAAACTCAAAAACCCTAATTTTCCTATTTACCCCCTACACTTAAGTTAAACATTGTCCTTAATGTGAAAAATGAACTTTAATGTATTGAAATAGGGAAATAGAGACAAAACCAGATTTTCCGAATGAGTTTTCAACTAAAGCTTAACTCCTTTGATCCAAGTGTCCACGAAAGTAATCATTACCTACAGTAATCTTATACAAAAACGAAACAAAATAACTTTTATAAAACTTGTCACCCCCCACACTTAAGTTCAACCAAAGGTTTAAAATTTGGGGCGTGAACACAGAAAAATGAAAATCAAATATGAAAATAACACGGTTTGCCTCCCGAGAAGCGCTTGTTTTATTACCGAGTCACCAGCCTGACTCAAAATTCCGAAAATCACGTTGTTGCATCTTTTGATTTCTTCTTTGAAGATTTTGGAATATACAAAATTTCTTCGCCAGTCTCATCAATATCATATAACTTTGCAGTATCGCAAGAGCTAGGAAGAACATCCTAGATGAATCCAGTTTCTGTAGCCCAAGGAATACTGTGACAATTGGTAAATTTCGAAAACTATTTTTAATCCCACACTACTTTAAATTTTAGAAAGTTAAGCATTCGACTATAATCTTTTGATATTTTACGGAATATCCCATTGTTGAACCTTGTGTATGGCATTTAGTTAGGCACTACTAGACTTCGGCACTAGGCAAAACCTAATAATTCGAGAAAACTTGAGAAAAACTACTCGTCTAGTTTTCATAGGTGTATTGATGATCGATTTTATTTGAAAATCGTAACTAAAACTTTTGGCGCACTTATGAAAACCCGTTAGACTTTTATGTGGAAAACACGAGCTCGGGAATGTAGGAATCGGGAAACTTTGGAAAATTACATGAATGGTCCTTGTGGTTTTAAAACCCCCCCCCCTTGATATTATTGATTATTTTGATTTTTAAAAGAGTAAAATACATAAATATCCATGTGGATATATCCCACACACAAACAAACATACAAACACAACACACAATCATCACCCTCACACCTTTCTCTCTCTCCCTCTCTTGAAACCCTAGCCGCCGGAAAAACACACCACCGCCGCTTCACCGCCGACACCCACCTCTCACCGCCCACTCCTAAAGACTCCCCACCACTCCCTCTTTCTGATCCACAACACCACGAGCTCAAAAACGCCCCTCCACCCATTTCTTTTACCCCACGCGCCACCCTAACCCCACCATAGCACCACCACCGGTTCATATTCACGAAGAAGATAAAGGTAGGGTCACGCACACGAGTGGTAGCTCGTTATTCTTGTAACTCGTGACATGAGTCACGAGTTGACTCGTTTTGAGTCAGGTTTGGCTAGAAAAACGTGGGAAACAAATTTTTAATAATAAAAACATGGTTAAAAACATGTTGGTATCCGTGTCTCATGAGTCGTTTACGTGTACGTGTCGCGTCATTTGAGCCGAGAGCCCAAGCTTTCGGTGTGACTTTGTGTGATATTGATTCTTGATGTTGTTCTTGTTGTTGTTTTGTTTGTTTACTTTTGATTTGGGTTTCGGATGAAACCCTAGGTATCGGATGGATTGATTGGTAGTTTGATGTGGGAATGGTTTGGTTGTTGTTGTTGTCGAGTGGAAAGCAACCCTCGAGGGGGTCGTTTGGTTTGGCGTAGATGATGGGAAAACTAGGCCGAGACCCATATGGTCTCGGCAAGATATTTTGGAGGTGTTGGATTGTTCGTATTATTGTTGTTGTTGTGATTGTTGGCCGAGGGAAAGAGAAGCCGGGACCGAATGGTCACGGCTAAATTTTGTTTTGGTGTTGTAAAAGTTGAAATGGGAATCGGTTGTGTGACGATTATTAGTGAATGAGGATAGGTTAGACGTGAGTCGTAGATGACCACGAGAAGTTGAAGTTGTCGATTATGGGACTTGACTGTATTTGACTTGATGATATAATTGTGAACTTTGCGCCAAGTCGGTGTCACGTTGACTTTTTAGTCATCTTTGACTCCGACAAGGTCGTGACATGGACTATATTTATTCTTGGACTTGATATAACTTAATAAGTCGAGAAGTAATGACTCGGACTTGTGATTCGAAACAAATGGTAACTCAAGAAAACCTAATGATAACTTAAGACGTGAACGATAAACAATAATAAAGTTTTTTTTATATAATAATTAATAAGTATATTTACTTGTTATAACTTTCCTTTTTAAACAAATAATAAAGGAAAAAGAGAAGTGTAATAAGTGGGTTACTAAATTTTTCGAGGGCACGCAAAACTAGAAGTCCCATAAATGCTAATTTAATACCATTTAATTTTTTGTCACGGATACTTGGCATTGATAAACTTAACCTACTTAACTAACGAACTTATTGGGTTGACGAATCGAGTAAGACCTCGTTAGTTATGTCGGAAGAGTTTAGTAATGACAACGTATCCTATGACGCCTTAGGACGTGGTATAGTTTTGGAATAATAAGTAAGGCGAATACATTGTAAAGTTTATCGAGTTGACGAATTCGATATGTTTTGACAATATATTTAAGAGACTTATTAAACTACAAACTTGAAACATATATTGTTGCGTTTTTACTTTGTTGAGTTCTTGAGAAGCGTGTGTTCACATAAATATTGTTGAGTCGACACAACGCACGCACGGATACCAAACACTAGAAATTGTTATGAGAAAGAGTTTTGGAAATAAAACTGGAATATAGTCGGGATTGGGAACTATTGAATGGAGATGTAATCTAAGCCGAGTCTATGTTATTAGGTAGTGTCGAGTCAGTAGTTGTTGTTTCCCGATAATCGATACTCTTCTTGTTCCTGTTGATTCTTGTGCATTTGCTGGACTAAGGTAAGTTTCATAGCCCCACTTTTACTCGTACTTTGCTTTATTAAATCTTGGGGTGAGAAAACATGCACTTGCTTTGATTGGACCGATTATGAAACTGTGTTTTGCTTGCTCTTATTACGTAGTCTATGCTAAGGTTTAGCCTCTCTTTAACTTGCCAACTATTAGGTCGTTTATTAATGTTGTAGGTAGATCTATCGTGGTTGACCGCCCCTTCTGGACTTGTTTTCCCGACTTGCCAGGGTGGCACCTGGATTGTGGTTGCAAAATTTGCCATGACGTATAACATCTTGGTTTTTGGTTTGTGATATAATGGTTGCTTATATCTTATGACTTACTTGTGTAATAAGAGGATATAATGTTTGGTCCAAATACTTTGTTATTTATTTAAACATATGAACTCACCAGCTTTTTGCTGACTTTTTAGCATGTTTTTCTCAGGTAATTGATATGTTAGGCTTGGGCAATTGATTTGGGAGGCGCTTGGCAGCAATGGCATGGTCATGGATCTATTTCACCCTGATGTTTATTTGGGACCGCTTTTATGAATTGCTTTTAATGGGCTTACTCTCGTACTTTTGAATAAATGTAAAACTAAACTACTATCTTTAACAATGTTTTTTTAAATTATGGATGAGTTATTCTGTTTCGCTATACTTGTGTTGTGTACCAATTTTTGTAGCACAAGTCTTCCGCTGAACCTATTTTGGGGGTGTTACAAACACTCTTTTTGTAGCTTAATGGAAAAGGTGCCATGAATGTGATAGCTTCAAATTCTGATTCAGGCAGCATCACGTCGATTGAAATTTCATTCATTTGCTCCTTATCATAATATAACTTAACTCGATGTCCATTAATAATGAAACATTCACCATGCTTGTCATAAAGTTCGACATAACCAGATGGATATCCATGTTTCACTATATATGGTCCGAACCATTTTGGTTTGAGCTTAGGAGCTTTGAATTTAAATTTCCTGTTAAAAAGTAGAACTTTGTCTCCGACTTTGAATTCTCTCCGAATCCTCATCTTTTTGTCATGATAAGCTTTGGTTCTTTGTACAGTTTGGAATTCTCATAAGCTTGGAGTCTTAACTCATCGAGTTCATGCAACTGCAAGAATCTCTTTTCTCCAGCTATTTTGGGATCGGTGTTACAGCTTCTAAGGGCCCAGTAAGCACGATGTTCGATTTTGAACGACAAATGACAAGTTTTTCCATTCAAAAGTCTGTAAGGAGCTATTCCAATTGGAGTTTTGTAAGCCGTACGAAACACCCACAGAGCATCGTCAAGCTTTTTCGACTACACTGAAGGATTATCATTCACTGTTTTTTGAGTATTCTCTTTAAAGCTCTGTTGGTGTTTTCGACTTGGCCACTAGTTTGTGGATGATATGCTATAGCAAAACGATGATGAACTCCATATCTTTTCATGATTTTCTCCATTTGTTTGTTACAAAAACGAGTTCCTTGATCTCTTATCAAAGCTTTAGGAATTCCATAACGAGCGAAAAGCTTTTTGAGAAAATTTATGACAACTCGAGCATCGTTCGTGGGTAAAGCTTCGGCTTCTGACCATTTAGAAACATAACCCATAGCAACGAGAATGTATTCGTATTTTTGGGATTTAGGAAATGCCCATAAAATCGATTCCCCAAATATCGAATATTTCGCAAACCTGAATGCTTTTTAGTGGCATTTCATCACTACGAGAAAGGTTACCGGATCTTTGGCAAGCATCACAGTTTTGAAAAAGCGTATGGGCTTCTTTGAATATTGTGGGCCAATAGAATCCAGCATCAAAAACTTTTTTAGCTGTGGTGGAAGGACCATAGTGTCCCCGAGTAGGGCCATGATTGCATTCATCAAGAATTTTTCAGTTTTGGAAACAGAAACAAATCTTCGGATCATTCCATCGGGACACATTTTGAAAAGATAGAGATCTTCCCAATAATAGTGTTTATGTTCCGAAAAGAATTTACTCCGTTGAGCATGAGTTAATCCTTTTCTAAGGATTTTTTTTCGACGAGATAATTTGCAAAATCATCAAACCAAGGGGCTTCATTATCATCTCAACCGTCATGAGAGTCTCATCAGGAAAGTAATTATCGATTTCTTCTTCCTTTAATTCCTCTAAATTCGGGTTTTCAAGATGTGACAAATGATCAGCGGCTAGATTTTCTGCCCTTTCTTATCTTTGATCTCAATGTCAAACTCCTGGAGCAATAGAATCCATCGAATAAGGCGCGGCTTTGCATCTTGTTTTGTAAACAGATACTTGAGTGTCGAATGATCTGTGAACACGATTGTTTTTGAAAGCACGAGGTAAGATCTGAATTTTTCGAACGCAAAAACTACAGCCAATAATTCTTTTTATGTAACCGTATAGTTCTGCTGAGCATTATTAAGTGTCTTGCTCGCAAAATATATTGGCCGAAAGTGTTTTCCCTCTTGTTGACCTAAAACAGCCCCTACAGCAAAATCACTTGCATCGCACATGAGCTCGAATGGTAGTGACCAATCGTGTGAAACCATAATGGGTGCACTAGTGGGGCCAGATTTCAAGGTTTCAATGCTTTCATGCACCGCATTGAAGTAAAAAATGTAATCTTCTCAAGAAGTTTTGTCATAGGACGATATATTTTGGAAAATCCTTGATAAAATGACGGTAAAAACTAGCATGTCCTACAAAACTTCTAATGGCTTTAACGTTAGTTGAGGTGGTAGCTTTGTGATAATGTCAATTTTGCTTTGTGTACCTCCATCAAGACTGGAAATTTTGTGACCAACACATTCCTTCACCACCATAAAGTGACATTTCTCCAATTAAGTACAACATGTGCAACCAGATCTTTCGAGCATTTTATCAAGATTAAAAGACAAGCATCAAATGAGTTTCCAAAATCGAAAAGTCATCCATGAAAACTTCCATGGAGGTTTCAAGCATGTCTTGAATATTGCAATCATACACCTTTGAAAAGTTGCAGGTGCATTACAAAGACCAAAAGGCATACGCCGGTAAGCGTAAGTTCCAAAAGGACGAGTAAAGGTGGTTTTCTCTTGGTCAGCAAGATCAATTGGAATCTGAAAATACCCTGAAAAGCCATCGAGGAAACAAAAGAGCTTGTTCCCCGCTAATCTTTCAAGCAGTTGATCCATGAAGGGAAGAGGAAAATGATCTTTTCTGGTGGCTTTGTTTAATTTACGATAATCAATATAAATGCACCATCCAGTGATAGTTCTAGTAGGAACTAATTCATTCTGTTCGTTAGTCACTACAGTCATTCCTCCTTTCTTAGGAACACGGTGAACGGGACTCACCCACGGGCTGTCCTCGATGGGGTAAATGATACCGGCATCAAGAAGCTTGATGATTTCCTTTTTGACAACTTTTTTCATGTTGGGATTGAGTCGACGTTGTCTTTCCACAACAGGTATAATCCCTTCCTCAAAATTGATTTTGTGTTTACAAAAATTGGGACTAATTTCTAGAATATCATAAGTTTTCCAAGCGAAAGCTCTTTTATGATTTTTGAGAGTAGAAACCAGGCGCTCCTTTTCCTCATCTTTGAGTAATGAAGATATGACTAGTGGAAGAAGTGAATTTTCTTCCAGATAAGCATATTCAAGATGGCCAGGAAGTGGTTTAAGCACAAGATCTGTTGGTGGTTCTTGAAGAGAAGATTTTATCCTCATTTGATCATTGAAAGTTATTTCCTCAAAATTCTCTTCCTCTATTTCTTCCTCTTCAGTGTTATCTTCTTCCAGTTCTACTTCCATAAAATCAGCAAACTCTTTATCAAGATTCGTTTCACTAATCTTTTCAGAAGTAGTCATGAATGGATCAGAATCAGTAGGTAATGTATCCAATTCTTCATCAATAACATCAATATTGAAGCAAGTGTCATCACTGGAACATGGATATCGCATTGCTTTATCGATTAAAAAGGTAATTCACTATTCTCCAACTCCAAGATTGAGTTCTCTACCTTTTACTTTGATGATTGCATCAGCGGTGTTCAGAAAAGGTCTTCCTAAAATGAGTGGGACTATACTATATTCATCCATCTCTAAGATCACAAAATCCACTGAGAAAATGAATTTTCCAACTTGAATGAGCATATTCTCAACAACTCCAACAGGGTATTGATAAGAATGATAAGCTAATCGAATGCTCATCTTTTTAGGTTTTAAGGTTTTGATGGATAATATGGAATACATCGAATAGGGCATCAAATTGATACTTGCTCCAAGATCGGCTAAAGCATCGCATTGAATATTATTCCCTAAGGTGCATGGAATCAGAAAGCTTCCGGGATCTCCGAGCTTTGGTGGAATTTTGTTTTGAACAATGGTTGAACATTCTTCATTGAGGAAGGTAGCGGATATTTGCTCTAACTTTCTTTTGTTGTTCGGAAGTTCCTTTAAAATTTCCCATAATTGGGCATCCCAGCTAAAACATCAATGAGGGGAACATTGAGTCTAACCTCTTTGATTATTTCATGAACTTGTTATATCGCTCCTTCATTTTCTCTTTCTTAAGGCATTGAGTATATGGAATATTTGGTGTGTACGCCTTGATTGGTGAAACGGGTTTTTTCTTGGCAGGTTGGGTTGGGTTTGCATCCTCAGCTTCATCTTCACTATCTTGGACGATAGGAGTATCATCATTTGAATTTGGTGGTGGATCATATGAGAGATCACTTCTTGTGAATACAGCATTGATATGCTCATTTCTTGTTTGTGGTGGACGATAAGCTTTATCGTTCGATTGTTTTGGGTTTGATTGGGTGTTACTTGGTAATGAACCAAATGGTTGAGAAGAAAGTTGATAAGAAAGTCTACCGAATTTGTTTTCAAGGTCCTGGATAGAAGTTTGATGATGTTTCTTCTTGCTCTTGTTAGGTTCCCATATATTGTAACACAAGCATCAATATAAGAAAGGAGATGAAGGAAGGATCGGATGAACACACACTTGAGAAACACCTAACACGTAGAATGATATGAGAGAAAGTTTATGCATAAGTAAACAAGTAAATGTGAACAACCAACCTTCAAATGAAGGTTTACATGAAGGGTATTTATAGGAGGGAACTAGGCAACACACCAAGTTCCCATCCTTTCCTTATTGGCTTTTGCATAGGCTCATGGGCTTTCTACATGAGCCTAGCCTTGATTACTAACATAAAAGCCTTAATTAAGCTAACTATTACATATTAATTACTAACACTTGAATTCTAGTTTAGAGTGATTCCAACAATCTCCCTAAGTGTTAGTGATTGATGATTTGATCTTTAAACGTTGTAGGTGCCGATGTAATAGTAGCTTTGACGCCTTCCGACATTCTTCTTTCTTGTGAGAAGAAGTGCCTTGATTCGAACAATCTCCCAAGTGTAGGGAAATTGTTTCCTTTGAAGTATTCTCGCTTGACGCCTTCATTTTCTTTGTTCTTTGATCTTTGTTCTTTGTGATGGTAGTGATAGTATGTTGTGGTTGTCTCGCATCAGTCCGCTATGTTGTCCAAAGGTTCCACGCCTTTCTCCAACATGCTCACACGCCTTTAACGTTGGATTTCAAGATCGATGTAGTTCTCTTAGTCTTTAAACTTTGTAGATTCTTTGACTTTGACGAAGAATCATTCGACTTTGTGTTGCCTTTGAGAGAACTTCAATTAGTGTTGTTGTTGGTATGAGCATGTGGAGAGAATCGCACGATCTTTTCCACCCGCAAGCATCCATAAGAAGAAAACATAAAACATGGGTTAGAAATAATCCAACATTACAAGTTTGAACTTCGAGAGTGTTAACAAGATAGTGTGAAAACACAACTCTAATTCTCACAAAGGTCGTTCTCGAACCGGAGTCCCACAAGTGAGATAACGCGATGTACAAGTACACCTATAGTTCGATGAGTCGCCGAGGTACATCAAGCATCACCCCACGATCAGACCGCTTGAGACACACTAAGCGTAACCCACAAGGAGTTACCAAGTGACGCCGCCGTGGTTGTTTGATGTTGACCCGGCAGAGTTTCCATTCAATCACCGAGGATCACAAGGTTGTGAACCTCTCATAAATGTTCTCGACAGATTGCTAAGATCCGTGAAGGACTCGATAATGTATCACTTGTGCCCTTATTGTTGAACGACAAGTGATGAAATGTCAAGTGTACCTAAGAGATCTTTTGATGAATCTCGTGGCTCTAGACTCAATAGTGCGCTTTGGTTTTCCCGAGCGGAGACTAGGGAGAGGGTCTCCTTCTTCAATACCAAAGAATCTCTAAGAGAAAGCCGATAGTTTACGTAGGGTTCCCGTGAGAATGAAACAAGCTTCGCTGAGAGAAACTTGAGTGGCTAAGAAGGTTTAGTGCATGCGCCACCGGGTCCATGACGACTTTGATCTTCAATACCGTGTCATCAAGTGACAACCAAGAGTATATGAATTGAACCCGTGTCCGCCTCTAAGTTGAATAACTGAGGGCTATTTCTTTTCACCCTTTTCTTTACTTTTCTTTTAATTCTTCAACTCCTTCTTTCTCCGATTCTCATTTTCTCCTTTTATAATCATACCTAAGGACTTCTAATTCTAACTATTGGTGGTGTCCTTGGGTAGATCCTCCGCTCAAGCGGATCATAGGACGGTTATTCCTAACCTTAGTCACCTTATAACTCCATGACTAACCTATGTTGCCATAAAACCATTTTCTTGAAAATCTCTCAAAGTGGTTATGAGTAAAAGCATTTAATACCACCGTTGAGAGTTTAAGATTTTGCGTAAATACCCTCCACACGTGCTTAAGTATTTTGACGTAAATATGCACGGTGAGAGAAGAGCGCACTTTGAATTGATCAACTCAAGATAGACAATCCCCGCGAGACACGGTTACGTTGCATAGTTAAAGAGTTACATTGTCGCCTTTAGGTGACAACTAGCTCTAATAACTACCTTGAAGGTGTGGACAAACCTCGAAAGGTTGTCAAACCCACAAAGTTCATGTCTACCAAGAGTTTCTCGAATGGTACATTCTACTCGGACAAGTCCTTTCATGAGACACGTTTACATCACTAGCGAACTAGTTTGAAATTATTACCCGTCCCGGACAAGTCTTTTCGAGTTACTAACATTTAAGATCTCGTCAATTCATTGGTTAAGTCTTTTAGCACAACGATTCATTTGCAATTCACAACATATTTCTTATCACATAATTTTTCTCCCCCTCAAAAATGGCATATAAATGTTATTTTTGACGAAATTTGATATCGAATATGACCATTTCGAGTTTTGCGGGAAGATTACCACGAAGAACAATTTTGTGAACAAAGTTTTAAGCAAATACCCCTCAACAAGTGATATTAACTTTGAGGTTTTGAAAATCATAAGGGAAGTACTTGTTCTTTTGAGCAAAACTTTGAAAATGAAAGTTTTGATTAGTTTTACTCAAAAGTAAGAAGCTTTCGCTCCTTTTATAAGGATTGTGGCAATCAAGCGCACTACGTGGTCCTTTCATTACAAGTACGGGTTGTACATCGTTATGTGTGCACAAGCCATTGTCGATTAAAATCACACATCAAAATATGATAAGAGAAACAAATCAAGGGTACCAGAGAATCGTAATCCAAAGAATAACTCCGTGAATGCGCTCGGACGTTGATAGCCCGTGAGAGATATGCTTGGACGACCACCTACGAAGCTCTCCAAAGTTCTGATCTGATCCCTTCTGAACATCCTTTCATCAATTCGAGTGATGATCTTCCTAACATCCCGTCTTTCCCTCGAATTCCATCTTTTTGGTGACCCGATGCCGTCATGAATCTCTTTCAACCTATATGCTAACCCGTCCCTAACTTTCTTCAATGTGTGATCCCCAAACTTATGAAGCTCTTTGCACGCCATGAAGCAGTTGTGGTGTAGTTCACTGATGTAGACTACCCCAAACGGTTTCTTGATAATAGTGTACCGAGCAAGTCGGTTTATGTCGGGAAGGTGTAATGAGGTTTGGTGAGATTGACGCGTTTCGATAAGATTCCACGGCAAGTTGTATGTCTTCTACACGCTCTGGATCACGATGCTTCGATGTAGATGAGTAATGACTTGATGTATTCGCTGGATGGTTGTAGAGAAATGTCGATTCGTCCTTGCACCTTAGCGAGATACATATCTTCAATGTCATTTAGCGATAGTCTCGGAAAATCCGCTCACGTAAGTCATAGTCCTCTTCGCCTTGTCGTTGACCACAATGTTCTTGAGGAATGTGTAGTCCCACTTTGACGATGAGTAACATGCTTAATTGCAATGATCCGCTTGTCACTATACACTTCCTTGTTAGACTTAAGAACTGGCAGCTTTTGTAGAAGATTCTTTCTGCTCGTGCCAATGATGAATCCCATACATCGCATCAAGGTCATACTTTTCCACTTTGGTTAAGAAACATATGTGAGGCTTCTTCCTCGATGGTCGGATTGTTAGAGTAGATTGTCACCGGAAAGGAAATGTGAGTGACGTAGCGCATTTCCTTGTAACATCGCTACCGTAGAAGAAATTCGAGGTCATTGTTGAAGAAGTAACGGTATGGAATTTGAGGTTGATCCGTCGGCCAATTGTTGGTAGAGGTTGGTCCAATCAAGTGTAGTATGGAGCTTTGTCTTGTCTTGTGAAGTCGATGTTAGCTTCGGATTGAGCCAATCGATATTGTTTGACATGGCTCGTGCAATGTTGTCGAGATGGTATTCGACTTCAATTGCACTTTCTCGAAATGTTTTAAGCAGTTGGAAGGCATCATTCTTTATTCGCCTTAGCTCAGCCTTAGTCATCTTCTTCACATTAAAATGTTCTTGAATCAACTTCACATGCTCCATAGTACGGCCATCTACCATTTCTTGACCTTCTGGTAGTGAGGGAGTAGCATCAACAAGTCTAGAAAACCAGTCATATTCTTCGGTGTCATCTTCATCTAGCCATGAGACAACATTGGTCTTTGTCTTCTTCTTCTTTGGCTTTGATGAGGACTCGTTTCTTTGTTGTGGCGGGAGAGGTGGGTTGTTGTTGGGGCTCTAGGATCTCTTCATCGTCACCACCAAAGTATTCGAAATGATCACCGGTTTTCTCTCGTTGATGGTGGTAACTCGTAGTCCCGAGGTTTATCGCCAGCAGAACGTGGAGGAGATATTCCTTCGTTGGAGTCCTTTGGAGTGGTGGTGGCATAGAGGAGGATTCACCGACTTCTTCTTATGCTTCGATTCTTTGTCTTTATCCGCATCATCATCGCCTCTAGGACGCTTAGCCATTTCACCGCCGCTTTGCATCCCGCTTTAAGTTGGTAATCCAAAGAATGCTTCAAACAGCTTTACCTTCGTCGAAGTAAACGCCCGCATCGTTTTGACATTTGAAGTACAAGCTTGGAAACCAATTTCGCATCGAGAAAGTCAGAGGCTCGCTTGGGTTGATTGTAAGCTTAAAGGCGTTGATCTTATTGTTTGTTTGGCCAACCGCATGAGATTCGGATAGAGTTGTCTCGTGAACATCTCTTTGTCACCCGGACAACGTCGAGAAGAAACTTATGAGTATATTCTCTAGCCGCCTTGTTCATTTCCCTTGGAAATCTCGATTGAGAAGCTTCGGATATGCTCCTTTCACTCAACATCTCGCTTATCCCGCCTTGAAGAAGATTGATCCCGTCACGAGTTGATTCAAATTTTTGTTGGTCACGCCTTTCTTCCCGACTTGTCCGATGCCTTTGACAATCTTTGTCTTAGCTCGGGATATCCAAGAGTCGGTTGGTTTCTTTACCGACTTGGATGCGGATCCGTTGTGCCTTTGGATGGTGGAGGTGAAGAGTGAGAAGACGAGTCCGATGATGATGAGACATGAGGAGGCTCGTGGTCCTTTGGTGGCTCGGTTAGTTCCTTGGAGCGCGATGGACTATCTAGAAGAAAATCATCATAATCAATATCGCCATCTTTTCCAGATTTAGCCATTTCTTCACCTTAATCCGGCTTCTTCATCCGCTTGAGCTTGAGCTTTTTTCTCGCATTTTCTTTAGTCGCAACCTCAACATCTTCATCGTGAATTTTCTCGACTTTCCATTTCGGTTCCTCAAAGTCATAGTTGATAGAATCCTCAAGTTGCCTTTGTTGTTGTTCGGGTGGTGGTACCGCCCTTATCGGGTTGATTAACCGCATCGGAAACCGGTGTAGCCCGAGCACCACCACTGACCTCCGGCCACGAGTTTGTTGTTGTACGAACTCTTTAGCAACGTGTTGGAGTCTTAGATTCTTCAACTTTTTTCCTATAGTCTTTGTCCAAAGGGTTCTTCATCCGAGCTCTCTTCTTCCGCTCAAGCACCGGGTTTTACCTTTATCGCCCTTAGGACTTAGAGGTTTTGCTACTTTCAAAGTATCATCGATGGAGTTTCGAGTAGATGACCTCTTCGTCCGCTTCAAAGCCTCCTCTCGAGTCCTCGCCCCTTTTGTTGTGGTTCGTGTTTGGGAATAGGATAGCATCCTTTAATGGAATTTTCCTTTGAGAACATGAGTCCTCTTAGGATACTTTCTCGTACTCTCTGCTCGTAATACTTCCAAAGATCGCCTCCTTGTCTTCCGACAGTGTCCCGTAAGACTTTTCATCAATAAATCCCACTTTGCCTCGCTTCCACCGCTACTAGATATCGCTTGTACGAATAAAGTTCTTTGATAGCATCGTGAGAAGACAACTGTAACACCGCACCTTGTTTCTTTGTCGTTGAGTCCTTAAATCTAACAACGCTGAGTGTGGGCTCAAGTAACACGGAGTGATGGTTGGGGTCTTCAAGTCTTTGGGAATATCTCGATTGGTTTCAAGAATCCTTTGATCAACAATTTGGTATATCCGATATAAGGGATCTTGGTGCCAGCCTTTTAAGGTAAGTCATCATGTCGTCCCGCATCATAGCAAAGAAATTCAATGTGTTTCATGTTGACCATGCCCCAAAATATTTGAAGTTCCATGAGCTTTGGATGCTCATATCCACCGTCACGTCCGGAAACCGATTTAGCAATCATGATGTAAGTGTTCTCCATGGTTGAGGGATGTTCTTGAGATCCACCGAGGAGTGTTTGTGATAACCCCAAGCAGCTTCATCATAGCCGATGTCGACCATGAATTGGAGAACGACCTCTTCTTCGTAGAGTAGCAGAGAGATCAAGAGGCTCGATGGTTGAAGAAGAAGAAGAACCCTTAAATCGCAGGAGTGATGGTGACTTGTTTGTTGTTCAAGCCACCACCACAAAGACTTTGACCTTTGACCTTTGAATTGTGTGCCGTAATTGATGAAGATAGATCTCCCCACAAGAGAGTCGAATTTGTGAGCATGTTTCGTATGGGTGAGTCTTCGTAATATCCACCGCAATCGACAAGAAGACTCGTAACAAGTGAAGTTGTCGAAGTCGACTCTGAGATTATTCTTTACAATCTTCATTGGGTAACCATTGGGGAAGATGTCTTCAATATTGAGAACATTTGGTGCATCCACATTTTCCATTTGAACGTCCATATCGTGATCTGAAAGATATTTAGCCAAAAGAACCAACATATCAAAAGACATTATGTTAGTCGAAAGTTGATTTTATTGTCTATTTATTGAATGTGATATGTTAATGATTGTTACGAGTTCAATGTCACTTGTTAGTCCAATAGTCCAAAGACGTCGTGATAAGTTTCGTGAGTAGATTAACTTTGAGTTTTAAAGTCCAAGTTTTCACTTATTATCACAACTTATTAAACATTTAAGCTTATTAGTGACATTTTGGTTTCGTGACGTTATGATTTATTTATTTACAAGTTTGCACACGAACAATTCACAATTTTGGTTAAAATTAGGCTTAGGCGTAAAATTCCAAGCTTATGCGTAAACAAAGGAACCATACGCGTAGTTATAAGCTTATGCGTAGGATCTTGACATACGCGTAAGAAATGTTACGCGAGGAAAAGAGGGCCTTAGGCATAGAGCTTACGCAGAAGCGATGTGGAACCTTACGCGTAAGGCTTACTCGTAAGAGTGAACCTTATGCGTAAAGGTTATCGCTTACGCATATCCTTCATGTGATACGCCGTAGTCCCCTTTGTAGAACCTTACGCGAAGGTTACGCGTGAAGATTTCTCTTACACGATAACATTCTACGCGTAAGGTGATCCTTATGCGTAGAAGCTCAATTAACCTTGATTCTTGAATATTTCACGCGTAATAACCTCGAAATAAATTCATCATAACACATTCATTAACACCACATTCAATCCTTTTCGCCTAACATGTTATCTCAATCAAAACATTTACGCAGAAGATTAGCTTACGCCGTAAAACTTAAACCCTAAACATTCAAGATTTTACGAATAAGGAATCTAGCCATAGAAATGCACCAAATCATTTCGGGTTATCTAAGAGGCCTAGTGAGTTGTCCTAAACAAGTTTTAACACAAAACCCTTGTGAATCAAAAGTACCTAATTGTATGAACATAAACCCTAAATCTTAATTTTCACAAAATTGATGTTTCGGTATGTATCAAGCAAGGTTTTGGTCAATTAAACATGTTAACAACATAACACAACCATCTTTTAACCGTAAACTCTCCCAAATGAAAACACCCAAATTTACGCTTAAACCCTAATTTGAAAAATGGTTAATTTGTGTTTCGGGTGGATTTGTTTGATAGAAATGGTTTATGGCATGATTATTTTAAACATTTTAACACCATTTTATCATCACAAACACACACATGATGATCTTGTGTTCATACGCTTATGCGAGAACACAAAATCATTCAAACACAAAATCAAACCGTTGGATTTTCAATGAAATCAAAACCATTGTTTGTAATGACACAAAGATCATGAAAACACTTACAAATTTGAGATCAAAACACGGATTTGAAGATTGAAGCTTAGGCGAGGATTTGGTGGTTGAGGTAATAAATGATGAAGTAAATGTGTTTTGAAAGGTTAGGTGGAGAGTTTTATTAAAATATAGTTTAAACTTTTGACAATTTTAGTCCCTCCACCTTAACCATTTTCATCCAACGCCCATAACTTCCATTTTGGTTACATAAAGTATGATATTTGAAAGAAACTTGACGACACTCCCCCGACTTAAGAAATAATGAAATTTTATAAATTTGAGTCCGGGAGTGTCAAGAACCGTAAATGTGACCACCATTATCAAAGAAACAACCGGGATGAGGTAACATGCAAGTACAAGGTTTTATGAAACCGAAAAATATTTACTTTCTCCCCCTCAACACTTGACCAAGAAAAAATACTGAATTTTGAAAGAGTAAAGTGTTGACGGAAGATTTGTACTTGCCATGTTGAAAGAAATATAGATAGAAGAATATTTTTGGAGTTTTATCAGATTTTATATTTTTGTATTTTGTTTTTGAAAATATTTACAAAAGAGGTTTTGGTGTTTGACTGGTTTTAAGAATGTTTTAAAAGTTCATCCAGTTCCTCTGGAGTCAAACACCGCATACCAATCCGTGGACCAACTCATTAAACCTAGCAGAGCTAAGGCTTTGGTGAGAAGATCCGCCATTGGTATTCAAGACCACAAAGTATAATTCAACGGCACCCTTTTCCACGTGCTCCTTGATGAAATGATATCAAGATCGATGTGCTTTGATTTTGAATGTTGAACAGAGTTGCACGAGATCGCAATAGCACTTCGATTGTCGCAGACATCGATTCTCGTCAAATACGTAACCATAGTCTTTGAGTTGTGTTCTCATCCAAATGACTTGAGCACAACACACCGACATGGCTACATATTCTCGCTTCGTTGAGGACAGCGATGTACAATCCTCGCTTCTTCGATTGCCATGACACCGCTTTATCACCAAGAAATTGTAGAGCTCTCAAGTACTTTTCCGAGAATCTAAGCAACCCGCGTGATCGTCATTCTAAAAAGCTATTAGTTCAAAACCGTAATCCTTCGGATACCAGAGGCCCAAGTTAATGGTTCCTTGATGTATCGGAGGATTCTTTTAGCCTCGTAGAGGTGAGTTTCAGCTTGGTCTCGATCGATAACGGAGCAAAGATATACAACAAAGACAATGTCGCCCATCGGTCGTTAGATACATGAGAGACCCAATAATACTGTATTTGGTAGGGTCAACCAATTTCCCATGCAAATCAAGATCCGCTTGGTATGTGCCATTGGAGTGGCATAGGTATCAGTGTTTGCATTCCATGTTTGTTTAAAATTTCAAGGGCATATTTGGACCGACTCAAGAAAATACCACGGGTGATTGATGAACTTGCAATCCTAGAAAGAATGTAAGTTCACCCATCATGGACATTTCAAAATGTTTTTCATAAGTTTTGAAAAAGCGTTTGAGTATTTTAGATGTGTTGACCCAAAAATGATGTCATCCACATAAATTTGAACGATTAAAATGTGTGCCCCGTGATATTGTATGAAAAGTGTAGGGTCGACCGAACCTTTGATGAAATTATTGGCAATAAGAAAGGATGATAACTTATCATACCACGCCCGAGGGGCTTGTTTGAGACCGTAGAGAGCCTTGTTCAGTTTGTAGACATGGTTCGGGAACTCGATCAACGAATCCTTCCGTCGGTCGACATAGACCGCTTTTTCGCTTTACCATTGAGAAAAGCCGTTTTGACATCCATCCGAAAGACCGTGATGTTCATGTGAGCCGCAAATGCCAAGAAAATCCGTGACAACCTCAAGACGAGCAACCGAGCGAATGATTCTTCAAAGTCAATACCTCTTCCGTCTATAACCCTTAGCCACCGACGTGACTTATTTCTCGACACGGTTCCTTCAAAGATCCAATTTGTTTTTCCAAATCCATTTGAGACCAATGACGAAGACCCCCGTTGGTCTTTCAACCAATTCCCATACTTCAAGACGCTTAAACCGATTGAGTTCTTCTTGCATGGATTCAATCCAGCTTGTCTTTGGTCATTGCATCTTTAATGTTTTTAGGTTCGATTGGCAGAAAGTGAGTGCATAAATGCAATGTTCACCGTCTGTGTGAAGACGTTGTCTAGTTACGACCGTTGATTCGGGTTACCAATAATGTTCTCAAGAGGATGGTCTTTCGTCCAACGATGTGTGGAAGGTTGATGTTGATATACATTATGCAGATTAGAGGATTCAAATGACTTGTAGATGATTCCGCAACATCGTAAGCAGCGTAAGCATTAGCAAACGGGTTGAAGAACGATTTGGATCATAACTGCAGTGGGGTACTTCATTGTTCGAAGATCATCACCGGTTCGTCGTTGATGCGGTTTGTTCAACTATTGTTGTAGAATCAATCGGTGGTGCTTCCTCAACAAGAGTTGTTGTAGCAGTGTATCGGTATTGATTTTGATCAGTTGAGCATCGGAAACATTGGATACACCGTGCACGCTCATCAATATCATCACTAAACAGAGGAGCAAATAGTTGTTCCATTTGACATCGAGTTAGTTGTAAACTAGGTTCACCGATGATGGGGTTTGAGGAAGTTTAAACGGTTATGACCGGTTCCAAGTTGTTATGCTCGTAAGCCATTTAGTAAGCTCATCGAAATTTGGCATGAATCGCTTCCATAATCTCCCTTGTACGACGATTCCGCATCCGAAACCCTTTGAGTTTTCACAATATCCTACAAAGACTCCAATGTCACTTTGGCTTTGAGCTTACTAAAGTCATCACGATCATTATTCGGATAACAAAGGGATCCAAATACATGAAAGTGTTTGAGATTTGGTTTACGCCATGGATAAGCTCATAAGGTGTTTTGTTGTGGCATTTGGTAATCATTGAGCGATTCTCGAGTGTAGCATGCGTTGACACAACTTCGCCCACAAGTAATCCGGAAGTTTAGCATTAATTAACATTGTTCTTGCAGCTTCCACTAACGCACGGTTTCGCCTTTTCAACAACTCCGCTTTGTTCCGTGTTCACGCAATTGATGTTTGATGCTCAATTCCCACTTTCTCATAAAATGCACGAAGAGTTTGATTCACAAATTCAGCCTTTGTCTGCTCGATTTGTCGATCGTGTTCCGAGTCGAACTTGAATTTTCGTGAGAAAGGTGATGATCATCTATGGAGCTTGATCTTTACTTCAAGAAAATAAACCCAAGTCCATCTTGAGTAGTCATCTACAATTACCAAGATGTAGCATTTGCCATTAATCGTCTGCACGCGATCGGGCCACACAAATCCATGTGAAGAAGATGAAGCACATGTCGTGAGTTGTGTTCCACCTTTGAAGGAAAGTGAGCACGAGTGCTTTTCCTTGTTCACAAGTCGAGCATAGGTGATCTTTAGAATACCGAAATCTTGGGAGACCTTCAACAAGTTTGTACTGCAAGATTGGTTATGGTTTGAAAGTTTAAATGTGAGAGACGACGGTGCCATAGCCAAGATTTTGTAGATGTAGCCTTAGAAAGTAGATGATGGGAGATGAAGCAATCATGTCTTGCATTGAGATTGTGTAAAGACTTGATGTGCGGTGACCGACATAAGATCGCTTCCTTGTAGATCACGAATGAAACAAGTTTTCTCCCTAAAAGCAACTTCCAAATCTCCATCACAAAATTGACCGATCGAAAAGAGATTGTGACCGAGACCTTCCACATAATAAACTCGCTAATTTCGATGTTACCATTGATGTAATATCCATAGCCCATAATAGTCGCTGAAGTGATCATTCCCGAATCGACAGAGCCAATGAACTTTGAAATAAAGTTTGATAACAGCTTGAGATTGCTCGTCATGTGCCGGAACATCCGCTATCAACAACCTGTAGGATGATTCAGATCACCGCATTACACACACGATGACATGATGGAATAGAAGTAGATGTGGAACCCAAGAGTTAGAGGGTTTCATGTAGATATAGATGAAACACACATGTTCATGATTTTAGGTATCCATGTAAAGCCAAGTGTATTATGTAACCATTTCGCCATCTCCAACTAGTCTTAGCTTTGGTCTTAGTGAATGCACTAGGTGATAAGTTCTTCCTAGGAGGTGAAGTGGGTTCTAAGGGTACATCAATGATTAAAGCATGAGCACTAGAAGGCGGTTTACCTAGCACAGACTTAGAAGCAGTAGTGGACCTAGAAGTATGCCATTTTCTATTGTTCCGCTTACGAGATAAGATAGTCGTAGCAACACATTTGTCATGACAACCAAAAAACATACTTTTATGTCAACCAACACAAGAAGCTTCAAACTTAACATTTAAATTACTTAACGGTTCAACATTCGTTACAACACTTTTTCCATTTCATTTGTCAGACGCAATATCTAGAGTGGGTGCAATGTGAGTTTTATTCAAAGTCCTAAGGTGTTCTTTTACTTCAGTATTCTTTATTGTTCTTTTCACGCCGCAACTTCCTATTCTTCCTTGTATTGCTCCTAGGTCGTGAAGTGCGTGCATTGGGAAAAGAGGCAACTATTCCTATTTCAAGAGAGGAAGCACATTAGATTCTTGTGGTTTGTCATGAGATGTTCTAGAGTCATTTTGAATCATTAGGTGTAGTTACTGAATGTTACTATCCCTATCTTGCTTAAGTTTCACCAACTCGCTTTTAGATCATGGATTTTGTGTAACAAATCTAGATTTTTAGAACGAGTGAGTCCATCTCGTCAGAAACATCTTTGGTGTATGCAAGATGATTATCAACATCTTTTGACGCTTTAGCATGAGTCTTTTTTAGTAAATCAAATATGACACTATATTCCTTTTTCACTTTTGAAATTTCTTGTTCATATTTTGAAATTTGACACTTCAAAGACACATTTTGATCATCCAGTTGCTCAAGTTTTGGACTAAGAGTTTTGGTATGCAACTGGTTGATTTTGTTTTGCAAAGCGATTTCACGATTGTGACAATCTTTTGACACCATTGAAGACGACGCTTTGCATTTGAAAGTTCGCTTAACAATCGCTCATTTTCATCTTTTAAAGACTTGATTTTAGACACAAGATCGTGATTCTCAACATTTTCAATGTAATCAGCAGAGTGATGAAATCAAATGCATATGCAATAGAATGTAACAACACAACATTATGGATATCAAGAGATAACATCTTCCAAGAGTCGATCAACATCTTTTCGTAACATTTTCTTTTTACGCTTTGTATTTGAAATCGATGTTTCGTTTTGTTCGAAAACTCTTTTCATAAGTCCAAGCTCCTTGTGAAAATCCTTTCCCAATATATAGCACAATTTTTCAAATTTTGGACATGTGGTAAAATTCTTTCTCAAGAATATCTCTTTGTGCATCGCAAGAGGCGATTGAAAATGTTTAACTTTTATTTCGTAATGAAATTCAATTTCACGCTCCAAAAGTTTGATGTCCGAAATGAATGTTTCCAAAATATTTTATAACTTTACATTTTTTGGCTAATGGTTTTATTTCACTAAGTGAAGGTAAAGTACCATTAATTTGTACAGTATTGGAAAGGGGACCCTCAGAATTAGGTGTGATAACCCAAGGTGTGTAGAAAAATCTTGTTGTGTGACAAAAGTAACGGCTTTTGAATAGTTAAATGGTTTGTTATAAACAACATTTTCCATTTTGACATACTCGCCATCTTGCATCAAATTCCTCTTGACGATTATATTCAACAACACTCATAATGGAATCATCAATTCGATGTTCTGCGATCGTAAACTTCGTGAGTTGGTTTGAATGCTCTATTTGAAAACTTTGGTTTGTAATCGCAAGATTCGGTCCATATCCATTTGGATTTGGTTTAAAAGTAAAGTTTTGAATCATTGTGATTGATTCACCATGTTTTTAAACAACATTTCTAAACTCCTTGATTTTGTTTTGTAAGTCGACAATTTCTTCAAGATAGTCATCTATTCGCTTCGTGGAATGCTTTTTGCACTCGAGAACTGTTTTGACAAGTTAACAACTCGACTTGGCTTTTGAGTTTCCAAAGTAAGAGCGTTAAGTTGTTGTTTATGATCATATTTCGCTTGTTCTATTTGAGACAATAAGGCATCCTTGGATGCGACTAGATCACGATCCGTCATTCTAATGATTTTTCGCTTTGGTAAGATTTAGCAAAAGTGACTTCAAAACCTTGTTCACGCTTTTTCTTGAGTTTTAAAACTTTGAGTTGCCTTTTAAACATTCAATATCCCCGTTAACAAATGCATTTTTTTAATTGTCGATTGAGTTCACAATATTGTTCCATTCGGGATTGTTGGTCATTACAAGAGGTCAATATCCGGATTAGGCAAAGGTTCGCCGTGTTCAACGCGAGTCTCAACATGATCATTATTCGATCCTCAAGTATAACCACGAGTCAACTTGACTATCAATGGTAACCGTGAGGTCATCTTGATTGTAAATGTAACCACCGGATCTAGTTGAGTATCATCGAATGAGATGTGGACGGCTCATGTTAGATCGATGATGAATATGGTTTGATTTCATTACACGAGACAAGCCGCCAAAGGTCATACATCGGGCCTGTGTCACTCATGTGGAGTTCGTGCATGTTTGCTATAAACATAATCACGATTAGCCTCGCAAGTCCTCCATATCATCATCCGAGTGCGCATTTTCCATAAAACTCGCTCTTTGTTTGTGAGGGTTCCACCACTTCATCCTCGAGAGCTAGAAGTAAAGCCTCTTTGTGATAAGCACGCCTCTAGTCCTCGGCTTTGGGCATGCATTAGCCATTGACCCTTCTCATTACGCTTATAGCAACGAAGACCATTAATCCCATTCTCGAATTACCTGCTCAACCACTTGAGCCCTTTGTTGTTGTGGAGCACCCATGTTATTCCTTCCTATTGATTAAACCCTTGACCACCGCCCATCCGACGAACATTACCTCGATTCTCGAACTTCAACACGCCCATTGTTAACAACACTGATTCCTTATACCGGATGAGGTACGAATGCGATTGTTGGATTTGTTTGAGTATCGGCCGAAGGCTCTAGGAATCATGACAAACCCTTGCTGCAATGCATCAAAAGCTTCTGTATCCTCATTAGATTCACTATAAAGTGCTTGATCATTATTGTTGTTGTATGGAACCAATTGAGTTTCTTGAGATTGGTTTTGTGATGGATCATAAGGTGTTATCTTAGCAGATGGTTGAGCAGCGAGCTGTGGAGGATTTGTGTACAGTTTGTAAGGTCAGTGATGGATCTAGACACACACCTTGTGTCAATGATATTTTGTATGATATTATTAAGCACACGGAATTTACTTAGTAATACTTAGAAGATGAATTATATGATGTATTGTATGTAAACACAGATTAAACACAAAACTTAAGCTCCAATATTATTGATGAATAATACGAGTGATCTTAGCTTATCACTAGGGTTACACCTTGAAGCCTTTTTGAGTAATACATAGGTAATTAGATAAGTACCTAAGACAATGACCTAGGACCTCCTTTTATACAAAACAAGGAGTCCTTTACAAGATAAGTATAATGTTAACATTATAGAATATACACAAGATTTATTCTATACTTATCTAAACACGTTTAACTAAACATATTCTAATAGCAAAGTGGTAATAATGTCTTGGGGTGGGAATACGCTTCCACCGCTAGTGTTAATCCGGCAATGTAAACCACAACTATCCGTGGTAACGAATTATTCCCAACAATCCTCCCTAAACTTATGATTTCTCCGCAAATCAATAAGTTTCTTCAATATGCATTATCTTCAAGGATTTGGGAATTCAACCAAACACTTCACTTCTTTCTTAACTTTTGAATAGGTCTTGAACATTGATCTTGAAGCCTATGTAACAATGCTCGACCTTCTCATTGTCTTCATGAACTCTTATTGTTGTACATAACATCACGGTGAGAATTCCACTCTTAGTGGATATTCCTTCTCAAGAAGCATGAAAGCATCTTCTCCATTTGTCAGTAGAGACATGATGAACTTCACATGAATCATAGTAAAACCATTTAATACTGTGACATGTGCATGAGAATTTCCGTAAATCATCATCAACATTTGGTTCATAGAGCCTTCTAAGATTAATCCATAATTGCATCTCCTTTGTATCTTTGAGATCTTGAGTATTAAATCTTTCTTGAACTATCCTCCATAGTGTATCAAGGTCATCTCTGTCAAAAGCTTTTATAAGATCTTCAAATTGAATGAATGATGAAGTTTCACCACCTAGCCTTGTGATCTTCCATGTTGGAGCAAAATTGCTAGCATGTAAACCTCCCAATCAATGATAGGATGTCGAACTTGCAAGTGGTTACGGACAAAATCTTCTTCTTCAATCACAATCATTCCGCTTAGTTGTTCTTGGTGAATTTCTCAAGAGGGAATTTCTTGTTCTTTAGCAACCTTAGTCTTCTTAACATTTTGAGAATCACTTTCTTTGGCCTTTCTCTTCAATCCAGAAATCTTCTTGCTTCTTCTTGAGTCCGTTTCAATAAAATCTTGATCATGTTTTTGAACTCCGTAGTAAGCTCTTTCAATTTGATCATCGACATTCCTTTGAATTGATGCTTCTTCCAACCACCAACATGACAACAATAAGTCTTCATATATGAAAGAATTTGTGCCTTGGTTGGTTGTCTTGGTTTCTTTTGACCCTTTTGATCGAATTGATCACATCTTCAAGTGCTTGATTGTTCTTCATTTGAATGAAATCCTTCAACCGAAAGCGTTCTTTGTTCCTCGATTAAGGATGCATCGCCTACTGTGTCAATTGCCTTTTCTTGATTATTTGATTATTAGCAATCAAGAACTCAATATCTTCTTCAAGAGGAACATAGCTAAATTCGGAATCTTTCTCTAAGAATTGTTGGTTGAATATTGAGCAATGGATCTTCTTCCATTCTATCCAATCTTTTAGCTTCCATAAAGCTTGCAACTTCCAATTCTTCAAGCTTTTTCTTTTCACCATTTGTTCTTCGAGATCTTTTCAATTTCTCTATCAAGAACAATATGTACTTGTCTTTTCTTTGAAATCTTTCTTCCAGTTTGCTCTACATTTTCTATAACCGCTTTACCTTTATCATCCTTCGCTTTATCAAATTCTTCACTTGCAAAGTGGCAATAATTGGCTCTGCGGTGGAAATAGAATCGATGGTAAAATGGGTTGCGATGAAAATGTCTTGATCATCAAGTTGCTCTCCATGAGTATCAACTTCCTTTGCTCCTTTACTTGTATCTCCTTCATCTTCAAAAACAATTTTCCTCCCTCAAGATTTAACTTGTTTTCTCCCCTGTTTGGGAGAAATTCCCAAATCATGATCGTGGAATCACCATCGGTAGGTGAGGATGAAGATGAAATCACCAACTTTTCGATCTTCTTGTGCTTTTCACCCCAGAACTCCTCCTTTAAGGTCCGAATCTCTTCCTTTAAATGTTTAACATCCTTGGCATGCAGCTTCTTGACATTTGCCAAATCTTTCTCAGAGATTCAACCCTTGGCTAACTTAGTACACAAACCCATCAATTCCAATTGGTTCCCACCGCCTCATCACTTCCAACCTGTGTTACCTGCTGGGAGAGGTGAATCATGGGGCAAAGGTTCGAGTCCTCCCTAGTTGGACTAGGTGGAAGTCTAGAACCACCAACGCTTGTTCCTAGACCAAAAGGTTCGAAACTTGTTGTGTTGTCATGAGAGGAGTTGACTGCTTAGACCTTCTCTCATAGGTGTTTGAATCGGTGGAATATAATCAATGTTTGGAACATTAATTATAAGTGTGTTTTGTTCGGGTGTAATCTTAGCAAGATTTGGGGAATTAGAGGTGTAAAATCATATTGCCATCTTTGTTTAAATTTTGAAAACTTTAGGCTTTAGGCAACCGATTTGATAAACATTAGTATGGGGTTTCGGTTGAAACTCATTTAGCATCGCTTGCACAAACCTTGGACACATTAAAATTTTGTTTTACTATGTACATTGCCTTTCATACTTGTAAAAATATAATTTGACCATTAAAATCTTATCGGTGACTATACAAACCAAAGGGTAAGCCATGGTTGAACTAAATTGCTCATAAGATGTTTTCTTTGGACTCGCATAATGCAATGTAGTATGAATCAAAATTCCATTGGGGACAAAACCACTCTTTTGAAAGTAGACTTTTGTCGGTGGTGTCATACCCCATGGATGATAAAGTATCATGAATTTCGGGCATAGGTAATGTGATGAGACCATTGAGATCACCCAATTGAGTACTCTCCTCAAGGATGCCTCAAGAACATCAATAGTTACCCCATCCACAGTGGCTCTTAGAGCATCCATCGTTTCATGTATCTCCAATCTCAAGTGTGATGGATCGCGTAAGTCCAAAACTGTTTGATTTGAGAGATATAAATTGTGGGTTTTAAAAGCAAAGCATACCTTATATGTGTGGTATGGAGAAAGTCCACAATCTGATGATAAACAGGGCCACTCTTCTCATTAGACTTTTGTAGGTAGGCCACTAGGTTGTGCTCATCTGCAAAGTTTAAAGGTGCCATAGAAACTTTTGATGAAAAACGATATTGGGTCAGTAAGAATCAAAAGAATAACTATCCAATTGAGAGAGAAAGATATATAGGGTTAGGGTTTAGAATTATTGCGCAAGTAAAATTATCTTTAGAAAGTAGTTATCATAATATGGAAAGAAGATAATTTACTTAAAATTTTAACCCTATATATATGACAATTAGTGGTTACTTTCAACGGCTAGTAAAAATTAGTTATCGACACAATCGCTATAACGGCTAGAGCAAACGTGGTAAAATAACTCGTCGCTGGAAACCGTGAACTAGCAAAGGGTAATTTTTCACAAAAATTTCAAAGAGCGTGGTAAATAAAATCATGTGATAACAAGATCGCTTTATCATAGTTTTTAGCAAACCGCCACTATCAACGGATTTGATATGTCTTTACCATGAGCCGCTTTCTATGGACTAGCCAACTCTTAATCGAAAGAATATGGTGAGTTGATAACCATATAGTTTTGGTAAACTATCAACCATTAACGGATTTGTCAAGTCTTTACCAGTAGCCGTTTGCTCTGGACTAGTTGATTTTTATGTGGGTAAGACATGGTGAATCAATAACCATTTGTTGTATATCTCAGATATACACCTTTTAAATTCAACTTCCATCAAAACTTGGTTATGTATCTGTAAGAGATAGGAATAACCAACTTGATATTTACCAAAGGTACCTTTAACTAAACCATTATCCAAGTAAAATATCTTCCAAAGTCAACCCAATAATATCTATATTTACTCCTTAACCTACCAAAATAGGAAAAAGTAAATATACTCATTAATTAACCCTTTCAACCGACTTTGTCTATATATAGAGGCTTGGCTTTATGTAATCTTCATCAAATCACATTCAAACACAATATCCCTAAAATAGTTATGAGCAATCCTTCCAAAACCATCGACATCTCTTCTGATTCAGAAGAAGAATATGTAATCGAGTCAGAGACATCCTCAGAGGCATCAGGATGGTTTGGATACTTTCCACCAGAGGCTGGCACTTCTTCCAAAAAGTATACCAAAGAAACTGCTAAAAGTGTGCCTGCAGCAAAACCTGCAAAATCTCTTGAGTTCTACTCCAGCTCATCAGATGATGACGAGGAGAATGATGAAACCTATTCCATGGCCAAAGATTTTCCAAAATTTCTTTCAATAGCACTGGAAACAGCTATCTCCAATATGAAGCAGATATGCATCCCAACAAAGCCTGCAATGCTACCAAAGCCTCCTCCACAAGTTCTTGGTCTTCCATGTCCAAGAATGCAATCCACTTTTGAGAACAAAAGGAAGAGGACACAGAGAAACAAGCATGACTATGTGGGCAAAGGCAAGAAGCCAATGGAGTAGCTGAAGTTAGGTATAGGATGTGCTAGGTTGCAATCTGTTGTGTTTTGATGATTAGAAGTACTTTCACTTTGGTTGTACTAAATCATGTTTTATCAATGAAATGAAGTTCCTTTGTTTTCCTTTTTCTATATCCTTTTATTTTATTGTTTTCCCAACTATAAGCAAGAAGTGATTCTATAAGCTTAGCAGTGCAAAACTCTAAGTTAATAAAGTCAACTCCTAGTCACCGATTCGCTTACCAAGGTCAAGAGACTTCATTTACTTCTCAACCACTTACACCTTCCCTCATTAACTTATCGAATCCAACTTAAAAATATTTAACAAACCATTTAACACACGTATCACCCAAATCACATACTCCAAAAATTTCACCTCAAAGATCAACATTTCTCTAACAACACCATGAGTCATTCCACCAATCAATCTTTCTTCTAGCGCTCATCGATAGTTCTTGGGATGACTTTGTTTTGAAGAACCCAGGAGAGTTGAGAAAGAAGAGTATGAGAAGGTTGTATTCGTGAAGAGAAAACATACAACCTGTTCTCTCAAATCCTTTTCCGCTGGTCCTTCATCACTACACCAGAGCCTCGGGATGCATTAATCAAGGAAGATAGCTCGTAGATCGGCTCCTATGTATCGCCATATGAAGATACGATGATGAGACCTCGAAAGAGTCCCGGTGTTCCCTCTCTTGCAAGAATAGCTCCTCCCGAAGAGCTCCAACCATCACCTTCTTTCATTGCACGCGACCACCATCGCCAGGTCCTTCATCATCCTCACCACCCTTTGGAATAGTGGTGATGGGATTAGCATGCCCTAGAGTGTATGAGTGGATTGACATGTGGAGCTCCTAAGGTGATGCCAAAGTGGGATTCCCAAATAAGCCATAGATGGTAGATGGTGGATAGGTTGGGAAAGGGTAAGAAGCTTGTGTTTGGGGTAGGTTGTTGGTAGTTGTTTTCGATTGATGTAATGATGCTTGTAGTCCGTATTCCATGGATGTAATCACGCACTTAGTGTGCGCCTTGTGAAATAATAATAATAATCCATGTTTTCCTTTATCATTAGTGTTCTGCATCATACATATTGTTCCACTAACTTCATTATCAAACCGACATACATTCCATCATTATGCTCAAAATCGAAAGATTGGACTTGTTGCCACCATGTGCCTTGAACACCCACTATCTCAGATATCCTAGATCTTATCTTTTGTCCTTGGATGTTCCCGCACAAAAGAGTAAAGAGTTAGTTTCTTTTGGGGACCCAAGCCATGATTGACTTGGATCCGCCTCGTGTATCAATATAGTTAAATCTATCAAAGGTCATTGATACACCATTGGGATTGGTTGTAGAGGTATTTCCTTTTGGTTTCCATTCCCAACGTACGAGGCCTTCACAAAGATTGCCCATGTCCCCTTTTCTTGTTTACAACCCTTGCAAAGTGGTAATTTTTGAATGAGCGGTGTAAATCATTGGTTTCTTTTAGGCAACCTTGTTGGTTATAATTAAACTTTTAGCTTGAAAAGTTCCTTTTCCTGTTTGTACTGATTTTGCAAAAGTTGTTTTGGTGTTTGCACTTTTAACAGTGACTTAGGTGAGCAGTATTAATAGTTTTTGCAGTGGTAAAGGTTTTGAGGCCACTTCTAAGTTGAACTGCTCTTGGGACCATTTTGCAATGTGAATTATGTTGAAACCTATTAGTCTCCACCCTTTTATATTCCCATGGACTTCCCTTCTCCCAACATGATAGTCACAATAAGCATGTAAATGATTAAAACTACCACAAATATAGCATGCCTTATTGTACATTACAAAATCACAACCTAGTTGTTGAGATTTAACATGATTCCAACTCCTCTCGTTACCCCTAGGAGCTAAAGGCTTGTTCTTATACATCTCAGCATACCTTACAGTTGGTCTAGGTTTATTAATTGGTTTCCTAGGTTCCTCTATAACAGTATTAACAACTTTTGGGACAGAAGTATCTACATTCTTTTTAACATTCTCATCAACAACAGATGAGTCACTAGCACTCTCAAAAACATCATTATCCTGCTTAAACTCTTCCTCACTTTTTACCACTATGTCCTTTAAAGGACCATATTCTCTTTCAAGATCCTTAAAATCTTCTAAGCCTGTATGAGCTAAGTCTATACCTGGAGGTGAATGAACACCCTTTAGTGGTGGAGGCAAAGTATTATAACCCATACCAGACTTAACTTTATTATGTACTTGAGCATTCCAAATTTTATCAATTGACTTAGACTGATGATAGCATGTGTCTAATGTTAAATTGACATTTTCATTTTTCTTTTGAAGTTTTTCCAACTCCTTTTGGTATGCTTCATTCACATACCGTTGTATGTTCTACCTCTTCTAAGAAGAATCATATCATCATTATATTTAGACTCATTTTCCGATAGTGCTCTATTTGCTTTTCTAATATCGCCATAGCTCTCCTAAGATTAGACATGATAATTAGCGTGATATAACTCTTGTCTTTCATTAGAATATAAATCATTAAGCCTTTCAACTTCTTTAGCAGCCCTACATGTTTTAGAACAACTATCAAAATTTTGTACCTCAGTCGAGAAAGCCATGAGAGCAAATTCAAGAGCAACAAGAGCAAAGATCGGTATGCTCTTCTTCTTGTTCATTAGCCATGAAACTCTAATCATAGCTCACACCATCAATAGCCAACATTGCCTTTGGTTCTTCCACGAGTTGGTCCCTTCTTTTGCTTGTACCAAGTAGACTGTTGTCCTTGGTCTTTGGTCTTCTCGTGATTCTCTAGCAAAATGTCCAAACTTGTGGCGCTTAAAGCACTCCACTTTCTTCTTATCAAAGCCTGCAGTTTCATCACCATTGATGTGAATAGGCTTGCCGCCTTCTTGTAGAATTTCCAAGCCCTCATGCTAAGAAGAGCTATCGCCATTTTATATCCATCTCTTCCAAGTCATCTTCATCAATTTGCTCTATGTCTTCATGAGTTAAGACAGAGCCATCAACTTGTGTAGATATGAAAGCATAAAAGGTAGGATCTCCAATACTAGCAACCTTCTTCTTTGACCTCGCAGTGGTAACATTCACATTACCGGTGGAAACTTTAGAACCAAAGAATGGCAACTTCATCATCACCGTCATCTTGAGAATCATCATCATCAATGAGGTTGACAACAATGCCAAGCTACTAGAGCTTGTACCAAGTTTCCCCTTCTTCAACCTTTGCTCAATAAATTTGAAGTTGTTGGAAAGGTCATTGAGCTTCATTGTTTCTATGTCCGATTTGTTTTCCCGACAAGAACATTGGTTTGAAACTCAAGGCAAACTTCTTAGAAACTTCAAATTGAGGTCTTCCTTTTCTACCTCAATGCCAAGCACATCGGTTGTGTAACAATCTTACAAGTTTGGTGAAAATGCTATTAAGTGAGTCATTACTTGAAACAAAAAGTTTTCATAACTTTGCTTCAACAATGTCTTTTGTGTCTTCTTTGTTGCATCATTACCGCCAAACACCGAGCAAATATCTTCAAACAGTTCCTTAGCAGTTGTGTACTTGCGAATGAAATTATCGATCTCTAGGAAGAGTCATCAAGAACAAACTTCTAGCTTTAAGATCATTCTTCCCGCAAGCTTTTTCAACACTAGATTCGTGCACGTAAACTTTCACAACATCGTGTTACCAACCTTCACAAGACTAGTCACGCACTTGAAAGAATCACCGCTTGAATGATCTCCCATAGAGCATAGTCCTAAATGAGAAAGTATTGCTCAATCAAGATCCTCCACATCTCAAACTCATTTAGTTTGAGCTTAGGTAGCCTTGGTGTAGAAGAGTTTGATTGGTTGTTTTCCATCTCCATTGAATTGAGTGAGTAGGTTAAGCTAATTCCTTGGATCTTCTAAAACAAAATATCAGAGCCTTCACTCTGATACCACTTGATGGATCTAGACACACACCTTATGTCAATGATATTTTGTATGATATTATTAAGCACACGGAATTTACTTAGTAATACTTAGAAGATGAATTATATGATGTATTGTATGTAAACACAGATTAAACACAAAACTTAAGCTCCAATATTATTGATGAATAATACGAGTGATCTTAGCTTATCACTAGGGTTACACCTTGAAGCCTTTTTTAGTAATACGTAGGTAATTAGATAAGTACCTAAGACAATGACCTAGGACCTCCTTTTATACAAAACAAGGAGTCCTTTACAAGATAAGTATAATGTTAACATTATAGAATATACACAAGATCTATTCTATACTTATCTAAACACGTTTAACTAAACATAATCTAATAGCAAGTGGTAATAATGTATTGGCGGTGGGAATACGCTTCCACCGCTAGTGTTAATCCGAGCAGTGTAAACCACAACTATCCGTGGTAACGAATTATTCCCAACAGTCAGGAATTGAGGATAACAAGCTTGAGCCCACAATGCTAATTGTTGATTTTCCAGAAGTGAAGGTGAAACAGGTTGTCCACGGATAACTCTTTCTTTGTCAACTTCTTTTTGGTGGGGCTTCAAATAGTCGTACAACAATCCGTATGTAGCAGGATGAAGATTCTTAGCTTGACGGATGAAAAATTTATACTTTTCCCAATCAGGACCAAGACTACTCAGGAACTTAGTGTTGACTGCAATTCTTGGCAAGATGATGTTGTGTTTGTCCAAGTCATTGATGATGTCAAAGAAGCGATGATGATATAACTCTAATGTCTCTCCGTGTTCAATCATTAAGTGTTCATAAGCCAAGTAGATTTTGGATTCCATGTCTTCTTGATTGAGTTCAGTGCCTTCCATGAGAAGATGAATATGTTCCCACATTGCTTTAGCGATCTTTTGAGCATCAACACTTCAAGGATCGATTGGGTAATCCCAAAGGATATATTGCATTGCTAGTTCATCGGCTTCAAAATGTAGAAGTTCATCGCCAGTGAGGTCATTAAGACTTGCAATGTTGGTGACATCACCTCTTGGTGGATTGGCATTTGGATCTCCGGTGTAACGACAAGTGAGGCATCTAAAATGGACCTTCCATGATGACCTTCTTCAAGAAATTTCCATGTGGCTTATTTAGATCACGTAACCTAAAGAACCCGTGGAAAACTAGAAGGGGGTTGAATAGTTTTACCAATTAAAACTTCCTTTTAAACTATTTAGATCGACTTATGTCAATCTATTTGGTTGTGTGTGTTGGATGTTGATAAACAAGCATATAAAGATATGTAATGAAAGAGAAGAGAAAGAAGCACAAAACCACAACGCGAGTATTTATAGTGGTTCACTACAAGGACACCTTCCTTGCCCTACTCCACCCCCGAGTCACCTACTCGAGAGTTTGTAATCACTACACCAATCTCCTTATGGCGGAGAAGCCTTCACAACGTCGCTTAATCTTTTTCCGGACAAAGCTAAATACCGAGTTCTTTCACACCAAGGCGAACCACACCTAACACAACGTCGCCTACCCTTTATACGGTGCTAGGCTAACCACCGAGTTCTTTCACACCTTAGGTGAACTACACCTTCACAACGTCGCCTACCCTTTATTAGGTACTAGGCTAAGTACCTAGTTCCATTGCAATGGAGGAACTACTACCACACTACACCAACGACTAATCCTAAAGGAGATCTACCTTTACAACATCATCAAGGACATCAATATCCTTGGATCTAATGCTAGTCTATCTAGTACATCAAGCACACCATATCGAATGTACATCTAAGGCACCTTTCACTAATGCCTTTGATTAGATCTACAAGACACCTTTCACTAATGTCTTTGATTAGATCTACAAGACACCTTTCACTAATGTCTTGTGTCTTCACTTCTAAGCACCTTTCACTAATGCTTTTTGTCTTGACTTCTAAGCACCTACCACAAGTGCTTATCCTATAGACGATAGATACCCTTCACTAATATCTTCGTCTTGACACTTGAGACATCTTTCACTAATGTCTTTAACACTACGCTTCTTTGAATAAAGAAAGGGATCATCAACAAGAGGACTTCAATAGCCTTGATGATGAGGAAGCTTGGCAACTCATGGACTTGAGCTTGCTCGACTTCAAAGGTGGTGATCTTCCCTTTAAGAAGAACCTAAAAGATCACACAAAAACAAAACTACAAACATAGATCTCTTGGATCTATGGTTAGTGAGATTTAACTTAGGGGAGAAAGTATGTTAGAGAGGGGTAAGAAATAATGAAGAAATGGCTCACTATTTATAGAGGAAAAACCCTCGTTTCCCGGATCCCACGGATCCTTCCACTGGGATCCGCTAGCACAAAGCTAGGGATCCGTGGTCCGCCTCCTCTTGCCCATGGGTATTTTTGGTTATGGGTCATGGGTCATGGGTTATGGGTTGATCCATGGTTTTCTTTCTAGATACAATGTACTTGGTTAAGTGGTATATATAAAACCATGGGTTATGAGTCAAAACCATTTGCTAGTATTTAACCTTTTTGTATATACTTGTATTTACCCAATTTAGCATACACTTAGTTTTTACCCATTTTGGTATACTTAGTTTAAGTATATGTTTAACCCAATATGTAAACACTAGTTGTTGTACATATGTATCTAAGTCATAAAATCACTTATACTAGTTTTAGTGTTCTATGTGAAAGCGTAAGTGTGTTATAAAACTATTAGTTCAAACCATTTACGTGTTTTATTTGTTTCCTTAAAATGATCTTACTTCGTTATCGACAAAACATTAGAAGATCGTAAAATATAAATAAATGTTTTACGGCTTATTTGTATTAACAATCTCCCCTTTTGTTGATGACAAAACATAAGATTATTTTAAGGAAAAGCTAAAATTGTAAAAGTTTGAATTTGTAGTTTTACTTTCTTCTCCCCTTTTGTCGAAACAAAAGTGTTTGAAAGAAAGCAACACATCGCTTTTAATAAAAAAATGAAAGAAAAAATAGAGAGCAAGTAACGGAAAGGATCTCGTCGTTACTCCCCTTGACGAGTCCACCCCTAGGTAAGGCGCCAAGAAACTAATTCTAATCTAGTTCATTTGCAACTAACTTATGCAAAGGATTACGTCTATGTGACGGGTGTGCTCCCCCTAGATGATTGCAATATTTGCAATGGGAAGTTATGAAATATAAATCAAATGTTGCAAGTAATTTTGCAACGTATTGTTTTGACACCAAGCTCCCCTAGCTTTAGGATGTCAAAAACTTTACGTGTTAATTGAAAAACTGCAAAACAAGGGTTAGAAAACAAGTATAATTCACAATTTCGCAAATGTGATAAAGAAAACATTCGACTTCACGGATCCCACGGTTCCCATCTAGTAGGGATCCGCTCAGGCAATCTTGAGGATCCGTCTGGTGATGACTAAAATCGCAAAGGTGATATAACAAGTAATGTTATCACACAAATGAGATATGAGTACAAAGTAATCATATGCTCAACGAAATAACAAGTAGCATGTAATTCCATTTAATAAAACAAGAGTTATGATATACATGACTCAAAAATAAGAAAATAGACAATACATAACTAGGAATTTCTTAGACCAACTAATGCTTGAAGCTTAGACACCACTATAATCCTCTAGCTCAAGTTATGTTTAGGTTTAATCTCGTCAAACGCTCGAGGAGATGATAGAACATGAAACGTTGGTCTTCTCGTACTTCATGTATCAAACTTTCAACATGTTGACAATGATAGCAATCTTTGTCATGGCTAGTAGTGGTGGTAGATGAAATGAAGTGGCTAGATTCAAAGGATCAATTGAAGTGGTTTGAGGAGCCTCGAATGATGGAGGGATTGGTGGAGGTCCATTTAGGAATGGTTCGATCAAGAATGATGATGGTGGTAAAGATGTGTCAACTTCCATAAGGTCGGGTGGTTGACTTTGATGATTTCTTACAATCCAAATGGGATTATATGATGGAAACGGCGAAAAGGAAGTCGGAGCAAGTGTTGACTCAACACCTTGATTTTGAATCATTGTTCCTCCTAATGAGGAGAATGTTGTCGGCGAAAGCGGATGAGACGGCCTAGGTGGCAAGTCCTCTAAATTGTAGAGGTGAGGTGATGATTGTGGGGATGTAAAGGAGATAGCTCTAGGAACCAATGGTGATGGTTTAGTGGAGATGATATTGTTTGGCCTAGGAGGTATGGTGGTGTTTGGCATAGGTAATTTTGTGGGTACTAACCTTCTAGGAATTGGTTTGATTGGATGATGAAGGTTTGTTGGTTTGACCGGAGATGATTCGGTTGAAGAGATTTTGTGTACAACACGAGCCCTTTTGATGGGTGGTTCTTTGGTGGATAGGTTGTTACTCGGGGTTTTCTCATGATGAGATGTTTTGAAGGATTGCAAAAGCTGAAAGTTAGGATGAGAGTGATGACTATGGAGATCCTAACAAGGTGGTTTATAAATCAAGAGATTTGGAGAGTGCATTTAAGCCTTAAGCCACTAAGATTCATTGGAATGTGATGATTAGCATGCACAAGAGTCAACTCTGAGAGGTTGTGTTGTTCAAGGAACTCATTTAAGATGAGATGGAGTGTTTGAGTTAGGAAGATGAGTTGAAATGATTGTTTTACCAAGATTTGTCATAGATCGTCATCCGGATCCCACGGTTCCCTTCTCGAGAGGATCCGCCTAGGCTAGTTCTAGGGATCCGGCGCTCGCAGTTTATGAAAGAGTGGAAATGATGTTTCTAAGATCCTAGACCTGCATCACCTTGAGTGTTTCAGTTCTCCTAAGTGTTTTAAATGAAGGGGTGCTTAAGTGTTTGAAGGCAATGAGTGGTGTAGCTAATGATTGTTATTTATGGAAGGATTTGGAACTTTCAACAAGTACCAATGGATGAGCAAGGATGACATTAAAGATGTCAATTGAAGTTAAATGAGACTAAATGACCCTAGAGATCAGGTTGTGTCTTAGGATTAGTGATGGATTGAAATGGTAGATAACGATCTATGTGGGTTGGAAAGAGTAGGAAAGGTCAACATCTTGATAAAGTCTTAATCAATCTTAAGACACTATGTTTAGCTTAGTGTGAGGTGTTCTAAGGGGGTCAAGGAAACTTTTGTTCCCACGGTTCCCTTGTAGGGATCCGCTTAGTACAACAAGTTTTATAACACTAAAGGTATGCCATGACAAAGGCAAGCTTTGAACCTAATCGTGTGTTATTTCATGAAAGAGTGTAGTAATTGAGTAGGTAATTGCCTATTTGGTATTGATATCGAAACTTCCTTTTTTCTGAGCAAGTTTTATCTAATCGTTGTAGGGAATAGGAATGCTAGTAAGGAGTTACTACGCTAAGGTTAAGGTTGAGGAAGATTATTTTTATCTTTTATGTTTTATGAAATGGAAAGGTACGAATCTCGGGTATTGGATTTGGGGGTTGGTATTTCACCGATTACTCTACTATTATCTAATTATCTAAACTAAGGTTGTGGGAGTCTATGTCTAATTAATGTGTGCTCGTATGATAGTTTAAAGATGTGTTTACTTAGTTTGTATTACTCCTTAATTATCTCCTATTGATGGTTGAGTGTCACGCCTTATTCTTAGTTGCGTTGTGTGTCTAAAGTTGTAGGGTATGCTTTCTCCTAACTCTTTGAACTTACCAAAGGGTCTCGTCTACAAACCCACTAGGGATGATAAACTCCTACTCTAAGGCGCCTTGGATGGTTTAGCCTACAACTACTCTGTAATTATATTCTAAGGTTCACAAAGATGAATCAAGCATTATACACAACGAATGACCTATCGCATTACTAGATCATTAATCAACTAAGATAAGAAACAACCAATCAATATTCAATAATTAAGTTTCATACTTCCTAAGCAAACACACAAATAAATTAGCCGGACATGGAGAACATGCAAGCATACACACAAATAATCAAAGACATAATTGAATTAATGAAGTAAAGACTTATCTTGATGTAAGATAGGGTTTAAAACCCTAAAATACTGTACAAGACACCTTAGGTTCGGTTTTAGGTTTTTACTCCAAAGACTCTCCACACAAAGACTGAAAAATTCGGATTCTATATATAAGATTACATATGCGACGGCGCCACCTTATGTTTAGTGACGCCGCCGTGTCGCCGCCATTGGGTTTCGCCTTGGCCACGTTAACCTTGCGACGACGTCACCTTATGTCCGTGACGCCGTCCTCTTCATTTTCCGACGTCGTCTCGATTGCATCTAGGCCGCCCGAGTAGCGACGGCCTACTCTTCCACAACTAGACGCCGTCACTTGAAAATACGAGTTTTGAGTCCGATCGTCACAATAATTTTGGGACGGCATCGCCATTAACACCGACGACGCCGCTTCTAGTTTCAAAGAATCGTGAGTGTCTCGATTTTGACTTTGGCCATTTTCTTCATATATTCGCGCCTTTTCGTCCAAATAAGTGTCATTCCAAGATTTTGCCTTCACGAGACCTAAAAGTGAAAAGGAACGATATTAAGCAATAACGGATACAAAAGTGATCAAATAAGGACTTAAACGACCCTCAAAATGGTACCTTTTAAAACCTTATCAAATATCCCTACACTTGTTATTTGCTTGTCCTCAAGCAAATGTGCTTTTAGCCAATTAATTTATAAGTTAGGGGTCATGAAGCATTAATTCAAAACGGTCCACAACACATATAAGCCTCAAAAGTCATAACAAGCACGAATTACATACTAGCACCTCACATGGGGTGTTTGGATACTCACATCTCTCTCGGTGTATATATGAAATATAACAAATAGGAAATGGAAGATAAACACTCATTAACCGGTCCTAGTACATAGATTACCATAGGCTTGAGAATAGATCAAACCTCCATCGCTTTGGCGAAGCACCTAGGAAAGACTATCAAAGAGGTCTTTAAAGGGTTGTAATGTTAGGCTTACGGTAGGGAAATAAAGGGTTTGGTGGGATAGGCTATTTAGTGGTGGCAAGTCAAAATCTCTATGTTAAATGCATATGAAGAATGGCGTTGCTAAGCCAAGACTCGACACTCTAAACTCTAGGTAACTCGAAATAAACAAACATAAATTTAAAAGATAGATGTAGGATGGTAGCCCGTATGTTTTTTTTTTTTTTTTTTTTTTTTTTTTTTTTTTTTTTTTTTTTTTTTTTTTTTTTTTTTTTTTTTTTTTTTTTTTTTTTTTTTTTCATACACTTTACTCTACCATCCTCTAAGATAACATCAAAATACTAGGGATTTATAGGCATATCCCTACACTTGAGTTTTATTACTCTAACACTAATTTGACCCGATTTGAAAAGATCAAAACACTTGGGGTACATTATTACGCAAACAAAGGGAATTTGAATTTAACGCCCTTCCCGTCATTTCATAAACTTTAACTTTTCCCATGAATCCCAATCATCCCAAAGCGTATACAAAGGATATGACTCGACTTAGCAACTTATGCAAGCAACTAGATAATTGAACTAAGGGTTTAGGGTGATAACAAATATTTGCACTAAAAGTGAGTGCATAAGGGTAGGCTAAGGCGATTTGGGTGTATATTTGGGGGGGGTGTAAACAATGTTCTTCATTGATATTCGAAAAACCAAAACATCACGAGAACCGCGAAAAGGATAGGCTCGAGGGGTTAACTAGGGTATCGTGTACTAAAGATGAGTACAACGCAAAGGGTGTGGGGAATTACTCAACCGATGTGGAAGAAGTAATTATATTACGTGTATCAAACAAGGGTTATCCTAATGCCTCTTATCATTTAGTTATTCCTAACTACACAAGTGTAGCCTCACTTGCGATCTCGAATGCATCACAAAACAAGTTCTAGAATCTAATATACTACCGGTTCACACTCTAAGCATTAAAGATGAATGCTTTAATTCCTACTAATCTAAGGGCGATCCTCACATTTTGGTGGAATTTGGGTGGTAAAGGGTTTTGTGCTAGTCATATAACTTCCTATCCATGAGACGCTTTTGTTAAGACTAATGGCCCACTCCTATATGTCATAAAAAATTTTAAATTTGGTGCCAAAATTACCCTAACCGACATTTTCTCATGGTTTATTACACAATCACAATTGGACAAAGCAAATAATCAAGGATAAGCATAGTTTCAAAGTTCCCGCTTTATTTTCCTCCCTACATTTAAACCGAACATTGTCCCCAATGTTCCCGAAAGTATCAAAGTTATGATAAAAGAAGGTAATTAAAACGAAAGAAACTAATACTCCCCGATTAGCTCGGTAGGATCCGTAAAGTGGTGGTTAAATCTTTTCAAGAAGAATTATTGCGTGAAAAGCTCCTCCAATCTTATGTAACTTCTTCTTGACAAACTAAACCCGCACACTTGAAGAAAACAAACGAAACCTTCGTAAAATCGGCGGTAATAATATATATAAGACTCGATTTAAACTAGGATATAATGCTTGTGGAATGGATGTTTACTGAATTTCTAAGAAAATTAAGACCGGAAAATTCCAAAATTTATAAGTAGCTCGAAAACGAGAAAAAGTAATCTGATGTTTTACTCCTTCCCGACGCCGTCAGTTGCAATCTCGACGCCGTCAAAGTTATCCCGACAAAACCGGTCTGCGATTTTCGAAAAATTCGAAAATTTACATCTTTAGAATCGGAAAATTTCGCAAAACATCCATTATGACTCGATACAAGCATTTGACTCGAACAAACAAACATATATATCTTTTAGTTAATTGTTATTCTCATGTTTACGTTTCTTTTGAAAACGTGTAATCCTCCCTACACTTATCCCTTATGTAAAATACCTTTATATGCAATTAAGACGAGGTTAAAACAAAATAAAGCATTTTACAAATTTAAACATGAGGATAAACAATTAATAAAAGATATATGACACTAACAAGCAAACAATTAAGCATGGGTTGCCTCCCACGAAGCGCTTTTCTTTATTTAAGAGTCTTGTAGCTAGACTCATAGTCGTGCTCCTACGCATCGATATACGTAAGTCTATCCTCAACAATGTCGTAAGGATCAAACTTATCATTCAAGTTCCTAGTAGTACGCTCGGTTAAATATGCCTTTTCAAACATCTCACCATCGGGATCATAGATTTGTATCCTAATGTGCCACCTTCCATTACCATCACTAGGTGGTCTATTCCAATCCCACTTGTGTTCGATTTCTCAACTATCCACTTATTCATGACAAGGTTAACGGCAAGCTTCCTAGGAACTCGGTCATCTTCCTAAATACTAAGGCGCCCTCGAACGGGTTCACTTCTATATCCCTAGCCATTTCTTTTTCTTGAAAGTTGTCGCACTAGCAAAGGCTTTATCTAGGTAAAAGGTCTTTGGGGCCTATGATGTTCTTATCAATCCAAGGTCCATATCTAGAAGGCTCTCTATCCAACCCTATCTCTTGTGGGACTTCCTCATCCTTGTAGTATGTATGCTTTTAACATCGTAAACGGATCTAGCACTCCCTCTCCTACCACTATTTTGGACATCTTACAATCGATGATGGCACTAGCGGTAGCTAAAAATCCTCTTCCAACTAGTAATGGGCATGTCGGGTCCTTATTCATGTCTAGCACATGAAAGTCGGCCAAAAGAGTCAACTCTCCTACATGTACTACCATGTCCTTTATTATTCCTACCGGACGTGCTATACTACCGTCCGCTAGACCTAAGATGGTTTCGTTGGTTCAATTTTACCTAAGTTAAGGCTTCTATGGAGGACAACGGAACAAGATTGATGCATGATCCTAAATCGGCTAGAGCATCGAGTGGTTTGGAAGTTCCAAGTCTACACGAAGAGTAAATAGCCCGGATCGCCTAGCTTTTAGGTAAGTTGTTTCGCACAAAAGCGGACCCATGTTTTCCAAGCCTAAGTTCTAACTCATATTTTTCTTTTAAAGCATTATAGTAAGGTGCATGAGCTAAGACTTCAAGAATCGGTTTTTCTTGATGGAGTTCCTTGTACCTCCTCTAAACTAGGTTTGGATTCTTGGTCGACGGGTTTCTCAAGAGTAGGCTTTACCAAAGGTGCCGGCCTTGGTATCTCTTGGATGGCTTGGAACCCTTTTTGATAGCATTTACCGAGTGAACCGTTGGGTGGGATGGGCATGGATGTGCACTCTCCCATGGTGAACTAGAACATGAAGTCGATGCAATCGAATTCACTTTTGGGTTCTTTATGGTATCACTTGGGAGTGCTCCAACTTCCCGCTCATTGAAGGCTTTTAAGAGGGCATCAAGCTTGGTTGTCATCTCGCTTTGTTTTTGCTTAAAATCGGCTTCAAGCTTATTCAATCGAGTTTCTTGGGATGACAAAAATCTAGATGCAATTGCCTCAAGATTAGTGGGGTTCCGGTATTAGAAGAATTGAACCTAGTAGGCGAACTAGATGAGCTTTGGGGTGTGCTTGAGTTTTGGTTCCACTTAAGGTTAGGGTGATTTCTCCATGAGGGGTTGTATGAGTTTCCTAAGTTGTTTTGTTCGGGTTTGAAAGTGTACCACTTCTCTCCCCGCTCCGCCGGCACGTATGGAGGCGTAGTCCGCAAAAGCTTGTTCGGAGAGCCTTGTGCAATCACGAGTGTCATGGGGACCACCGCATAACTCACAAGGTAGAGTGATTTGATTCACTTGTCGTGAGGACTTAGGATTTTGTAGGAACTCATGAGGAATCTAACTTGATCTTCAAGTTCGATCATCCTACGGTCGGGAGGAGGCAAGGAGATTGCCTTAACGGTTTTGGGCAGCTCACGGGGTCATCCCAACTTTCGTTGTCATAGAGGGCGAGGTCCTCTATTATTTCCCATGATTCTTCTGCGGTGAGATCACTAAGTTTTCCACCGCCGCTTGGTCAATGGATCGCTTAGTGGGAAGTTGACATGATCATAAAAGATTTGGACTTGGAGCCAAAGATCAATGCCGTGATGAGGACTTTATGAAGTAAGTCCTTGAATCGGGTCCATGCTTCAGAGAGATTCACCTTGACGTTGTTGGAACATCAAGATGTCATTCCTAAGCTTAGTGGTTCTCCCGTGGGAAAAATTGAGCAAGGAAGCGAGAGGTAAGATCATCCCAACTTGAGATGGAGCCGACGGAAGTCGCCAAGCCAATTACTAGCTTGGTCCCAGAGAGAATTGGAAGAGACGCAGCGCGTGGTCTCCCGAGTAGTAGCATCAAGGTCGATGGAATCGACGATTTTGAGGAAATCCTCGATGTCGATTTGGATCTTGAACGAAGTCCATGGAATGCACATCCGCTTTGCACCAACCGGATGGTGTCGGATCGCAGGCCGTAGTTTGGGCTTGGTCGGGAAGCTCAATGGTGTTCCTATAGCCTAGGTGGCTTGGTCTGAGTATTCACCAAGAGTACGGGCTCTTGGCGGGTCATTTGGTGGTGGGTTGATGAATGGTAGTGGGTTATCACCTTCCATGATGAAAAGTGATGGGTGTTACGAACAAAGGTTACGAAGAAGGGGATAGACTAAGAGAAAGCTAAAATGAGAAAATTTTACTTGATAGGAATCAAGCAAAGAACCTAAACGAGGTGGACTACTAACTAGCTATTCTATTCCCGGCGCACGGCGCCAAAACTTGATAACGCTACACGCGTCGCTCGGGGTCAAGGAAACTTCCTTTCTTCGAGCAAGTTTTATAACACCCTAGGCAAGTGAACCTAATCGTTGTAGTGTAGTAATTAGGGTAAGCCACGGGTATTGATATCGTTCTCTAGGGAATAGGAATGCTAGTAAGGAGTTACTACGCTAAGGTTAAGGTTGAGGAAGATTATTTTTATCTTTTATGTTTTATGAAATGGAAAGGTACGAATCTCGGTATTGGATTTGGGGGTTGGTATTTCACCGATTACTCTACTATTATCTAATTATCTAAACTAAGGTTGTGGGAGTCTATGTCTAATTAATGTGTGCTCGTATGATAGTTTAAAGATGTGTTTACTTAGTTTGTATTACTCCTTAATTATCTCCTATTGATGGTTGAGTGTCACGCCTTATTCTTAATTGCGTTGTGTGTCTAAAGTTGTAGGGTATGCATTTCTCCCTAACTCTTTGAACTTACCAAAGGGTCTCGTCTACAAACCCACTAGGGATGATAAACTCCTACTCTAAGGCGCTCTTTGGATGGTTTAGCCTACAACTACTCAAGTAATTATATTCTAAGGTTCACAAAGATGAATCAAGCATTAAGTACACAACGAATGACCTATCGCATTACTAGATCATTAATCAACTAAGATAAGAAACAACCAATCAATATTCAATAATTAAGTTTCATACTTCCTAAGCAAACACACAAATAAATTAGCCGGACATGGAGAACATGCAAGCATACACACAAATAATCAAAGACATAATTGAATTAATGAAGTAAAGACTTATCTTGATGTAAGATAGGGTTTAAAACCCTAAAATATCGTACAAGACACCTTAGGTTCGGTTTAGGTTTTACCCAAAGACTCTCCACACAAAGACCGAAAAATTTGGATTCTATATATAAGATTACATATGCGACGGCGCCACCTTATGTTTAGTGACGCCGCCGTGTCGCCGCCATTAGGGTTTCGTCTTGGCCACGTTAACCTTGCGACGGCGTCACCTTATGTCCGTGACGCCGCCTCTTCGACTTTCGACGCCGTCTCGATTGCATCTAGGCCGCCCGAGTAGCGACGGCCTACTCTTCCACAACTACTTGACGCCGTCCACTTGAAAATACGAGTTTTGGGTTCTCGATTTTGACTTTGGCCATTTTCTTCATATCACAATAAGTGCCATTTTTGGGACCTAAAAGTGAAAAGGCGATATTAAGCAATAACGATACAAAAGTGATCAATAGCACCGACAAAATGGTACCTTTTAAAACCTTATCACTATTCTAGGTTCTAGTGTTTCAAAGAATTATGTGAGTGTCTCGATTTTGACTTTGGCCATTTTCTTCATATATAACGGACGCCTTTTCGTCATAACAAATAAGTGCCATTCCAAGGGAGATTTTGCCTTCAAGAGACCTAAAAAGTGAAAAGGAACGATATTAAGCAATAACGGATACAAAAGTGATCAAATAAGGACTTAAACGACCCTCATAAATGGTATGTTTTTAAAACCTTATCATTCTTGGAGGATGTGAGCAAAATGCCCAAGGCTTAAAGTGAATTTTGGTTTTGATATAAAACCAAAGAGATAGAGAGCGATCCTCGTTACTTAACGAGTTCCACTTGACTGAAGAATTCCATTATGAACCTTGGACATATCTTCTCATTGATTTCAAGAAGACATTCTAGTCCTATGGCTCGTAAGGAGGTATTGATACCTTCTTCGAATTGTAGAGAGGTGTTACAACACGCCCTTCATGGAAGTGACGGTTTCGAGATTATTGAACCCATGGACATGATTGCCGGTGTGTTGGGCTCAAGGGAAATGTTTGGGGTGTAGACGCTAGTGAGTGAAAATCAAACTCGTATTCATGCGCCATAGTTGAACCTATAGAAGTGATGGGTTAATAAGGAAGACGTTTAAGGTCAACCTATAATAATCTAACGTTTTACTAGATATTCTATTAACAATTAGTATTTAGCTAACTCATGGTTTTGAAGCTCTAGTGGATTATTATTTTTAGAAAGATAGTGCTTTTAATCTTGCATGAAAACTGTTTTCCAAGAGGACGGATCCCACGGTTCCTTTTCAAAAGGGATCCGCTAGTGTAACTTCCGGATCCGTGGATCTCAGTAGTAATGTAACCGCTTTTAATAAAACATAGGTTTTATGGTTATTGTACCATGAAGTATGTTTTATCCTACATTTTCTTTTAGCATGCATACTTGACATCTAATGTATCACGAAAGAATATAACACATATAGATCAAAAGAAATGAAACACACATAATAACACAAATATCCTAGATAAAAGAGATAATCAATAATATTGCATTTCAATGCTAAGGATGATACAAAGGATTGGGTAAATGACCCCAATATAGATTAACAACACAAAGTAAATGTCTCCGTATGTGAACTTCATCATAGGGAACACAAGTGCGATGAGTATTAGAGGCGATGAGCACGAAAAGCGATGTAAACCATGTTGTTGACGGATCTTCTTGGTTTAGGAAGAGATGGAATGAGGAAGAAGATGAAGTTTTTGAATGAGAGGAAATTTTGAAATTGGAAAATTTGAAAAGGTGAGGGTTGAAAAATGGGCCGAATGGGTTTATTAATAGGAAGGAGGAATTTTGAAATTCGTGTTTTGTTTTACTAGAAGAAATAAAGCATAAGCTCTACATACTATGACTATAGACGAGAAAATAACACGATAAGAAACAAGCTTCCTAACGGTTACATGTAAATCATGTAAACACAAAAATCTACTCAAATAAAAGCCTAGAAAATAACACTTATATACTAAACAAGTATCATTTAGATATAAGTAGAAAGTCATACCTCGAATGCACTTAGGAATGTCTTTTACAAATGACAAATGTCACTTAGATGATTCCCGCTCTTTATGCGTCTAAGATACCTTCTTAAGGAAGGTATTCTTGTTACCAAGCAACTCCTAAAGCTTGGTGGGTATGAGCTTTAACTAATCAATATCACAAGGAAGATTAGTGCAATTAAAAATATATATATATAAAAAATGTTGTTATCAACTCAACATCCAAACATATAGTTTTTGAAAACATGATGTTTGTTTTATGAAAACCTTCTTTGTAGTTTTCAATTAACTATGGATCGTATCAAGTTTTTAAAGTACAAGATACTTCAAGAAACTTGGTAACGAAGCTCGATGCCAATTGTGGAAAACTAGAAGGGGGTTGAATAGTTTTACCAATTAAAACTTCTTTTAAACTATTTAGATCGACTTATGTCAATCTATTTGGTTGTGTGTGTTGGATGTTGATAAACAAGCATATAAAGATATGTAATGAAAAGAAGAGAAAGAAGCACAAAACCACAACGCGAGTATTTATAGTGGTTCGCTACAAGGACACCTTCCTTGCTCCTACTCCACTCCCGAGTCACCTACTCGAGAGTTTGTAATCACTACACCAATCTCCTTATGGCGGAGAAGCCTTCACAACGTCGCTTAATCTTTTTCCGTACAAAGCTAAATACCGAGTTCTTTCACACCAAGGCGAACCACACCTAACACAACATCGCTTACCCTTTATACTTGCTAGGCTAACCACCGAGTTCTTTCACACCTTAGGTGAACTACACCTTCACAATGTCGCCACCCTTTATTAGGTACTAGGCTAAGTACCTAGTTCCATTGCAATGGAGGAACTACTACCACACTACACCAACGACTAATCCCAAAGGAGATCTACTCATTTACAACATCATCAAGGACATCAATATCCTTGGATCTAATGCTAGTCTATCTAGTACATCAAGCACACCATATCGAATGTACATCTAAGGAACCTTTCACTAATGCCTTTGATTAGATCTACAAGACACCTTTCACTAATGTCTTTGATTAGATCTACAAGACACCTTCACTAATGTCTTGTGTCTTCACTTCTAAGCACCTTTCACTAATGCTTTTGTCTTGACTTCTAAGCACCTACCACAAGTGCTTATCCTATAGACGATAGATACCCTTCACTAATATCTTCGCCTTGACACTCGAGACATCTTTCACTAATGTCTTTAACACTACGCTTCTTTGAATAAATAAAGGATCATCAACAAGAGGACTTCAATAGCCTTGATGATGAGGAAGCTTGGCAACTCATGGACTTAAGCTTGCTCGACTTCAAAGGTGGTGATCTTCCCTTTAAGAGGAACCTAAAAGATCACACAAAACAAACTACAAACATAGATCTCTTGGATCTATGGTTAGTGAGATTTAACCTGTGGGAGAAAGTATGTTAGAGAGGGTAAGAAATAATGAAGAAATGGCTCACTATTTATAGAGGAAAACCCATCTGCTTCCCGATCCCACGGATCCCTTCCACTGGGATCCGCTAGCACAAAGCTAGGGATCCGTGGTCCGCTCCTCTTTGCCCATGGGTATTTTTGGTTATGGGTCATGGGTCATGGGTTATGGGTTGATCCATGGTTTTCTTTCTAGATACAATGTACTTGGTTAAGTGGTATATATAAAACCATGGGTTATGAGTCAAAACCATTTGCTAGTATTTAACCTTTTTGTATATACTTGTATTTACCCAATTTAGCATACACTTAGTTTTTACCCATTTTGGTATACTTAGTTTAACTATATGTTTAACCCAATATGTAAACACTAGTTGTTGTACATATGTATCTAAGTCATAAAATCACTTATACTAGTTTTAGTGTTTTATGTGAAAGCGTAAGTGTGTTATAAAACTATTAGTTCAAACCATTTACGTGTTTTATTTGTTTCCTTAAAATGATCTTACTTTAAGTATCGACAAAACATTAGAAGATCGTGAAATATAAATAAACGTTTTACGGCTTATTTGTATTAACGTAACCTTATCACCCATTGATCATAGTTTAGGGAGTGAGCATTGAGGTCGATCAATGAACCGACTTCATGTATGGATTGTTGGTTACTTAGAGCTTCACACATCTTTCCAAACCAAGACGGTTCCTTCATAGTATTCTCGGACGGATGTTGATTGTGAATGTGTGTAAGGTTGTACTTGAAGACTAGGGGTGGTTGAATCATTTGTGGTTGAATTGCTTCTCGAGGAAATTGTTGTTGAAATTGTTGTTGTTGTTGTTGTAGTTGTTGATAAAATTGTTGTTGTTGATTGAGTTGTTGTTGTTGTTGTTGTTAAGGATACATATGAGGAAGTAGTTAGAGTATGGTGGTTGAGACATCTTGAAACTTGGGTTGTAAAATGGATCTTTGTAGTCGAGTGAAATTTTGTTGATGAAGAATCCTTGCCGTAGAAATCAAGCTTAGGCAAAGAAAACCTTAGGCGTAAAATCACCAACTTACGCAGAAGATGTAAGCTTACGCGTAGGATTAGCTTACGCCGTAGGGTTAAGTAAGCCTTAGTTTATCGCGAGACTAAGAGCTTAGGAGTATAATGCTTATGCGTAAGATTTGCTTATGCGTAACACAAGGCTTAGGCGTAAGGAAATGCTTAGCGAAAGATTCTACGCAGAATAGTTAGCTTAGGCGTAAAACTATGGTTTTTGCCCAAAATCCATTACACTTTACCAAAGGTAAAAGATATCCAATTGAAGTGTTTTCGTGCTTATCCAAGCAAGAAAACACCGAGTAAACCAAGAACATCAAGATCAAACCAAGGAAAGCTTATGCGAGACTTTGATATCTTACGCAGATAACTAGTGTTTAGTTATGCGAGGTTTTGCCAAAACCGAGATTTCTATCCAAAAATGTTTCTAAACCAGATTTTGTGATGAAACAACTTCAATATCACCAAAATAACACAAAAGTGTGAAACTTGATGATCCAAAACATTAACACACCTTACGCCAGAAACAATCTACACGTATCAAATCAAGCTTAAAACCAAAGAAATACACGTAAAGTTTGAAACTTTTGCCAAAACTTAAACTTTAACACCTAATAACCTTAAAAAGTACAAGAATCTTGGATTTGAAAGTGTAAGAAATGAGTTTTATGCGTATGAAAGTTTGCAAACCGAGAGTTACGTGAGACTTCAAAACAAAATAAATTTCACCCAACTATTTGGCGATTGATACCACTGTTAGGTTCCCATATTAGTAACACAAGCATCAATATAAGAAAGGAGATGAAGGAAGGATCGGATGAACACACACACACTCTACGCGTAGGATATGAGAGAAAAGTTAAGCATAAGTGAAATGTAAATGTGAACAACCAACCTTCAAGAGAAGGTTTACAAGATTATTAGGAGGGAACTAGGGAAACACACCAAGTTCTCATCCTTTCCTTATTGGGCTTTGCATAGGCTCATGGGCTTTCTACATGAGCCTAGCCTTGATTACTAACATAAAAGCTTTAATTAAGCTAACTATTACATAATAATTACTAACACTTGAATTCTAGTTTAGGAGTGATTCCAACAGGGGTTTTGTGAAAAAGCATGAATTTCTCCCATTAATCGATCAAACATGGCAGGTGGAAAGAATCGGCTTACAAAAGCTTGCCTCATCTCATCCCAATTATTGATAATTCCTGGGGTTAATTCATTGTACCATACTTTTGCATCTCCGACGAGTGATGATGGAAAAAGTATGAGTTTGATGGCATTGACATCGGTGTCGCCATATCAAAACATGCCGCAAATTTCAATAAATTCAGCAATGTGATTATGTGGATTGGCCCGCTCACGACCATCGAATTGGTGGTCTTTGATCATAGAAAGGTGGTGACCCTTCACGGTGAAGTTGTCACCTAAGTTTATGGCAACAATAGCACCTTCAGGAGTGGGTGCTACGGTTCGGTTGGCTCCCCACATTGGCTGATCGTCGGCCATGGGAAAAGGTAAAGTGATGAATGGGTTATAAACGACTTTGGCTTTCGAAAGGTTATCAAACGGTGGGTTTGGTACTCTAGGTACATGGTTTTCTAATGGAAAAAAAGGTGTTCTTTTTCTTCTTCGGATCAAACGTTCGGGATTAGTAAGAGGTGAAATTGGTTATACTCTAGTTGAACGAGTGTTCATACAACTACCTAGAGAATCTAGGGAATGTTTAAACACACGAGCAAATAAAGAAAACAGATTTTACGTAAAGGACAAACCGAATCAATTGCGACTCATGACCGATCGATTGGAAATAATCCCGTCCGGATTTTGGTCTAACCGATCGGTTGGATGGAGCGACCGATCGCCTCGCCGGCTCGTTAATTTTTTTATTTTTTTGTGGTTGTTACAATGGATCGACTGACGTAGATTTTTAAAGCTTGTTGAAACACAATCAAAATCCCGGCAACGGTGCCAAAAACTTGATGTGCTACGTGTGTACAAGTTTTAAATTTATAAAAGGTAATTTACCGAATCTATTAATAACACATACAAGCAAGTGAACTCGTCCGTTATAGCAAGATTATGATGGTAAGTCGGGATCGTTCGCAGAGACTTGTGAGTGAATCAAGAAACAAGTTATAAAATCTACTAATAGCAAACCAAAAGTACTCAATAATAATGAAAAATATAGATAACGAAATTCAGATGATTAAGACTACACTTGCTTAAACTAGTTTCTCATCCTTGAAAAGTATGATTGTGTGAACCTCTTCTTAACATGTTGGTTATGATAATTAGTTGGTGTACTAATATATTGTTCTTACAAGTTAAACCTTCGTCAAGATTTTAGTTTATAAAAACAGGCATTAGGTTTAACCAATCAATTCAAGATTAATTCAAGTTTCATAAGTTTATATTCACAAACTTAAACACAAAAACATCCATTTGTTTTATGAAATTTGCTTAAGAAATGATCAATACAAAAGGTAACCGATCATAGACAAAGGGTCACAATTGATTGTAAACAACTAATCTTTCGACCTTTCGAGGTGTTTCCAATCAATCCAATTTGATAATCAAAAAGTATTATTATTACAACCACACTTGAGTTTCTTTATTTGATCAAGCATAATGGGTAAAAACAATCATTCATGGACAAATGATTATAACTAGTTGAATAACAATAAATCCTTTCGACCTTTAAAATTACTAACAACTAGTCAATCTTGATTAATAAATTTCACCATGAAACTTAAGCACAATTGGATCTTAGAATTAACTTGAAATTGTTAGGTCACTAGTTTTACAACACAAGCATCAAGAGAAGAGATAGAGAAGAATAGGTCGGTTGAACCCTTATCCAAACACACGAAATATAGAGAGAAAGGTTAAAGGAAAGAGTGAAATAGAAAAGAGAACAACCAACCTTCAAATGAAGGTTTACAAGAGTATTTATAGGAGGAAAGCTAGGCAACACCCTAGTTTCCATCCTTTCTTTAATGGGCTTGGGCCAAGCTCATGGGCCTTCTACATAAGCTTAAGGCTAATAACAAACATAAAGGCCATAATAAAGCTAACTATTACATATTAATTACTAACACTTGATTATGGTTTAGAGTGATTCCAACAATCTCCCTCAAGTGTTGGTGATGAACGGTGAAGGCGTTGATGTAATAGTAGCTCGACGCCTTCGACATTCTTCCTTCTTGTGAGAAGAATTCCTTGATTCGAACAACCTCCCAAAGGTAGAGAGATAGTTGTCTTGAACAGTTATGCTTTGACGTCATCTTTAACTTTGTTCTTTGATTATTGTTCTTTGTGGTGAAAGTGATAGTATGTTGTTGTCTCGCATCAAGTCCGCCTCAGTTCGCTTCACGCTCCAGCTTTCTTCACGCCATTCTTCAACATGCTCACACGCCTTTGACGCTTGGAATTCAAAATCGATGAAGTTCTTTAAGTCTTTAACTTTGTAGATTCTTTGGTTTGACGAAGAATCATTCGACCGTTGTGTTGCTTTTGAATAGAACTTCCATTAGTGATGATGTTGGCGTGAGCATGAGAAGAATCAAGACGATCATCCCGCCCGAGCTTCCATAAGAAGAAAACATTTCAAACGGTTAGTAATAAGCAAGTTCCAGACTTACAAGTTTGAACTTCGAGAGTGTTAAAAGATAGTGTGAAAACACAACTCTAATTTTACAAAGGCCGTTCTCGAACTGAGTCCCACAAGTGAGATAACGCTATGCACCAAGTACATCTACAAGATTCAGATGAGTCGCCGAGGTACAATCAAGCATCACCTCACGATCAGACCGCTTGAGACACACCCGTAATCCACGGGAGTTACCAAGTGACCGCCGTATTTGTTTGATGTTGACCGCGCAGAGTTTCCATTCAATCACCGAGGATCATGATGTGAACCTCTCATAAATGTTCTCGATGATTGCTAAGATCCGTGAAGGACTCGATATGAACCACCGATAATCTTATTTGGTGATCGTCAAGTGTTAAAATGTCAAGTGTTCCTAAGAGATCTTTTAATGAATCTCGTGGCTTTAGACTCAATAGTGCATTTTGGTTTTCCTGAGCGGAGACTAGGGAGAGGGTCTCCTTCTTCAATACCAGCCGATCTCAAGAGAAAGCCAATAGTTTACGTAGGGTTCCTGTGAGAATGAAATAAGCTCGCTGAGGGAAACTTGAGTGGCTAAGAAGGTTTAGTGCATGCGCCACCGGGTCCATGATGACTTTAATCTTCAATACCGGTGTCACTAAGTGACAACCAAGAGTATATGAATTGAACCCGTGTCCGCCCTAAGTTGAATAACTGGAGGGCTATTTCTTTTCACCCTTTTCTTTGCATTTCTTTTGATTCTTCAACTCCTTCTTTCTTCGATTCTCATTTTCTCCTTTTATAATCGTACCTAAGGACTTCTAAGTACTAACTATTTGTGATGTCCTTGGTAGATCCCTCCGGCTCAAGCGGATCATAGGACGGTTATTCCTAACCTTAGTCACCTTATAACCCATGACTAACCTATGTTGCCATTAAAGCCACTGTTGTGAAAAATCTCTCAAGGGTTTGTAGATGAAAACATTTTTGAACCATCGCTGAGAGATAGGATTTTGTATAAATACTCCCCTCCACATGTGCTAAAGAGTTTTAATGGTTTAAATGCACAAAGGAGGAAAGAGAGCGACATTTTGAATTGATCCACCGGAGATAGACAATCCCCATGAGACACGGTTACGTTGCATAGTTAAAGAGTTACATTGTCGCCTTTTAGGTGACAACTAGCTCTAATAACTACTTGAAGGTGTAGACAAACCCCGAGAGGTTGTCATACCCGTCGAGTTCATGTCTACCAAGAGTGTCTCGAATGGTACTTTCTACTTGGACAAGTCCTTTCATGAGACACGCTTACATTACTAGAGAACTAGCTTGAAATTATTACCCGTCCGTGACAAGTCTTTTCGAGTAACTAACAGCTTTAGTACCACAATTCGCTGGTTAAGTCCAAGTACATGATTCATTTGCATTTTGCACAACATATTTCTTATCACACAATTTTCTCCCTCAAAATGGCATATAAAATGTTATTTTTGAAATGTTGACAATAAATATGACCATTTCGAGTGTTGGGAAGATGACCACTATGAACAATTTGTGAACAAAGTTTTAACGAAATACTCCCCTCAACAAGTAATATAAACGGTTGAGGTTTTGAAAATCATATCGGAAGTACTTGTCCTTTTGAGCAAAACCTTGAAAAGTGAAAGGTTTGATAGGTTTTACTTAAAAGTAAGAAGCTTTCGCTCCTTTTATAAGGATTGTGGCACCGAGGCGCACTACGTGGTCCTTTCTTGACAAGAACGGGTTGTACATCGTTATGTGTGTACAAGCCAAAGACATATTTAATCACACATCCAAAATTATATGAAAGAAACAATTCAAGGGGTACCTGTGAAGTGCGGTGATGTTCCTGTGAGTACGAATGTATGCTGATAGCCGGTGATGTTGATCCCGGCCCGACCACCAACAAAGCTTTCCAACGCTCAATTGATCCTTCCGAACAAGCGCTCATCAATCATGGTGATGATCCTTCTCACATTCCTCCGATCCCGAGAATTCCATCGCTTAGGTTCCCAATGTTTTCACGATATCCTTCACCGATAAGCTAATCCGTCCCTAACCATCTTCGTAGTATGATCTCCAAATTTGTGAAGCTCATTACACGCCATCAAGCAATTGCTATGAAGTTCATCGCGATAAACGATACCAAACGGTTTGTCGATGAGCGTTAATTGTGATAGTCGGTTGATATCAAGAAGATCAAGTCGTGGTGGAGTGAAGTCGACACGCGTCTCGATATGATTCAACGGCAAGTCGGAGATCTTCAACACGCTCTTTTATGACTATGCGTCCGATGAAAATGAGCAGTGACTTGATGAATTCACGTTGTATTTCGATTGAAAATTGTCTCATGCGACCGTACTTTTGCAAGGTACATGTCTTCAATATCGCTGAGAGACAAATTCTCAAAGTCACTTCATGTATGCATAATCCCTTTCATCCCGCTCTTTGACCACAATCTTCTTGATAAAGGTGTAGTCCCATTTGGATGAAAGACCAACATGTTGGATGGCAACGATGTCTTTAGTACTAAACACCGCATGTTGCGACTTCGAACCGACGACTACCAGTAGTAGATCGTCGGCGTGCTCGCCGTTGATGAATCCCATACAATGCATCTCGGTCAGTATGCTTCCACCGTGTTGGAGAACAAGTGAGTGGCACGTTCCTCAATGGCAATGCGCTTGAGTAGATAGTCATAGGAATGGAAGTGTCAAGGATGTAGCATATTTCCTTGAGCCATCGCCACCATGGAGAAGAAATTCCGTGTCTTTGTTGAAGAAATATCGGAGTGGGGTCCTTGGTTCATCCGTTGGCCAATTGTTGGTAGAGGTTTTGACCATCGGTGTAGTATGGAGGGTTGTCCCGCTTGGTGAAGTCGATGTTTGCTTCGGGTTGAGCTAATCCATGTTGTTAGACATAGCTCGAGCAATGTTCTCAAGGTGATATTCGACTCGATGGCACTTTCGAGCTATCTTTCCACGCTTGAAAAGCTTCATTCTTGATTCGCCTCAACTCGGATTTTGTCATCTTCTTCACCGAACTTTTCTTGCAAAAGTTTTGCATGCTCCAATGTATTACCGCTCACCAAATTCGACCTTCTTCAAGATAGGGAGTGTTGTTAACAAGAATAGAGAACCATTCAAAGTCTTCGCTTTATCGTCATCTAGCCAAGATATGACGCCACCGAGGCGCCTTCTTCTTCTTTTTCAAGGCCTAGATGATGATTCGGTTTCGAACTTGTTTGGGAGAGGTGGGTTGTTGCAGGGCTCAAGGACCTCTTCATCGTTACCACCAGATACTCAAAGTGATCACCCGCTTTCTAAGTCGGGTGGTAACTCGGAATCGCCCCGAGGTTTATCCAGAGAAGAACGAGGAGGGACTTTTGTTGAGTAGAGTCCGTTGGAGGAGGTAACATAAAAGATGATTCACCGACTTCTTTTGATGTTTAGCTTCATCATTCTTATCCCGATCTTTATCTTCATCGCTCTAGGACGCTTAGACTTTCACTCGAATCTACATTCTTCTTTGAGTTGGTAGTCCAAAGAATGCTTGAAACAAATTTTCCTTTTTCGTAAGTAAATGTCCCGCATCGTAGACATTTGTGTGACAAGTTTGGCCACCAATTCATTATCCGAGAAAACTACAGGATCGATGGATTGATTGTGACGGTTAAAGGTGTGGATCTTATAGTTTGCTTGGCTATCTCGCATAAGATTCGGATATAGTTGTCTGTAAACATCTCCTTTGTGACTTTAGGAACGATATCCCAAGGTACTTGTTAGTGTAACCTTCGACCATTTCTGCTCAGCCTCTTGACGATGACTTCTCATGAATTCTGGATAAACTTCCTTTCTTCTTGCATCTTGTCATTCTCGCCATGTAGATATTGTATTTGTTGATTGAGAAAGTTAAGCTTCCTCAGATAACATGTCTTTCATTCGACTTGTTTGACTTTCACAATTCTTTCATGTGTCCGAGAAATCCAAGAGCGAGGTGGTTTCTTCACAGATTGGATGTTGATTTGGTTGATTTCTTTGATGGTGGTGGTGGTGAGTGAGATGATGAATCGATGAGGAGGAGACATGAGGAGGCTCGGGGTCCTTTGAGGTGCGTATATCCTCCTTGGAACGAGTTGGACCGCTGAGAAGAAAGTCATCATAATTCTCTTCGTCATCTTGTCCAGATTTAGCCTTTTCTTCCGTCGATCCTTAGCTTCTTCATCGCTTTTCTTCTCGCCTTATCCTTTCTCGCTTCTCAATGTTATGTTCAGAGACACCCACAAGCCGCTTGTTGTTGAGCAAGAGTGGTGGCACCGGATCCCTTATCGGGTCGACAACCACATCGATCTCGGTGAGGAGCAGGCAAGACCACTTGATCCTCGGGGCCACCCATTTGGTCTTTTGCAAATTCTTCACTTTTGAATGTGTCTAACTAATTTAAACTTCTTCCTGTAGGATTGATCTAGTAGCTCTTCTTCTTCTTCATAGCTTTCATCATAGGGCACAAGTGCAGAGTCTTCCTTTCCTTTATCGCCTTGAGGACTGGAGGTTTTGCATCAAGGATTGTCATCCTTGTAGTTTCGTAGTAGGTAATCTCTTCATCTCGTGTCAAGACTCTTCGAGCTTTCGCCCAAAAGCTTTTTTGTTCGGGTTTAGGGATTGGGATGGGGTAGCTTCCTTAGATGGAACAATTTTCAAGGAGGGTTCCTCTTGGGAACTTCCTTCGACTCTCTATGCTTAATGCACTTCCAAGATCGCCTCTTCCGGTTCTCCGAGTAGGTGTCCCGTAAGCCTTTTCATCAAGATGGCCAACTTTTCCTTCTTTACGGCCACCGGATACCTTTTGTACGCTTCCGACTTTTTGATTTCCTTTGTAAGAAGGTGATCGGGCAACACAAGACCCCTGCTTCTTCAGAGACGATTCTTTGATTCGACTGATAGTATGGGCTCATCAAGATGTCATGATTATCTCGGGTCATCGAGTCTCACGGGATATCGGATGAAGTCCAAGAGCTCTCGATCAACAGTTTGGTGTATCGACATAGGAATTTTGGAGCCAAGCTTCTTATGAGACAAAGATCATATCTTCCCACAAAGTTGCTTCAATTATAATGTCCTTCTTGTTGATCAACGACTGAAAATTTGCGCCCATGAGCTTGGGATGCTCATAGCCACCGTCACGACCGTAGATTGATTTGGTGATGATCATATAGAGTGTCTCCATGGTCGAGGAATATTCTTCACCCACGTGAGAGTGCTTAGTAATAATTCCTTTAGCTTCATCATAACCAATATCTATCAAGAATTGCAGACGGCCTCTTCAAGAGGGGTAGCAAAGAAGTCGGTTGGAGCGATGTCTGAATGATGAGAATAACTCGTAAGTCATCGAGTGATAGTGACTTGTTTGTGATTAAGAGTCACATTCACAAGATTTTGACGGTGATCCTCGCATAGAATTCCGTAATTGTTGAATGTAGACCTCGAACCGTGGCGAGTGTGAGAGCATGTTCGTAGGGATGATTCCCGAGAATATCCACCGAATGAGACAGAAGATTACGAGCATGCGAGGGTGTCAAAGTCAAACCTAAGGTTGTTCTTTCCAAGCTTTCGGATAGCCATTTGGGAAGATATCGCAATAGTGAGAACCTCAGTGCATCCACATTCATTCGAGCGACCATGTCGAGATCTCGAAATAACATTAGCCAAAAGAACCAACATATCGAAGACATAATGTTAGTCAACGTAAGGTCTTATTGTCTAGTTATTGAATGTACAAGTGTCAATGATTGTTACGAGTCCTAAGTCACTTGTTTGTTCAATAGTCCAATGATGTCGTGAAATGTTTCGTGAGTTAGTTAACTTTAGGTTTTAAAGTTTATGTTATCACTTATGGTTCACAACATATCAAACGCTTAAGTTTATTAGTGACATTATTGATTCGTGATGATAAGATAAGTTTATTAACAAGTTTGTACACGTAACAACTCATAATGAAGGTCAATCAAGGCTTGCGTAGTTTTGGCAAAGTTAAGCGTGTGAGAGATGATATATGCAGAGACTAAAGCTTACGCCGTGGGATCCTAACTTACGCGTAAGAAATGTTACGCGTGAGGAAAAGGGGACCTTATGCGAGAGCTTACGCGAGGCATATATGTACCTTACGCCGTAAGGCTTACTCGTAAGAGTAGACCTTATGCGCAGAGGTCACTTTTACGCATATCCTTCACGGGATACGCCAGATTCCATTGTAGAACCTTACGCGTAATGTTTATGCGAGAATTATTCTTACGCATAACTTGACTACGTGTAGGGTAATCCTTATGCGAGAGAATCAAATGACCTTGATTACGAATATTAAGCGTAGCAAAGCCTCAAATAAATTCATCAAATCATCAAAATTAACACAAGAATTCATTATATCAACGAAACATGGCATGAATCATTTGTTAATAGTTGTAGAGAAAGTCATATGCAGAGGTCAAAACCCTAAGGGTTAAGAATTACGCATATGATTTTTAATCATAGGATTTGCACCATATTAATTCGTAGGTCTAGAGTGTTGTTAGAGTCTTTAGGCCAAGTATTAACATCTAATTCGCTGAGAATCAAAATTACCCAAAGTTATGAACATTAAACCCTAATTCCAAATTGTTAAACAATTAGTGTTTCGGGTGGTTAACAACCATGGAAATCATCAATTCAACAACATATGACCATAACCCAACAATCTTTTAGACCACAACACTTCACATTTGGAAAACCCAAATCGACTCATAAACCCTAATTTTCAACAATCATTAATACGTGTTTCGGGTAGGTTTGATGGTTAAAATGGTATCCTTGATGTATAAGAGACGCTTTGACACTATCCATATAACCAAAAACACACACAATGATTATGTGTTCATACGCTTATGCGAGAACACATAATCATGCGAATACACTTTTTAGCCGTTAGATTTGCATGAGATTAAAACCTTAGCTTAAAAACATGTTAAGATCATTAAAACACTTACAAAATGATGATCAAAACAACGGATTTCTTGGTTCAATCTTAGGCGAGGATGAATATGGTTGTGTGTATTAAATGTGAAGTAAAAAGTAGGTGGGAGGTGTTTTATTAAAAGTAACTTTAACATTTTGACAGCTTTAGTCCCTCCACCTTTTCCTTTATCAAACAAAGCCATTTAACTTCCATTTGGTTACCAAACAAAGATTTTAAGAAAGAAACTTGATTGACACCCCCGACTTAAAAATAATGAAAGGTTATAAGTTTTAGTCCGAGGAGTGTCATTAAACCGTAAACTTCACCACCATTGTTAAAAGAAACAACCGGGATATGATAACATGCAAGTACTGTATGTTTTGAAACAAGTTAATGAAGATTTTCTCCCTCAACACTTGATCGTAAAAATATCAATTTTAAAAGATTATAGTGTTGAAGGAAGAAATGTACTTGCCATGTTGAAAGATTATAGATTAGAAGAGTATTTTGTTGTTTTATAAGATTTTATATTTTTGTATTTTGTTTTTGAAAATTATATTTTTGTATTTTGTCATCCAATTCCTCTTGAGTCAAACACCTCATACCAATTCGATGGATCACCATTAAACCTAGCGGGAGGCAAGGCTTTGGTGAGAAGATCTCGCTAATTGGTATTCAGACCATGATGAGTGTGTAAATACTCATCATTTTGTACAATATAAACCGCAAAATCATCCGAAAACACTCAAAATGCATCAAAATGATGAAAATATCACAAATCGTTGTTTTATGTGTTTTAAATGCAAAATATCAAAATCGATGAAAACATATCAAATTTGCAAAATTGCGCTTTAGTCCCCAAGTTTCAAAAGTTGTCAAAAGCAGGTCCTCGAGCACATAATTTAAAAGAAAAATCACCAAAGGTCCTTTTAAATCATAAGTTGTCAAATTTAGTCCTTTGGTGAAAATATAAAAGTTTGAGAAAATTACAAGTTTAGTCCTTCAACTTTGAAAATTGGCGAAATGGCCCCCAAAATGGCAAATGGCAAGTTTGGTCCTTATACTTTTGAAGGTTGTCATTTTCAGCCCTTGGATCAACTTTGAAGTATTGGCGCTATGGTCCTTGTATTTTCGAATTGACAACAATGGTCCCTATTATTATTAAGCCCTTTCAAACCAATTTGGACCCTTGATATAATTGTGACCCCCTGTCACCTTGCCACTTTTGACCCCCCCCTTGATATTAGCCTGCCCAGTCAACAAGTCAAACAAGCAACCCCTACGCGCCTTTTCTGCTTTCTTCAACACATAGCCCTGCAACCCAGACAACACCATCCCCCCAGCTCACACCTTTTCCACTTTTTCTCCTCCATGTTCCCCCTCCAAACACCACAATCCAAAAGACAATAATTCTTCACCTTACCTACACTCAATCTCTCCAACAGGTTAAACAACCTTTTCCCGCCAAAACACAATAAACGGCTAAGATGAGCTTAACTCATCCAAGGGTCCAAAAGTGTGGTGGGAATCAATCAGGGAAGTGAGAGAAGCAAGCTTGGGTATAAAAAGAAAGGAGAAGAGAAGGCAGAGGACACTTAGTTAGTTTTTAGTTTTAGATTTTCTTAACCTCTATTTGTAATCACACTTTCAAGTTAATGAAATTCGCTTCCATGCTTTAATTATTGTTTAGCTTTTTATGTTTCAAAAGTGCTTATTGGACTTGTCTTAACCCACTAAGCTCATTTAAGCTTCTTGTAGCTTATGTGAGCTTATATATGTATTTTAAGTTCAAATAACAACTAGTCAATTCGTGGTCAATAAAAGTCAAAATCATAAGTCAAATCGCTTGTTGAGTGATTGATGATCATAATGTGTTAATGAGTGATTTTTAATGATTGTTTATGTGAATCATTCTAGTTTTTGTTATCGATCATTAAGATTTCAAGTTTTAAATGCATCTTGGTTCAAATAAAGTAGTGTTTGGATTGCTTTGTTAAACTGCTTTAGAGGGTGCAATGATGGATTAGATCAGTTGATGTAAGTTTGTTATAGTCATTTGTTGTCATATCTGTGCTTGTTCTGCTGTATTTTGTTCCTTAAGTCAAAACCACCATTTTACCGTCTTCGAGTGCATTTATCGTTGGAATTCGATTAGCTAAATCTGATAATATAGGTTTAGTAGTGGATAAGCTTGCTTGCTATAGTTTCATTTCAACATATTGCATCTTCATCATCACTAACTTGCATTTGAATCTCATCAAAGTCAAAGTAGCATAACTGCTTTTAAAAAGTCAAATGATGTCTAAATCGCTTTTTTGCAAAACTTGCGGTCATTATTGCACATCGCTCATTTTAGCTTATTAGGGTCTAAGATTTGGTCAAATTGCAGTATGCTAGGTGATCTTTAAGTCTACATTTTTAGTTTTAGCATAAGCTTATTTAATTAGCAGTTACAGTAGCTCCTAGTTGGTACCTGTTTCACTTTTCTGCATCAGATTAGCTTCCTGTCCTTTTAGCCACTTTCTGTTTAGTCTATAACTTCTTCAAATCTAGTCCATATAAGCTATAATTTTGGTTAATTGATCTCTGGTTGGTGGGCTTTAGAACCACATTTTTAGTTTTCTCATTTGCTTATTGAATAAGCATTTGCATCAGCTCAAACAGTGGACCAGTTTTGTGTTTTGGCTTATGTAGCAGATTTCTTAAATCCTTGGTTAAATGCTCATTAGGTGTTAGAATTAGTTTGCATTAGTTGCCTTAGAGTAGTTTTACCTTAATCTAGCTTCTGTATCAGTTTGGTTCACTGTAGTGCTTTTTAGCTTATTTTCATAATGCTTATTTAGGATCAGTTTCACTACAGTTGCTGTTTCTGCCACATAAGCCCTAGATTTTATATTTTTCTCAGCTTTAGAATAATATTTTAGAATTTCCCTGAAATTTTCATAATTTTTAGACACTGTTTAGTATTTTTCTTAATTAAAATCAGTTTTTAATCATTTTAAATACTTTTAATTGCATTTAATTCGAAAAAGTTCCAAAATTAATTTTTCATTTTTCTTAGGTTTAGATAAATATAAAAAGAGAAAAAAATATTTTTCTAGATTTTCTTAGTTAAATTTGTATTTTTAAATAATTTAATTAGTTTTAAATAATTTAAAATTCCTAGAAAATAGAAAATAATCGAAAAATACAAAAATAGTTTTGAAAATTCTATTTTGATATTTTAGACTTTTCCATTTCATAATTTTATTTTTCTAGCTTTATTTCCTATTTTCTTGTATTTTAGGTAATTATTAAATAGTTAAAAATAGTTTTTAACTAATAATAATTAGATAATTAGTTATAAAAATAATTTTCTTTTTCTAAAAAGTTTCTTATATCATTAGGTTTATAAAAATGTATTTTTCATATTTTTAGGACTTTTATTTCTTAGATTTCACTTTTTATTTTGTACGTTTACGTAATTTTAATTTAAACGTAAGTTTTAAGTTTTAAACGTTCATCAATTTTAAAATAGTGATAGCGTTTATATAATAGATTTTATCTTTTTAATCTCCTTTAATTTGCATTTAAGCCGTTTTGATTTGTTGGCTTTTCCTTTAGTTATAATAATTGACAATCTCCTTTTCTTTCAAATCTCTCGATCACTTTGTTTGATAATCCATTGCACAACTCGTGGGACATAACGACCGGGAAACACTATACTCCCGGATCTTCATTGAGTTCGTGTTCAAACTGCTTTTAAGGTTCTTACGGTCCGCAATTCACAAGTGGCGGGCTTGTGTGAGAAACCTTGACCGCTTTGCACGCATCAACCCACAAAATATAATTTAACGGCACCTGCTCCACGTGGTCCTTGATGAAATGATAGCGAAGATCGATGTGCTTTGATTTCGAAAGTCTCGAATCGAGTTGCACGAGATCGCAATGGCACCGATTGTCGCAGACATCGATTCATCAACACGTAACCATAGTCTTTGAGTTGTGTTCTCATCCGTATGACTTGAGCACAACACGCGGACATGGCTACATATTCTCGCCGTGGATGACAACGATGTACAATCCTCGCTTCTTTGATTGCCAAGACACCGGTTTATCACCAAGAAATTGTAGAGCTCTCAAGTACTTTTCTTGAGTCTAAGCATCCTGCGTGATCGGCGTCTCAAAAGCGATTAGTTCAAAACCGAATCCTTCTGATACCGGATCCCCAAGTTAATGGTTCCTTTATGTATCGGAGGATTCTTTTAGCCTCGTAGAGGTGGGTTTCGGTTGGTCGCGATCGATAACGGGAGCATAGATAAACGGCAAAGACAATATCAGTCTCGCTAGTCGTTAGATACATGAGACCTAATAATACTTGGTATTTGGTAGGGTCAACTAATTTCCCATGTAAATCGGCGTCTAGCTTCTTGGTATGAGTCATTGGTGTGGCATAAGTATCACAGGTTTTCATTCCAAATTTGTTTAACAATTCAAGGGCATATTTGGACTGACTCAAGAAAATACCACGGGTGATTGATGAACTTGTAATCCTAGAAAGAATGTAAGTTCACCCATCATGGACATTTCAAAATTTTTCTTCATTAGTTTTGCAAAAGCGGTTGAAAACTTTTTATGTGTAGACCCAAAAATGATGTCATCCACGTAAATTTGAACAATTAAGATATGTGGTCCGTGATATTGTATAAAAAGAGTTGGGTCAACCGAGCCTTTGGTGAAATTATTAGCAATGAGGAAAGATGATAGCTTATCGTACCATGCCCGAGGGGCTTGTTTGAGACCATAAAGAGCTTTGTTCAGTTTGTAGACATGGTTCGGGCACTCGATCAATGAATCCTTGGGTTGGGTGACATAAACTGCTTCTTCGGTTGTCCGCTGAGAAACGCAGCTTTGACATCCATTTGAAAGACCGTCATATTCATATGAGCCGCGAACGCGAGAAATATCCGAGCGACCTCAAGACGAGCAACCGGAGCAAAAGATTCTTCAAAGTCTATTCCTCTTCCCCGACGATAACCCTTAGCAACTAGACGGGACTTGTTTCGATGACGCCCTTCAAAGATCCAATTTGTTTTTCCAAATCCATTTTAGACCAATGACGAGACCCCGTTGGTCTTTCAACCAAAGGCCCATACTTCAAGACGCTTGAATTGGTTGAGTTCTTCCCGCATGGATTCAATCCATTGTCTTTTGTCATTGCGTCTTTAATGTTTTAGGCTCGTTAGCGGGCGGTGAGTGCATAAATGCAATGTTCACCATCCGTGTGAAGACGTTGTCTCGTAACGACGGTTGATTCGGGTTGCCAATAATGTTAGCCGAGGATGGTCTTTTGTCCATCGGTGTGTAGAGGTTGATGTTGGTATACATTGTGCGATTTTGAGGATTCAAATGGTTTATTGAAGATTCCGCGACATCCGTGTGCGGCGATCTCATTAGCAAACGGGTTGAAGAACGATTTGGATCAAAATCTGCGGTGGGGTACTTCATTCAAAATATCATCATTTGGTTCATCATTGTTGGCGGTGTGTTCAATGTTGTGTTGGAGTCAATCGGTGTAGGTGCATCTTCAACAAGAGTTGTTGTAGCAGTGTATCGTATAGGAATATTATCGGGTTGTGCAATGGAAAAACACAACAAGTCAAAAGACTTAAAAACGCAAGTCAAAAGACGCACACAAATACAATTAAGTCCGGAGAATAGATTGAATTTCGGGTCGTTTAGTCCCAAGGAGACTCAATGGTGTGTTAAACACCGATTCAGATGATGGAATGATCACTAAGGATAGTGATCCAGAAGGTTATGATTAGAAATTACACTACCGATTGATTTGGAATAGAATTGGACACGAATTGGAAAGCACAACAACCAGATCAAAGAAACGTAAACGTAAGTTTTAAAACTACGAGACGCACAAAATAAAAAGTGAAAACTAAGAAATAAAAGACCTAAAAATATAAAATGACATTTTGGAATCCTAAAAATAAAAGAAAATTATTAGAAAAGGAAAATTATTTTTAACACTATTTAATTAATTACTATTAATTAAAAACTATTTTAACTATTTAATAAATACTCTAAAATGAAAGAAAATACAAAATAAGGCTAGAAAAATAAACTTATGATTCTGAAAATCTAAAATACTATAAAACTAATTTTAAAACTAAAATATATTTTTCACACTTTTATCTAATTATTACTAATTAATTATTATTTAAAATACACTTAAATACTAGAAAATAGAAAATAAACTTGGAAAAATAAAATTTTAACTTTGAAAATCTAAAATATGATAAAACTAATTTTAAAACAGAAAATATATTTTTAGACTTTTTAATTATTTATTACTAATTATTTATTATTTATTAACTATTTATAATTATAATAAATACTAAAAGATAGAGAAAAATGAAACTTTTCTAAAAATCCTATATGATAACAGAAACCTAAGAAAACTATAAAAACAAGATTTGCTTATTAATAAGTTGAAAAGAAAATCAAAAAGCTAAAAATCTTAAATAAACGCTATCACTATTTTTATATTGATGTTTTGTGATTTTTCTTTTGAAAACTACTTATATACTAATAATATGAAACTTTAATAAAGACAAAAAATTTATAAAACACAAATAAGCGATTTGATGAGCTTAAGCCCAACAGTTGGCTTAAAATGAGCTTATTTGGATGAAATAAGCTCAAACAAGCTCAACAGATGAAACAAAAGCTCAATTAAGATGCAAACAAGCTTAATGAACTGAAATGAAGCTAAAGAATGCAAAGAAACACACCGATAAGCTAGAATAAGCAAATAAGCACTTTGGCTTTGTGTTGAAAAACAGAAAATGGGACAAACTTTAAGCTTATAGCAAATTCTACCAAACAAGCTCCAAAGTGAAAAACAAAACTTGACAACTCAAGAAGACCAAGTTGGCTTTCCAAAGAACCAGAGAACACAAGATTTGGACAAGGAATGAGCTTAATGCAAGCTTTTGAAGTTGGCACCAACATCAGGCATGTGGCACTTCATGCAGAACAGGGTGCCCCACAAAAGCAATAAAATAAGCACTTTAAAAGCTAAGAAACCAAGAACTAATATTTTGTATTTTTCTACACCAACTAGACTACAAATCCTCCAAAGCTTATAGACTGAAACCTACTAATGAACCCACAATGAAATTCCAAGTTTATTCAAAATGACCCATTGAGATTTTGACTTTTGAGAAAAACCAAAAGTTGACCAAAATGGATTTTGATTTGATCTAAAGCACTTAATATGTTGTATTAAGGTGTAATAAGACTAACTTGAGCAAGATTAACAACTTTTGAACACAAAATCAAGATTTTGAATCTTAAAATCCCAACAAAGAATCGCAAGAATTAAGATCAATGAAATTTTGACTTTTTTGAATAAGAACTTGTTATCTTGACTTGAATTAGTAGTTTAGACCTATTTAGACAGATTTCCAACAAAAAAATGACCAAAGAACCTTTGAACACACTAAACCAAACACCCTTATGGTTGATTGTTATGAACTTTTCAAACCAAATCACAATTGTAAACCACAAACTTGATTTTAGACCTTGTATTATCATTAATTAAGACTAAACAAGCTTGATTCCACAATGATAACAACTTAAAACTAAGACTTAGACTTAAACCATTTTGATCGCTAAAATGATATTTTCTCAAAACACAAATTTAAGTGAACAAGCTACTGATTTTAAAACCTAAACACACTTAATTACTACTAATGAACACAAAGAACAAGAAATTACAGCTACTGAACAACCACAACAAGAAATGCCAAAATACTTAAAAGACTTACAAAAGCTTCCAAGCTCCAAACCGAGAACCAAGACCAACTAAATTCCTATAAGCTTACCAATAAGCTACTAACCCAAGGCCATCCATTATGTACCTTGCTCCAAATTGTGAACATGTTCTTCAAGTGATTTTTGATTTTGAAGTATTTAATATGGATTTTGGTGATTTTTGATTTTTAGTCTAAACTAATTTTTATTGTTTCTAATAGCTTTTATAAGCTATTTGGGAGCTTATGTGACCTATTCTAATCCATGCAAACAACAAACAACAACATTTAATCCAACATGAAATTTTGCATAAAAATGAAAAATTGCATAAACTTGAGAAGTAATTAAAACTTGAAATTAAGGTTCACAAAAGCTTTCTTATAACCAAAGGACTTGAAATACGTAGTTTTTAAGATAAAACATACACTTCACTTGAAAAATAAGCTAAAACGACAAATACTTAAAATTACACTAGATAGATATATGATACAATGCATCTTCATCCCACTTTATAGACTTTTCCACTTCCCACATGCTTCGATTGTTTCCCACCAAACTTGAGCCATTGGATTGGCTAGAATAATCTTATCCGTCCATTTGTGATTTTGGCGCCAAAATTCTTCAAAGCAGTGTTTTATCAATTAATGGATTTGGTTGATGTAATTAAAGCTTTTTGGAGTGTAGAGGATGTGGAGGGACATGGAATGGGAGAGGGTTGAAATGTGGTGAAACCACCATGGTTTTGAGTTTCGTGTTGAGGAGAGAGAGCTACAAAGAAGTGGTGGTTAGGCGCCAGATTTTGGTGGGTTTGACTTAGGTTTGACCACAAGTTAATAACAAAGGGGGGTCAAAGGGGTGGCTGGGGTCAAAATGGTTGTGACTGGGGTCAAGGGTCAAGGGTCAAAGGGTCAAGGGCTGGGTTGGGCTTGGATAATTTGATTTGGGCTTAGATATATATAAGTGTCCGCTTGGTTTAGTTTAGTAAACAAGGACCAATTTTGTAATTTCACCAAACATCAAGGACTGAAATCTTGCCATGTTTCCAAACTCTCACAAGGACCAAACTTGACAACTTTGATAGAACAAGAACCCTTTTGCATAAAATTCATTTTTAAAGGTCCAAGGACTATTTTTGCAATTTTCCAAAGTTTGAGGACCTTTTTTGCTAATTGACCAAAGAATCATTCAAGGATCATTTTAAACAACTTAGAATACTTCAAGGACCTTGAATGATAAATTTCCACATTTTTGAATTTGTGGACTAGATTTGACAACTTTTAAAACTCGGGGACTAAAGCGCCAATTTTGCAAACTTGATACATTTTTCATCCGATTTTGATATTTTTGCATTTAAAACACATAAAACACTGATTTGTGATAATTTGATCATTTTGATGTGTTTTGAGTGTTTTCGATGATTTTGCGCTTAGATTATGTAAAATGATGAGTATTTGAAACTCATCAATCCCCACATCGAGATATTGCTAGTCCCTAGCAATGATTTGAGAAAACTTTGATGGATTTGAAAACTCTTTACCAAAAGCCATCACTCGAGTAGCCGATTGTTTTGATTCAAGTAAGAATCTTGGTACAACGATAACCGATGATTTATTGGCAAATCATAAACCATATAACGGATTTGATGTGTCTTTACCGTAAGCCGCACCTTCCGGACTAGCCAACTCTTAGATAAATTATCAAGATTATCTTTGGTGAGTGAATACCAATTATGGATTTTCCATCGCCTTTACCACAAGCCATAACCTTGCGGGCTAGCCACTCATTATCTTTCGAGGATGATGGGAGTCAAGAACCATACAATTTTGGGCAAATTGCAAGCCATATAAACGGATTTGAGAAATCTTTACCAAGAGCCGTTTGCTCGGATTAGCTAATCCTTTTGTCTTATCAGACATGGCGGATCGATAACCAAATGAGAAAGTGTAGAACACTTACTCAAAAAAAAATTTTGGCCAAAACGGGAATTGGGTAGATAATATATGAAATTCGTGAGAATTCCCCACACTTAGAAATGAATATTGCCCTCAATATTCAAAGTACCGCGGTTATGCCGAAACAAAGAACGTGAAAGGGAAATATTACGCCATTTATTTAGAAGAAGATTTTTTTTTTTTTTTTTTTTTTTTTTTTTTTTAGAAAGAATGAGAATATACAACATGTGGGAAAACTCCCCACACTAGGGTGGTAGAAAGGGATAAGAAGATGTAATTATGGGTGAAAACCCATATGGTGCATGCTAATGTTTTTGATTACCGAGTCACTAGCTTGACTCGATCCCCGCATTCATTGGTTCATGGGGAATGTTTGTAAACCGGACAACCATGTGGGGAATGTCCTCTCCAAAGTAATGCTTAACTCGATGACCATTCACTTTAAAATTAGGACCATCGGGTTGAGATAACTCAACGGTACCATAAGGATAAACCTTAGCGATAGTGAATGGACCGCATCAACGGACTTGAGCTTTCCGAGAAAATCTTCAACTGAATTGAAAAGAAGGACTCGATCACCAACGTTGAAAACGCGGTTCTTGATCTTGGAGTCATGAATCTTCTTTGTCTTTGCTTGTAGATCAAAGAGTTCTCATAAGCTTGATCACGAAGTTCATTTAGTTCATTCATTTGAACTTTTCTATGATCACCTACCGTCTCAGATATCGAAGTTAGCATGCTTTAAGGCCCAAGAAGCCTTGTGCTCTAACTCGATCGGAAGATGACATGCTTTTCCGTACACTAGCTTGTATGGAGTACACCCGATGGGTGTTTTGTAAGTCGACGGAAGGCCCAGAGAGCGCCATCGCTTATCCGACCGTGATGCACGATTTTCGCCATCGTCCTTTCAAGAATCCTTTTAAGACCACGGTTTGAAACTTCCACCGCCCACTTGTTTGGGGTGGTATGCAGAGAGAGACGATGGTAACACCATACTTTTGCATGACTCTTTCAAATTGGTCATTACAAAATGTGTACCACGATCACCGATTATCGCCTGAGTTCCAAACCCGCAAACAGAGATTTCAAAACTTCACAACTACTCTGGCATCATTGGTGGGTAAGGCTTTTGCTTCAACCCATTTTGACAGATAGTCAATGACCACGAGTATGTACTTGTTACCACGAGAAGAAGGAAATGGCCCCATAAAATCAATACCCCATATGTCAAATATCTCACAAACTTGAATGGCATTTTGTGGCATTTCATTCCTTTGAGATATATTACCATGACGACAAGCGCCACAAGTTTTGACATAATCGTGGGCATCCTTATAGATTGTGGGCCAATAGAACCCGGAATCAAACACCTTTTGGCGGTGTAGTTTGGACTATGATGGCCCCGTGGGTCCAAAGATGGCAAGCTTTGAGAATGTCAATAGCTTTCGTCCATAAACACACCGTCGGATGACTTGATCCGCACAGATTTTGAACAAGAAAGGGTCGCCCCGTAAATAGTGTTTAACATCTTTGAAGAATTTGTTCTTTCGCTGGTCGACATCCCTTTCATTAATGAAGTTACCCGCATGGTAATTTGCAAAGTCAAGAAACCATGGGGTGGTAGAATTTCCACGAAAAGAAACCGCATTGAGTGTCTCGAGAGGAAATGTTTCATTTATATCCTTTTTCTCGAAAACATCTTGGTGAGGGTTTTCTAATCGACAGATGATCACCGCTAGATTCTCGCTCCTTTTTATCACGTATAATGATATCAAATTCTTGGAGGAGGAGAATCCAACGAAGCAATCTCGGCTTTGCATCTTGTTTTGCAAAGAGATATTTAAGAGCCGAGTGATCCGTATACACCACGATTTGGTCAAGATAAGATACGGCCGAAACTTCTCAAAAGCATACACCACGGCTAATAGCTCTTTTTCCGTGGTGGTGTAATGAGTTTGAGCCTCACCATAGTTTTGCTTGCGAGTGAATAGGCTGAAAATGTTTATTTCTTCGTTGCCCTAGGACCGCACCGATAGCAAAATCACTTGCATCGCACATGAGCTCAAAAGGCAAGTCCCACCAGAGCAACGAGAATGGTGCTTCAGAAGCTTTTTCTTCAATGTTTCAAAAGCTACGATGCACTCGGGTGAGAAGATAAAAGGAGCATCCTTTTCAAGAAGATGGGTCATAGGTCGGGCGATTTTGGAAAAATCTTGAATGAATCTACGATAGAAACCGCATGACCCAAAAACTCCTAATACCCTTGACGGTAGTAGGATGAGGTAACTTAGCAATGACATCGACCTTTGCTCTATCTACCTCAATCCCGTTTTGAAATCTTATGGCCAAGGACAATGCCTTCTTTGACCATAAAGTGGCTTTTCTCCCGCTTTAGACAAAGATTGGTGTCTTCACACCTTTGAAGCATTTTATCTAAATGGGAGAGACATGATTGAAAAGAATCCCCAATGACCGAGAAGTCATCCATAAACACTTCCATTGTTTCCGATCATGTCGTGGAATATGGCCATCATACATCGTTGGAACGTGCCAGAGCATTACATAAGCCAAAAGGCATACGCTTGTAGGCAAAAGTCCCGTATGGGCAAGTGAATGTGGTCTTCTCTTGATCCCGTGGATCAATAGGATCCGAAAGTAACCCGAGAAACCATCAAGGAAGCAATAGTACTCATTCCCCGCTAATCTCTCAAGCATCCGTCCATGAAGGGTAGAGGAAAATGGTCTTTACGGTGGCGTCATTCAACTTACGATAGTCGATGCAAACACGCCATCCCGTAACCAATCGAGTTGGAATTAACTCGTTATCTTCATTTGTGATAACAAGAATGCCACCCTTTTTCGGGACACAATGAATTGGGCTGACCCAAGGACCTGCTCGAGATCGGGTAAATCAATCCTCGCATCAAGAAGTTTGATAACCTCTTGTTTGATAACATCATGGATTTTTGGATTCACTCGCCTCGATGTTGAATGCTGGTTTGAAGTCATCCTCCATCAAGATTTTATGAGTACGTAACTCGTGGTTTATACCTTTGATGTCGGAGAGTTTCCAAGCAATTGCTTGCTTGTGTGACTTCAAGATTTTAATGAGAGCAACTTTTTCATCTTTACTCAAATCTCGAGCAATAATGACGGGTAATTTATCATCACCCTCAAGGAATGCATACTCAAGATGAGGAGGTAAGTCCTTAAGCTCAACCTCAGAAATTCTTCGCTTTTCAACCGAATTGACTTCCTCGTTATGAAGTTTGATGGGAGGAGAGGAGGAGAAGTATCCAGATTTGACACTTTCTTAAGAAGAATATCTCCTCCGATTAATCTCATTTTGATTAATCTCAACCGGGATTGAATCACTAGGATGAGGGGTTGATGATGGATCATCATTGAGCAACTTCTCAATAAGAAGTATGTCCCCTCAATATCAATTGAGCGTGATCAATTTCCCAAGGTACGTAATCACTAGCCAAATATGCTTCAATCTCATCTAAGATGAAGTCGCCTCAAACGGAGTGATAGAAGGAGTAGAATTGGCTATGATAGGTCGAGAAGATGTGGTGGTATCCCCACTCACGTAATTATGAGAATAACCAAGAACTTTTGAGAGTACTCATCGAAGCAACATCAATGATATCTATTCGGTTAACCGATTCGTAATCATAATTTGCGGAGTACCTCAAGTTTGGTCAAGATTGAAGGTGATGACTTCATTACCAACACGCAATGTGATTTCTTGCTCAAATACATCTATGAGAGCACGGCCCGCTCGTGAATCCTCGACCAACAATGAGAGGAACCCGATGATCGGCATCAAAATCAACAACCACGAAGTCACCGAAATGGAACTTTCCTATTACAAATACGCCCTCAAGAATGCCAAGAGGACGGATATGGAACGATCAAGAAGCTCGAGAGTCATGCATGTAGGAGTGAGTTCCTAAGAGAGAGTTTCTTCCACATCGAATATGGCATAAGATTAATGCTTGCACCAAGATCTCGCTAGGGCAAAGCATTCAACCATTCCCGGAATACACAAGGTAAGAGAAATTTCCCAGATCTCCAAGCTTTTCAGAAGCTTTTTCGAATAATCACGAAAGCGCTCGTTAAGAGGAGTCTTAGCCATTTCAAACAACTTTTCCTTATTGCTTAACATGTGCTTGAGAGTAGATGCGAACTTGGGCATCAAGATGATAGCATCCGCAGCTTATGTCAAATGTAACTCTTGGAAAATTTGGAAAATTTATCCATTTGATGACTAGCTTTCTCATGAGCTTTTGCTCATTCAAGCGCGATGGGTAAGGAATAGAAGATTTGGATTGATTCTCAACAGAGCTATAGGAGGTTCAAAACAACTCCTTGATTAGACCGGGGTTTCGGACCACTGAGGATGGACTACCAAGGTTGGACGTGCGGTACGTCGTGGGCTTGAATTATGCACCTTGTCCGTTGTTTCCTTGGTAACTTGACTCATTGGCACCGTGGAGGTGGCATTGGAGTCGAGGTCCATTATGTTTTGGAGGTTCACCGTCCACTACCTTAGGAAGAGAAGAAGAAGAAGAGGTAGTAGGAACAAGCAGTCCGTGGTATGAAACACCACTGGTTGTGATCGCTTGGCATCGCCTCGGGTTAGCGATCGTGTTGCTCGGTAAAGTACCGAGCCCGAGGGTCGATCATTTAAAGACTTCTTCGATCGTTAACTGACCGACCAACAACCTGTTCATTTCATCTTGGGATTTCATAAACCGCTTCAAGAACTCATCGATGATGGTCCCGGAGGAGTAATGACGGAGGAGCTGGAGGGACAATTTGAGGTCGATGTTTTGATTATGACCAAAATTCCTTGATTAGGATTCATATTCCCATGAAATTGATTCCTCGATTGAAATTGTTTTGATGAGGGTTTCCTTGATGTTGGAAACCTTGATTGGGTCCAGATAGAAATTACCTTGGTTTTGATAACCTTGGTTCATTCTTGGTTGGTTCGATTCGGTTTTGCATGTTGTGATTTTGATTGAAACCGGTGGTGCTCGATTAGTGTTAGCACGGTAGTGTGGTTCATTTTGAGGACGGTATTGATTACCTCCTTGTTGTGAACTACCGGCTAAAGCATTGGCCTCAAAAGGACTACCATCGGTGGCGTGACAATTGTAGTAAGCATGAGGACCACCACAAGTGACACAACTTCAACTTTCTTCACTTCAAAGATGTGTTGGTGGTCGAGTGAAGGAAACTTTCTTCCGTTAGCAAGAACCAAAGCTCGAACAATGTCTCGTGAGTTTATCAATCTTAGCATCGGTGCTAGATGTACTCACGGGATGAAGAAGAAGAAGGTCCAAGATTAGACCGATATGTCTTAGCTCGAAAGGACGGACCGAGATTTGTTCTCAATGATCCGCAAGGCCTCTTTGGTGGTCTTGCTCAGAAATTACCTCCGGAGGCATTCAAAGAATCTTGATTGGCCCGATTGAGACCATTGTAGAAAGTATCCATTTGCATTAACTCGGTAAAACCGTGATGCGGACACTCATGGCAACTCTTTGTAACGATCCCATGCCTCCCGAATGATTCATCAAATCTCGAGAAAATTTCATTATCTCATTCTTAAGACTTGTGGTTCGGGATGGAGGATAGAACTCGTTAACTAACTTGGTGACAAGATCTTCCCATGTCTCTATAGAACGAGGGGTTGTTTCTCAAGCCAATTCCGGCTTGTCCTCTAGAGAAAATGGGAATGTAAGAAGCTTGATAGCTTCGGATGGGACATTCTTGTACTTGATGGTAGATGCTATCTTGTTAAACCATCGAATGTGTGCATGAGGATCATCCCGCCAAAACCATAGAATTGGCTTTGGGTTACTAGATTGAGCAACCCGGTTTTGAGCTCGAAAGTGTCACCACGATGGTCGGAACAACAATGGCATCTCCGTAACCCTCGATGGGTGCTTGGAGAAGCTCATTCATGGGTTTGTCTTCCGCCATTTCGACAGAGGTGGTGGTGGTAGACGCCTCACCACGGTGAAGGAGCCGAACGCCCTCACGTCTGCGAGGAATGTTTCCAAGTTCGGAAAGTGGACTTGTAGAATCGAAGAACGAAAAGCATGCACTATGTATAAAACCAATTTTCAAAACAAATGAGGCAAAACACAAGTGAACTTAACCAATAATCACAGATGAAATGGCTTTGAAAAGGTACACCAAATCACAAGTGACACAAAGGCAAGTTTTAAATCGATGTTCGGGAACTTATTAATGGTCGCACCCCGCTAGGTAGTGCATCGCCTTGATTTGCGGTGGTTGATTTTATGTATTCAATTAAGTACCACCGAAAAGACGAGGTTAGATTTGTGCGATGGGTTTAAAAACTTTTGGACAATATTTTTGTTATCGTCCTGCTTAACCAAATCGTATCTCTTCAAGAATCACCTTAAAAGAGAATACAAAATAGAAAACGTCCGATTGTTTTGTTGTTTTATATTTTTGGTGTTTTAACACTTTAGGAAAAGTGTTAATGACTTTTTGATTTTCTTATAACTTTACAAAAACTTTTACAAATGGTGGGTATGTGCAACAATGGATCCGAAAATGGCTAGACACACGCTAAAGCTCCCCCAATGGCGCCTAAAATTTGATTCGTGCCAAACAGTCAAGTCAAAAGACTTAAAACCGCTCATACACAAATACAATTAAGTCCCGAGAATAGATTGAATTCCGGTCGTTTAGTCCCAAGGAGACTCAATGGTGTGTTAAACACCGATTCAGATGATGGGATGATCACTAAGGATAGTGATCAGAAGGTTATGATTAGAAATTACACTACCGATTGATTTGGAATAGAATTGGACACGAATTGGAAAGCACAACAACCAGATCAAAGAAACGTAAACGTAAGTTTTAAAACTACGAGACGCACAAAATAAAAAGTGAAAACTAAGAAATAAAAGACCTAAAAATATAAAATGACATTTTGGAATCCTAAAATAAAAGAAAATTATTAGAAAAAGAAAATTATTTTTAACACTATTTAATTAATTACTATTAATTAAAAACTATTTTAACTATTTAATAAATACTCTAAAATGAAAGAAAATACAAAATAAGGCTAGAAAAATAAACTTATGATTCTGAAAAATCTAAAATACTATAAAACTAATTTTAAAACTAAAATATATTTTTCACACTTTTATCTAATTATTACTAATTAATAATTATTTAAAATACACTTAAATACTAGAAAATAGAAAATAAACTTGGAAAAATAAAATTTTAACTTTGAAAAATCTAAAATATGATAAAACTAATTTTAAAACAGAAAATATATTTTTAGACTTTTAATTATTTATTACTAATTATTTATTATTTATTAACTATTTATAATTATAATAAATACTAAAAGATAAAGAAAAATCAAACTTTTTCTAAAAATCCTATATGATAATGAAACCTAAGAAAACTATAAAAACAAGATTTGCTTATTAATAAGTTGAAAAGAAAATCAAAAAGCTAAAAATCTTAAATAAACGCTATCACTATTTTTATATTGATGTTTTTGTGATTTTTCTTTTGAAAACTACTTATATACTAATAATATGAAACTTTAATAAAGACAAAAATTTACAAACTTCAAATAAGCTGATTTGATGAGCTTAAAGCCCAACAGTTGGCTAAATGAGCTTATTTGGATGAAATAAGCTCAAACAAGCTTGAAGATGAAACAAAAGCTCAAAGTAAGATTCAAACAAGCTTAATGAACTGAAATGAAGCTAAAGAATGCAAAGAAACACACCGATAAGCTAGGAATAAGCAATAAGCACTTGACTTTTTAGTGAAAAACAGAAAATGGGACAAACTTTAAGCTTATAAAATTTCTAGCAAACAAGCTCCAAAGTGAAAAATAAAACTTGACAACTCAAGAAGACCAAGTTGGCTTTCCAAAGAAGCAAGAACACAAGATTTGGACAAGGAATGAGCTTAATGCAAGCTTTTGAAGTTGAGCACAATTATCAGGCATGTGGCACTTATCGCAGACAAGGGTGCCTCAAAAAGCAATAAAATAAGCACTTTAAAAGCTAAGAAACCAAGAACTAATATTTTGTATTTTCTACACCAACTAGACTACAAATCCTCCAAAGCTTATAACTGAAACCTACTAATGAACCCACAATGAAATTCCCAAGTTTATTCAAAATGACCTTTTGAGATTTTGACTTTTGAGAAAAACAAAAGTTGACCAAAATGAGATTTTGATTTGATCTAAAGCACTTAATATGTTGTATTAAGGTGTAATAAGACTAACTTGAGCAAGATTAACAACTTTTGAACACAAAATCAAGATTTTGAATCTTAAAATCCCAACAAAATGCGCAAGATAAGATCAAATGAATTTTGACTTTTTTGAAATAAGAACTTGTTTTCTTGACTCAAATTAGTAGTTTAGACCTATTTAGACAGATTTCCAACAAAGAAAATGACCAAAGACCTTTGAACACTTAAACCAAACACCCTTATGGTTGATGTTATGAATGTTTTTCAAACCAAATCACAATTGTAAACCACAAACTTGATTTCAGACCTTGTATTATCATTAACTAAGACTAATGAAGCTAGATTCAACAATGATAACAACTTAAAACTAAAGACTTAGACTTAAACCATTTTGATCGCTAAAATGATATTTTCTCAAACTACAAATTTAAAAGAACAAGCTACTGATTTTAAAACCTAAACACACTTAACTACTACTAATGAACACAAAGAACAAGAAAATACAACTACTGAACAACCACAACAAAGAAATGCCAAAATACTTAAAAGACTTACAATAGCTTCCAAGCTCCAAACCGAGAACCAAGACCAAACCAATTCCTATAAGCTTACCAATAAGCTACTATACCAAGGCCATCCATTATGTACCTTGCTCCAAACTTCTTGATGTTCTTTCAAGTGATTTTGATTTTGAAGTATTTAATATGGATTTTGGTGATTTTTGATTTTTAGTCTAAACTGATTTTTATTGTTTCTAATAGCTTTTATAAGCTATCTGGGAGCTTATGTGACCTATTCTAATCCATGCAAACAACAAACAACAACATTTAATACAACATGAAATTTTGCATAAAATGAAAAATTGCATAAACTTGAAGAAGTAATTAAAACTTGAAATTAAGGTTCACAAAAGCTTTCTTATAACCAAAGGACTTGAAATACTGAGTTTTAAGATAAAACATACACTTCACTTGAAAAATAAGCTAAAACGACAAATACTTAAAATTACACTAGATAGACTATTGTACAATGCATCTTCCTCCCACTTTATAGACTTTTCCACCTTCCCACATGCTTCGATTGTTTCCCACCAAACTTGAGCCATTGGATGGCTAGAATAATCTTATCCGTCCATTTGTGATTTGGCGCCAAAATTCTTCAAAGGTTTTTATCAATTAATGGATTTGGTTGAAGTAATTAAAGCTTTTGGAGTGTAGAGGATGTGGAGGGACATGGAATGGGGAGGGTTGAATTGTGGTGAAACCACCATGGTTTTGAGTAAATGTCGTGTGGGAGAGAGTGATGAATGTGGTATATAGGCGCGATTTGGTGGGTTTGACTTTAGGTTTGACCACGAGTAATAACAAAGGGGGTCAAAATGGGTATGGGTGGGGTCAAAATGCATTGTGGACTGGGGTCAAGGGTCAAGGGTCAAGCTGTGGGATTGGGGTTGGGCTTGGATAATTATTTGGGCTTAGATTTATAAGTGTCCGCTTGGTTTGGTTTATTAAACAAGGACCAAAAGTGTAATTTTGCCAAACATCAAGGACTGATCTTGCCATGTTTCCAAACTTCTCACAAGGACCAAATTTGCCAACTTTGATAATACAAGAACCCTTTTGCATAAAATTCATTTTTAAAGGTCCAAGGACTATTTTTGCAATTTTCAAAGTTTGAGGACCTTTCGCCAATTGACCAAAGAATCATTCAAGGATCATTTTAAACAACTTAGAATACTTCAAGGACCTTGAATGATAAATTTCCACATTTTTGAATTTCCAGGACTAGATTTGACAACTTTTAAAACTCGGGGACTAAAGCGCCAATTTTGCAAACTTGATACATTTTTCATCCGATTTTGATATTTTTGCATTTAAAACACATAAAACACTGATTTGTGATAATTTGATCATTTTGATGTGTTTTGAGTGTTTTCGATGATTTTGCGTTTAGATTATGTAAAATGATGAGTATTTGGAAACTCATCCCACCTATTAGGTTTACGAAATTTTACGTGTAGATCAACGGGTTTATTTCTAACTGTTTGAGTTAACTTAGGTTTTGGTTTGCTACTACAAGCGGTGTTCGAGAATACGAAGGTGATACACTAGGTCGTGAACCTAAGATTCCATCCTTTGGAGTAGTGCCCTTTTCCTAGCCTTTTCTAGATCATAGTTCTTGTATCGTCATTTGAATCATATGAATTTTACGTTTAATGCTCGGTTTAGACACGGTGTTCGAACTAATCCTAGATTGGCGAGCGACCACTTGTGCTGTATAACGAGCGGGTTTAACGAAACATGTTTAATAGAAGCGAAGCATTATTGTTGGGCCGGAATGTGGAGTGACTGGTTTCGACAAATGATTATTCTCAACAACTTGGGAGGGAAACCGTGGTTTTGACGATTTTGAACGTTGATTTAAAAGCGGTTGGGTGTTTAACAACCGATTGGTTTCGATTGGTTTTAGAGCGATTTCCCAAGATTGTTGGTTTTGCAAAATTAGTATCCACACTCTTGTCGATTAATCTTCTCAATTTGTTTTGTAAAGCAACATGTGCAAGCCCTTTTGCTTGAATTTGAGCCTTTAGATGCTCATTTTCTTTTACTAATAAATCCACACGATTACTTTGTTCATTTGAGGATGACCATTATTTTCGAAGAAAAGATTTGTTTTGTAATTTAAGTTCAAGAGATGCAATGTGCCTCTAGTTTTGAAAATCTTTATGAAACCGAGCAATGGTCTTTTTGAGAAGAATGTTTTCGATTCAAGAGTTTGATTTGACGATTCGGAGAATTGTTAACAAGTAAGGACTCGACATGAGATAGTTGTTCGGACATTGTGCAACACACCGTCAACCTCTCCTTCATTATTGAATTCAGGTTGCTCGGTTTGTTGTATCGCATTTGCAGCGAATATGATCAACGATGGATTGTACCTCGACCATATGTTCGTGTCGGTCGTCATAGGTGGGTATGATATCTTCCTCAACCATTTGTTCTTCGTCACGGTTGGGCTCGGTGTCGTAGTTGAGTATGATATCTTCTCTAGATCTCTTCTTGTCATCACGCTTTTCAATGCTACAACCTCATTGTCCGCACACAAGCGAGTTGCGAAGAATCACAACATTCTCAACGTCCATTTGAGCATTCCTTGCATGTACATCAACTCTTTCACCTTGCACGACTGCGGGATATCGGGAATTTGATGATGTCTGACGCTTCAATGCCAGTTGAATAGCCATGAATCCTTCTTTCAATGCCACAAATGGATCTTTATGTTCAGAATCCATTTCACTCCCCTGCAGAAGAATCAAAGAGAAGAAGAACATGTGCAAAGTCGATATAGCACACAGAAGGTCGATATAGTGAATTGCAATTTCCCTCCAAAAATAATTTTGAAAAATTTTGACTTTCAAAATTTGAAATTCACTATAAAATTCAATTCTAAGGTTGTACGAAAAATTTGAGTTATGACAATTTTGACGCCAAATTTTACCCGAAAATTTTGAATTTGGGCCAAAAATTTTGAATTTTTGACCAAAATTTTCACAGTTAAACCAAAATTTGAATCTCGCGTAAAAATTGAAAGTTTAGACTCCACAAAAAATTAAATATTACTCAAATTTTCCCGCCAAAAAACTCTTTTTTTTTCTTTTCTTTTTTTTTTTTTTTTTGATATTGATAACTTGTTTTGATGGATCTTTGTAGTCGAATGAAACGATGTTGATGAAGTATCCTTAGCGTAGAAATCACAATAAACCAAGTAGCACTTATGCGTAAAAACACCAAAGTTACGCGTGTAAGTGATTCTGGCGTGAGGTTTTAGCTACGCGTAGCGGGAAAAAGACTAAAGTTATGCGTAAGCGATGTAAGTTAGGCGAGGATTTCCTTATGCGTAAGACTAGGTTTACGCGTAAGATGAATCTTAGGCGTGGGATTTTCTGGCGTAAGCTTAAGCTTATGCGTAAGTTTGGGTTTTATCCCAGTGATCTTTTACACTATCACAAAGGCAAAGGATATCCAAAGTCGGCGTATTTTCGGGCTTATCCAAGCAAGAAAACACGGAGTAAACCACGAAAACGAAGATCAAACCAAGGAATAACTTACGTGTAGTTTTAGGGTTTTACTACGCGTAGGATTACTCGTAAAATTGATTATGCCCAAAGATGTTTCTAAACCGGTTTTGTGTGATGAAATAGCTTCAATAACACCAAGATAACACAAAAGTGTGAAACTTGATGATCCAAAGCTCTAAAAGCGATTACGCGTAGGATGAAACCCTCGTACAAAACAAGCTTAAAAGCGTAGATCCACGCGTAAAGTTTGAAACTTTTGCCAAAAACAAGTATTTTAACACCTCAAAACATTGAAAGTACAAGAATCTTGGATTAAAAGTGTAAAAACGTGTTTTTAAGCGAACCAGTATCACTCGTTTGTTTTACGCGTAGGACCAAAACCCACTTAAAAAACAATACGATTCACCCAACTATTAGGCGATTGATACCACTGTTAGGTCACTAGTTTTACAACACAAGCATCAAGAGAAGAGATAGAGAAGAAGAGGTCGGTTGAACCCTTATCCAAACACACAAAATATAGAGAGAAAGGTTAAAGGAAAGAGTGAAATAGAAAAGAGAACAACCAACCTTCAAATGAAGGTTTACAAGAGTATTTATAGGAGGAAAGCTAGGGCAACACTCCTAGTTTCCATCCTTTCTTTAATGGGCTTGGGCCTAAGCTCATGGGCCTTCTACATAAGCTTAAGGCTAATAACAAACATAATGGCCATAATAAAGCTAACTATTACATATTAATTACTAACACTTGATTATGGTTTAGGAGTGATTCCAACAGAAATTGAATTATAACATGTTAACACAATCATGAACTAATCATTAGATAATAAACATTGTTTAAGCAAGTGTATAAAGGAACTAGCCACTCATAGCAAACATGAACATAAACTCAGAACTTTGAACATTAGAAAACATGATTAAGAGTCTTACAATGATTGGAATAAGATTACAAATGATTGAGTAAAGTTACCCAAAGTATTGGTGTTGATTTCTTGGTGGTTTGACTTCCAAATGTTAACTTCTTGGACCTCCAAACTTTCCTGGACTTCTAATGACGAAATTGAGAGCTTTTTGAGAATGATTTGATGAGTAGAGAGTTTGTATTGTAGTATGTGTTCTCAAATGATTACAAAAGGCTCTATTTATACTAATATCAAGGCCTAGGGTTATTAATGCTAAACTTGGCCTCCAATGAGCTTAGAAGGGACTAGAATACACCAAGGAAGGACCTAGAATCATTTGGATATAAGTGAGAAGTCTTATTGATGAAGAAATGGCAGACAGGACGCTTCCAGCCGAATTGGTTGCGGGTGGCAACTGATCGGCTGGACCTCTTCAATATACTCCAGCCGAATCGGTTGCGGGTGGCAACCGATCGGCTGGACTTCCTCAGCAAATGACTTTTGACCTTTTCGCTTGAGTGGTTTGATTCTAGTTCGTAGCTCTTTCTTCTTCATCCAAACTTGATCTTTTTCATTGCTTTGACAATTGGAATGCCGAACATTTGGATCATACGTGCTTGAAATGCCTCAATGAAACGGAAATCTCTTGTATGAATACAAATCTTCATTTATTCAACATTCTTTCACTTTTCCTTCCATTTTCCTGCACTTGGTTACATAGACTAGACAAACGTTCTTTGATACGATTAAGTACTAAAAACATATGAATATAACCAAATAACATATATAAAAGCACGAATAACACTACTAAAAACATGTACAATTCGAGCGTTATCAAGACACGGAAATAAATGGTGTAAAATGAAAATAACAAAACAAATAGTCTTAACCTATAACCAAGTTGTCACCGCCCGCCGTCCATCCAAAGTTCAAGCTTCAAGATGAAGAAACCGGATCATGATGTATCAAGTAAATGTGCCATTAGCGGATGTCGTGATAGGCATATTACCTGTTCTTTAAAGTGTTGGTGTAATAACGTCACCAACTCAAATCTTCAAATGTGACCAAGGTGGCCTCCTCGATACTAATATCTACTAAGCTCATAGTGTTTACAACTCTGCACTTTTAATAACATAAACTAATAATTTTTTTTGAATCATAACTATTACAATAAAAAGAATAACATCCCCACTTGAGATGCATATATATGGAGAATATATGGGTCTTTAATGATCTTCAAATGTAAGTCTTTGACGAAAGCGTGATTCCCGAACCTCTCTACTCAAACCTGGAACTTGGGCAAACAGTGACTTCCGAACATAAATTAAGACTACACGGTAGGCTATAAGGCGAATGGGTGTAACGATACAAACATAATAAGGTTATGAAATGAAAATAATGGCTCTGAAGAGTGTATCTAGGGGTATCTTGCACTAAAGATGAGTGCAACAAAAGGGTTGAACATGGGGGTCGAATAGTCGAGGTGACTAATCGATAAACACACATATATAGGCTATTTGGGTGATAATCCTAAAATATTACCTTCTCGAATTGATTATTCCGTATATATCAAGCTAACTCGACACACCTCGTTTATGGTCTCAAAATGATGCAAAAGCCAAGTTCTAAAGTTTACAAGCTACCGGCACACTCATAATTTGGTGGATTTGGGTAAATAAGTGGAAACGGATAAGGCTAATCTCACCATGGAATATCAAAGGTTATAGTGTGCTCGGCTAAGGTCTAATCTAGTTAGGTTAAGAAAAATATGTCAAAATTTTAAAAATGACATAATTTTTTAAAATAAACTAGAAAAACGAGGGCAAAAATGTTCAAGTAATAATTCTACTCCCGTCCCCCCACTTAAGATGTACAAAGTCCCTTTTGTACTAAACATGAAATAAAGGTGAAGAGAAAGTAGAATTGGAGAGAACTTCCCTGAAATTTGCTCCAAAAAAGAGAGTAGGCTCGCGTAGAAAATCGTGCCTTCGTTAAGATTCCATGAGCAAACTTCAATCCTGAAATCACAACTAACCAACAAGCATAATTCTAAAAATAAAAAGTGAAAAACAAAATAAAACATAACTCACTTTCGTATGAATCACGGTTACATTTAGCATATGCAACAAGCCTTTTAAACCACTTGGTGTCTCAAGTGGACGAGTGTAGTCTCGTGAGGGCTTACAACGAACATACCCACAAAGTTCATTTAGAACTAACACAAGGTTATTGTGATAATGTTAAAAATTAAAATTGAACTATAGGATGAATTACGACGTAACCACATGAATTAGTTACGTCGTAAGTTGTTCAAACTTGGAAATCGTCTATACAGAAGACTGTTACGACATAATAATGGCTGGAAGTTACGCCGCAACTGGTTGAAACTTGGAATGAACTGCTACTGTATAATGGTTATGGCGTAACCTAAGAGAAAGTTACGCCGTAACTTGATAACGGGACATAATCAAGTCCCCTTTAAACGTCATGCATTCAACTCCAATTCCTGCAAAAATGTTAAAAGCACAAAACCCAACAATAAAAATGAAAATAGAAAAGGAAAGGGATAATTCAGGTTGTCTCCCGAAAGAGCACTTTTGTTTATTAATGAGTCTTTAAGTTAGACTCAAGGCCATGGGCTTTATGGAGGCCTTCGGACTTGACCGGCCTTAGTCAATTTTTTTATCGGAGGAAGGCTGGTCCCAAACAGTTTAAGGTATGAACGGATTCATGCAATTTGAGTCTCTCGCAGAAAATTAGTCTTGGCCTATTCATAACGAAATTTACCTTCAGCTTCCCATTTTTATTTACCCATTCCAAATTTTACTTTAATTCAATTCTCAAACGAAATCCCATGGTAGCCGACATTTTCTCTCTTTTTTTCATTAAAACATGTCCATTCATTACGTTTGAGCAAGTTTGGCTCATGGGACTCTCCTCCATTACACACCTTGAGATAGGGATCACACGTAGGCCAAGCTTGAGTAGTTCTTCCAAACATCATAATCGCCAGTTCACAAAAGTGAATAGTCCATTCAATATTTTCAAACCAGTCGGCCATAATATGGTGTTTTCGGAACCAATTTTCCTTAATTATTTTCTCCTCTTCAAAACACCACCAAACAGTTACCTCATTTTCATCCGTTTCACAAAGAATTTGCCACCTCCATTGCAATGCTTGATAAAAGGGGAACATGTTTGCAAAGTTAATTTCGAGCCCTCTATCATAGTAGTCATAGGTGTACAACAATGTAGTTTCCTGTTCAACAATTACACCTCTTTCATTCATTTTCCATGTGAAATTCAATCTTCTTCGTCATCCTGCCAAGAAGATTCATCGCTATCATCGCTATCATTAGACTCCATTTCTTGCGTATGACAAACATATGAAGGAACAAAAACATCGTTAGAACTGTCGAGTAAATTAGTTGGCTCCTCCTTAGTCACTAAGTCCGCCATGCACGAGCTCACTACTTCTTCTGGTTCTTGACAAAGAACATTGTCCATCTTAAACACTACCCTATCATGATTGTATCCCAATGAAATCTCTTTTTCAAAAACCTTGATTCGGGCGTGTGAGGTAGCAAGGAAAGGTCTCCCAAGAATTAAGTGCTCTCTACGGGAAGGAAATAGAAATTTATCGACCTTAACCAATAAATTACTCGCAATTCCAAAACATAACCACAAACAGATATTCAGATTGAAAGTGAAAAGTTATGACTATTTTGTTTTGACCATTTATACAAAGAAACTGTAATGAAACTGTATAAAACCAAAGATTTGTGATAAAATGATAAAAGGTTTTGACCATGTAACATTGGAATAACACAACTTCAACACAGATTCGAAACAACAGAAAAAATACAGCATTGACAAGATAACACCACAAAAATAAATCATAATAATAACCTTGGCTCCGATGCCACTTGTAGGATCGTGTATTAGGTTGGTTATTTGATTCGGGAGGTCGGGGATGATGAAAGACAAGTTGTCCATGGTTAGAGAGAGAGTAGAGAGAGAAAGGAAAACTAGTGTTTTATTGATGATAATGAAAGATGACATTACACACTAAGTCTCACCCTCCTAGTGAAGTCTAGGAGGGCTTATATAGCATAACATACACACCATACAATAATGACGCTTCTAGTACATGTGTATTAGGCTTACATGATAACTAATGTAATCCTGTAAATATCGTTCCATTTACATGTTAGGAGCGATCCCAACAATCCCCTTACTCAGAAATAATTAATCCATGTCAGTTTAAGCTTGCAATTGCTATAGTAAAATTTACATTAACACATGATATTTTATTTCATTCAGTCCCTTTTCATACCAAGATCAAACATTAGATAAAATATTTAAATCAGCGGGTGCGAGTTATTGCATTACTATATTATTTAGGTAAATTTGAAAACTGCCACATAAGTAGCCACTCTTCTATAAACTTGTAGACTACAAAACCCAGGCATAAGTCTATCATTAGACTTGATGCACTTGACACAAATTTAATGATGTTGTGCACCATTTTCATTTAAAGAAAGGGTTTACACACATGGATTTGCATCAAAACGTTGTTGTGATTAATCACTATGAGTACCAAGTGTGGGAGGTTTTCAGGGCGAATTCTTATAGAAGAGTGGCTACTTATGTGGCGGATTGATATGATAATCAAAATGAAGGTCGAGAGATAGAGCACCACCTGACTGGAAACGACAGTTTTGTGAGGTCAGGGATGTTGGTTTAAGAGACTTTGTTTTGGCTAATTTGGCTTATGTTACTAATGGGGTTTTACCATGGGATAGAGATTTGTGATATACTATTCGGGTATGTTGATATTGATATTGATAGATTGATTGATTCTTTGAACCAAGCTAACTATTGTTTACGCGATTCATTGTACTTGGTTTTTTTCATTTTTTAATGATACATTGTTCTTGTAAGTATGAAGAAGAAGTTACAGTATTTTTAAGAGTTAACGAAATGCGAATGTAGTAGACTTTTGTCAAACATAGTTTGTGGCTTCTGTGTTTTCGTTTTGGATTTTTCTTAATCACGGAGTATATCAAGGACACTATATTAAGAGAAGCATGATGGTTGTAAAAACTGTCCTTTTATCTATTACAATGGCAAGACGATCATTCCATTTTCATACGGATATAGAGACATAACTAAACGCAGTCATACAAATTTAGCTAAATAATATAGTAATGCAATGACTCGCACCCGCTAATTTAAATCTTTTGTCTAATGTTTGATCTTGGTATGAAAAGGGATTGAGGAAAATAAAATATCATGTGTTGATGTTAATTTTACTATAGCAATCGCAAGCTTAAACTGATATGGGATTAAATGTTTTTGAGCGAGGGAATTTTGATTGTGTTTGCTTATAATAAAATATGTGTTTGTGTTCTTGGCGGATCTTTTTTTTTTTTTTTTTTTTTTTAATGTTTTGGGTTTTTGTTGTTGATGTGATATTAAAATTAATTGAAAATTCAATAGAAAATCAAAAGAGGAAGAAGACGAGGGTATTTTACTTATTTCACATGCGTTTGACCTTGATTTAACGGGTACTAACGACCGTTAGCTTTTGGTGGCTATTTTGCAGCCAACTTTAGCTCTCGGTGGCTTAATTTGCAATTTATTTTCTCTCGGTGTGATCTGCAATTTTGACAAACATTAGGAACAAAAAAAATTGCACTTTACCCTATTATTATTATTATTATTATTTTTTATTTTATAATCCTAAAACGTTAACTTTTACAAGAGGCCCACAACTTTTGCTTAGTAACCAGTGGCGGAGCCAGGAATTGCGATCACGGGGGCATCCAGCAATAAGAAGTTTTTCGTGTAGCGTTAAACAAGTCGGGTCAGGTACTCGAGTTTGAATAAAGGCAACAAAAATGTTCTTTTCCGATGTAATTATTATAGTAAAAATGATTTGTAGGCCTAAGTAATGGACTTAAAAAGAGACCTACGAATGTGATTGGTATATTTCAAAAATGATTGGTTAATATGAGGAGAGAGAAAGTGATGTATTTCAAAAATTAAATATATAAATGAGGTAGGTCTATTTGTAGGTCTAATTAGTAGGCCTATTTATCATAACCTCTTATTATAGACTAAAAATTAACGAAAAACTAAACGTACCGAATATCATACAAATTATATTAAAGTTCTTGCCATTTAATGTGACTATTTTATCAAAACCATATTTTGAAAACTAGGCTATGATATATTGATATGTCGCTAAAAAGTTACAGCTAGAAAAATTGTGATGGAAGAACTCATATATTTGTCATGTTAAGCCTCTTATACTATGATGTTCTACCCGTTTTAAATTTGAGTGTTGATTGGCATGACTAACTCACAAGACTAATTTTATACTTAACAAAGAGATTGAGACACTTGGCTAGATCAATGGTAGATATGAAAAAGAAGATTTAGTGGAATTTATGTGTCAAACAATGAGTTGTTTAGGCATATTTTTAGGCATATGACTTAGGCATGAGAATCATTTTCCTTTAAATTTTATGAAGTGATAAGCCACAAAGCACTAAATGACACTAAATTAGTAAATTTCTACATAACAAATGCAACTTATACAAAACTTAAAATGCTAAACTAACGGAGGTCATGTGCATACAACCAATAATGAGGAGGACACCACAAAATTACATTATACTATATACTAAAAATCATTGGCGATGAACAGTTAAAAAATAGTGTGCAACAGTGCGCTAGAGTGCAAAACAGTGCGCTAGAGTGCAAAACAGTGCGCTATAGTTTTTTGTTTTTTGTTTTTTTTGTTTTTTTGTTTTTTTTTACCGAGGTTATTGATCCATTACATACATAGTCCTTAAAAAAATGGCAATCGTTTTATTTCGAGTTTAGATTAAACACAACATTTTCGCAGCAATACGCGGATACCTCGCTCGTTTATCCTATTTATGACATGAAATATGCTACCTAAACTGGATATGATGCTACATAAACTAATAGGTACTACGAAGTACTTAAGTTTGAATTAAAACTACTCCGTATTTCACAAATTACAGTTGTAAAGTAGATATTAAAGAAAAGAGAGATAAAAATATATTTATAATAAATTTACTTTGTAAGTAAGCAAGGGAAAATATATATTATATTATGACTACACAACCCAAGTCTCATCTTTTCACCTTCTCTTTTCTCACTTGACCTTTTCACTTCCATTGTTTCCGACGAACAATACATCCGCAAAATATAGTATCCGTCTTATAGAGCTCTGCTTTTTGAAAACTTTGAGAGTGTAGAGGGCACTCTGACTATTTGCTTGAGGGCACTAGTCCTATTTGTTACTAATATCAATTTTTTCCTATGTATTTTGGGGTATCGGTAAGAGCTTGATTGGGGGCAACGCCCCCCACTACCTTACATATAGCTCCGCCCCTGTTAGTAACTATGATGAGTCGGTCACCATACACACAACAAAATCATCGTGACCATGACTTTTGTTTTGGAGGTGGCGTGTGATTTGAGGTGTCATGGAGTCCTTGTCACGCCACTCCGTTTGGTCTTAGGAAGCCCACATACACAATAACTTCACTAAACACTTGATGCATAGACCGAGGGACCAAACAACTATTCCAAAGAAAATACCACAAACCAATTCATCCTGACCAAATAGTTAAAACTTATAGAAAAAGAATATCAAGATAAGATATTTTTATAAATAAATAAAAGTTTTTAGTCTATTCACGTTCTCTTAGTAACAAGTGTGATAGTTTAAATGAACGAGGTTTTTCTTTTTTTAAGGGTACCAAAAGAATGAAAATCTTTTTATTTAGATGTATGCAACATATCCATGATGTTCTCATTATCGTTTTTTGACTCTTTCCCGGTAACTCGAATGTACCTGGTGAGCTTTAAAGGTGAGACTTCTTACGAGGACATCGGGGTGTCCAGCCCCACGCTTCTTTGGAAGAGTTAACATGTGTGATAATATATCTATATTAATCAATGTTGTAAACCCTAGGTAACCCTCTTGATTCAACCAGTTGAATCACGAACAAATTTAATTCTAGGAAGCAGAACTTTTAAAAATCTTGGTTTAATCAACTGTTAAATCAATTAAACCGTAAAACAAACGCTTGACCGAGTTAATTTATGAACCGTCATTTAAAAAAGTTGGTAATAATAGTTTGTCTTCCTAAACACAAATTTAATAAAAATTTGACGTTAAGCCCAGCCTAAATAATACCTAAATTACCCCCACTCCACTTAATAAATCTCACATCAACAAGTCCTAATTGGTGACTCCCTACCTTATTACGGCGTCGTTAACCTCTAAGCACATTCCAAACCCATTTTCGTCTATTCACAAGTAAAACCAATTCCTTTTCATATTTTTCTAAAAAGAAAAAAAGAAATTCAAAAAAGACCATCCATTGGCTACTATCAGTGTGTGAAAAAAGGTGTAACTGTGTGTGTTCTTTCTTGAAGTGCGCTTTTTTTCTAAGCTTCTCCTCACATTTTAATCTCATAAACCCTAACACGCAGATATAAATAATAACATCATCTCATGTTCTCTTTAACATACTTTCTAAAAAGTAACCCACGTTCCTGATCATCTTCATCAGAAGTATCACAAGCAGTAGCTCAAACATCATGTTTTATCATCGGTATGTTTTTTTGTTTAAAGTTATGTTTTTTTCTTCATGTTTTTATGTTTTAAGTAGTTTCTTGAAGCTGCAGACTTAGTTGAATGAAACTTTGTATTGTTTGTTTTATCTTTTTATTCTTGATGGCTTTTTTATTGGTTTTATATAAGTTTAAAGATGATTAAAAGTTGGGTTTTTTATGTTTTTGTTTATAAATTTTAATGATGATTTTTTATGGGTTTTCCATGAAAACAGGAGTTCTTGATTTTTGGTTGCTATATTGGGTTGTTGTTAGTTGTTACTGTTGGTTGACTGTTTAATCGAACTAGTAAGAATTTTGAAATATCAAGAAAAGTTACTATTTGTGGAATATTGAAGGGGGTGTTTGGATGTGGGGTTAGAGCGAAGTTGTAATAAATGGTTTGTTAGTTTAAAGATGATAAAACAATGAAGTTTTTTTAAGTTAGTAAATTGAATGAAATTGGAGTTCTGGACTTTTTTTTTTCTTCTTTCTATATTGGATTATTGATAGTTGTTAGTTAACTGTTTAATCAAAGTAGTTAAATTTTGTAATTTTGCGTTCAACTTTTGAAACCTTGTCTATTTGTGGTTTCTTCGAGTGTTTGGATGTGGGGTTAGACTGAAGTTGTACTAATTGGTTTGGCTAGTTTGGGTAAACATGTGTATGGCTATGGTTTTTTTAAATAAATTGGTTTAGAGATGATAAAAAAACGGGTTTTTTGGGTTTGTTTTAGTTATTAAATGATGATTTTTGTATGCATTTTCTGTGAAAATTTGAGTTATTAATTTTCTTTCTAAATTTAGTTGTTGTTAGTTATTGCTGTTAGTTAACTGTTTGAATGAAGTTCTGAAGTAGTTAAATAACTTAACTTTTGTTATTTATGAAAGGGAAGTAAATTTTCTGTTTGTAGCTTTCTAAAAGGGGTGTTTGGATGTGGGGTTAAACCGAACTTGTGATCATTTGTTTGGCTTGTTTGGGTAAAAATGAACATGGTTATGTTTATTTGGTTACTTAGGGTCAAAATAATCATGTTTGGAAATTCACTGATTAGGATCCTGCAAAATATAATAATCATTTTGAAAACATATGTGGTTTTAAATATTTTCATAGTCTTGAAAATTCACTGATTAGGATCCTGCAAACTTTTATACAATAATCATATGTATAAAAGTTTATGTGGTTTTTAATAGTTTCGTATAATATTCTGAATCAATATCAGTAGTCAACAGAAGTTGAAATTGCACCTTCTATTTTTAGTAAGGTGTCTTGTTTATGTAAGGTTTACTCCATCTTTCTTTATTTTGTTCTTCAGGATAGTTTGCCATGATGTTGAAGCATTGCATTTCAAGGTTATAGCATTATGTGTCGTTTTTTGCCTATCAATATTTGGACCATGTTCCATGTCCGGCACACAGAATAATCCAACGGGCTATGATGAATACGGGTCTTACAGAAATGACTTAACTTCAGATTCAGAGCATGTCTTAGTTGGTGACAGTAGGATACGAGTTCCACCTCAGAATTCAGTACCGATACCTAGTCTTGAAAACATATGTAGACGTTCAGACTTATTTTGTTTTCCTTCAACATTATATGGTTCAGAAGCAAATTATTCGGGGTTTTCTGGGATTAAATCAGACAGGACAGTAGCTGTAGGGTCAGTGCAACCAATGGGTAACCTCAGCTGGTCAACAAACCATAGTAACTTTCAGTTATCAAACGGGGATATCGTTTCTTGTTCAATTGAAATTAAAGAAAGTACACGGCATACTTCTAGTGACGAAAATGACACGCCATTTTGTAGAGGATCTTCATTTGACAAAAAAGAAGAGTTGATCAGAATCAAATCTAGTAATGTGAATGATTTCTCGTCACTAAATGTGCAAATTAGCCACCCGTTACTCGATTGGGGACAAAAGTATTTACATTTTTCTTCGTTAGCTTATCTAACCGTGGAAAATAGAGATAACCATAATGTTTTAAGGGTCTTTGAACCATATAGTACCAATTCACAGTTCTACCCTTGCAATTATAGTGAAATAACGGTCCAACCTGGTGAAATGGCATCTATATGTTTTGTTTTTCTTCCAAAGTGGTTAGGCTTATCTTCAGCTCATATAATTTTACAAACGAGCTCAGGTGGTTTTTTAATTCAAGCCCGAGGGTTTGGAATCCAGTCACCTTACACGATACACTCGTCAGTTGGTTTGAACCGATCTTCAAGTGGAAAATGGACCAAAGTTGTTTCAGTGTATAATCCATCTGATGAGGCGTTGAGTTTAAAAGAAGCAAGTGTTTGGTTATCTTTTTCTTCAGGGAATGTTCTTTATTCAATTAAAGGTGTTTGCGATGTGTTGGATCAAAAGGGAGATTATGAGTTTAATGGTAATGAATGGTTAGATGTGAGAATCGGTCAAGTTGGTCAACCGCTTATGGCAATAAGGCCTCATAAGACATGGACTGTTGGGTCGAATCAGAATGAGCCAATCTTAGAGTTAGAATTCCCGCATCATTCTCAGGCTAACATATACGGTTCTTCTTGTATCCAGTTACTGAACAGTGCACGAGAGAATATGGATACGGATACAGTCATTCTTGAAGCAGAATTTGGGAAAAGATTAGACCTTTTGATTTCACTCGATGTTTTAGTTCCTTGTGATGCAAATGGACTTACGAGTGTCTCTCTTTTAGTGGAGAATAATGGTTTCGACGTGGTGAAGGTTGTCAAGATTAGTGAAGTAGGTGAAAAGGCAGTGTCTTTACAGACTAAATATGTTGCAGGGTTAATATTGTTTCCTCATACGGTGACACAAGTGGCTACAGTTACTTATGCTCCAGACCCGCATATGAACTTGAACTGCAAGTTACTTGTGCAAACAAATAAATCAAAAACTCCCGAGCTTGAGGTTTCTTGCAGTGATATTGCCAGTCTTTGTTCTCAGTCCTATTCTTACGCTGGATATGGAATGTTTAGTTATGACAATGCAGAAACAAGATCGAGTGATGTTCACGTACAACCACAGTTAGAAATCAAGGTATTGTAAAAGCTATTATGATTCTCTGATTGTTTATGTTCAAGGCTCTACATGGTTATAAATTCAGAAACATAGAAAGAATTGCCGCTAGAAACTGATTTTTGATATAACCATATGAAGTTACCATCTATCCCTAGCTTTATGCATCTGATTATCTGATTGACTTTGAAACTACATCCAAACAGTCCCATAATTTTTCTTGGTTATATGATGTTTGATTTATCATATCATACAATTATAAAGAAGCAAAAGCAAAAGGGTTCTTTTTGCGGGTAAAGTCTTACGCAGTTCATGTTTCTGAATACACTTAAATTGAGAACAAAAATGGCAATGAATCATGTATACTAGTTTTTGTGGTTAGTTGATGTACTTTTTGTTGATTAAATCTGTAAAAAAAGAATTAAGAGAAAAGTATTGGGCTGACCCCAACCCATCTGACCCATTTTCATAAATGACTCCTGGATTACCTGACCTGTTTTCATAAATGGCCCCTTTTGACCCTAGACCCATTTTGACCCTAGACCCATTTTGACCCGTTACCTGACGCGCCCAGTTTTCCACCTATAGGTCTTATATCCTTTGCGAAAAGCGTGACATATGCTATAAGTCTAATCTGTTGGCTGAAATGCTGACATGACATTGTATCCGTGTTTCTTCGTTCTTTTTTGTTTTGTGCATAGTAATAAGAAAGGAAATTATATATATTTTTTTACTTTTTGAAGGCAACAGAAATGGCAAAAGCTGATGAATCGGTACTAGGAAACTGGAGATCTCAAGGGACTAATAACTGGATGTCGGTTCTTGATGATCACGAGGTTACGTTTCCAGTGGTTCACGTTAGTACTCATCAGTCGAAGTGGATCAGTGTAGTGAACCCGAGTGACCAACCAGTTGTTATGCAGCTGCTTTTAAATTCTGGTGAGCTTATCAACGAGTGTCGAGGATCAGATGAAAATTTGCAACTCCCTTCATCTTATCCTATGGTTGTTAACGGTCACATCACTCCTTCAAGGTACGGTTTTTCGATAGCGGGAAATGCATTGACCGAGGCCTATGTTCATCCTCGTGAAAAAGCAGTTCTTGGACCAATTGTGTTTCACCCCTCGAGTAGATGCGAATGGAAAAGCTCAGTTCTTGTAAGGAACAATCTTTCAGGTGTCGAGTGGCTATCGTTACGTGGTTCTGGAGGTTCGATTTCTTTGCGTCTACTTGACGGATCCGATCCGGTGCATACTGTACAACTCAAACACAACTACCTTAAACCATACACCAAAGATTTGTTTGCTAAGAACACTGGAGACTTGCCTGTTGAAATCAACAGAATATCGATATCGGGAACAAAGTGTGAGTTGGATGGATTTGTGGTGGGAAGTTGTAAAGGTTTTGGTTTGGAACCCGGGGAATCTCGAAAGCTTACTATTTCGTACACTGCTGATACATGTGTGGAAACGTTACGTAGGGAGCTTGAACTGAACATGGCTGGTGGCATACTAGTCGTACCAATGGAAGTCAGTCTTTCTGCATCAACACTCAATTTATGCAAAAGATCACTTTTATGGATAATATTCAAGAATTTTGTTCTTACGGTTCTTCTTACCGTTCTTATAATTTCAATGGCATGTTCTTGTACGTTTTCGTTTATAATCAGAGGTGGAGATCTGTCTAAGACCTCTTCAGTGCACGACGAACATTCTTCAGATGTTTGCTCAAAACCAAAATCTGTGAGTGAAGTGTTGCCATCATCATTGTCATCAGCACCGCCATCCTCTTTGAAGTCGAAGGCTACTGTGGTTGAGGCATCAAAACCTGATAATCGTACGGTTAAAACAGGAAATTCAGATGTTTGCTCAAAACCAGAATCTATGAGGGAATCGTTGCCACCATCATCGTCATCAACACCGCCATCCTCTTTGAAGTCGAAAGCTAATGTGGTTGAGGCATCAAAACCTGAGAATCTTGCGGTTAAAACAAGAAATTCAGATGTTTGCTCAAAACCAGAATCTGTGAGGGGATCGTTACCACCATCATCTTCATTGCCACTGCCATCCACTTTGGAGTCAAAGGCTACTACGGTTGAGGCATCAAAACCCGAGAATCTTACAGTTAAAACTGGAAAAGAGAAACCAAGACGTAGAAGGAAGAGAAGGGGTTCTGGGCCAGGGGTAGCGGCGCATTTCGAAGTGTCAAGTAGTCATAGTAGTAACTCTCCGACACCTTCTTTACCTTCATCTCCTGCCTCATCAATGACACCCAAACGATTCTCTGAGTTATCTCCTAAGCAAAATGTTCAGGCTAGAAACCCCTTCATGCATGGAACCACTAGTGCGGCTCCTCCTGCTGTAGAGAAACCTTCGACACCACCAAAAACCCCTGCTCCATTTACACGGGCTCCTGAGGCCGAAAGCATAACTGTTAAACATGAGGAAAGTTCTGGGTATGACCCCAGGTTTGAGTATAATATATGGGGTGGTCATCTTCAATTAAGCAGTCCAGGTTCAACAGAGGTGGGCTTGGTTACCCCCAACAACTCTGGTAGCTTTTTTCTAAACAACCCACAAGAGCTTTTTACATCATGTCAAGCAGAAACTGTAAGTTCCAAACAAGTTGGTTAATTAAAAGTTACTTAGTTAATCTATGATGTGTGCGTGCGTTTTCTTTTTCCGTGCATTAATTAGCAGTTCTGAAGAAAAAAATTAATTAGACACACATGCGCATATATGACAGGAAGCAAAATAATCGGTTACACTAGCCTTTTTTCCCTACACACACACACACACACACAAATGGTTCCAACCTCTTTTTGGAAAAACTTTTGAAACCAACCACTGTGATTTTGGTTTCAGTGGAAAAAGCTTCAAAATCAAACTGCCCAAAGCTTGCGACAACGAAAAATCTGCAACGATATTAATATCGAATGGAGAATGTAGCTGTTTTGCGGTCACAATCAATATCGCGAGATTTGTAGCAAAACTTGTAGATTTTGTGGCTGTTTATCACAGAAACCTTAATGTTTTGGCTACTTTATCAAAGTTAAACAGAAAAATTGATAGCTTAAGTGCTCAACTAATTTCCCAAAAAACATACGTCATGCCATGTCTCTCCAATAATCAAAAGGAATATAAGTTTAGCCCTTGAAACATAAGCGAAAAAAGTTGGCTTGACAAGTATTTGCCATCGACTTTAACTTATGTTAGTGTTCACATGTATCACGAAATGTCATGTTCCGAACTCTGTGTGCCCATAATTCTTTTGTTAAACATTCAGGTTTTTTAACCCATAAATCATAGTTCCATGTCATTTTGTTTACTAAAGCTCAATATTCATGTGCTTCTTATTTATGGTTGAAGGATATGTTATTTGAATGGATCAAATTGCATCTGGATAAATTAAGTTGGTATAGATTCAAAACACCCAAATATGTTTTTGTTAGAAACATCACATATATGTGTGTACCTAACACATGTGCGACACATGATGGGGATATTCATTATAGATACTCCTTATCTAGTCAGTTTTTGGTTATGTCGAACATTTGAATCACACCGGGTATCTTCTGTGATTGTTCGAAAGGTCCACAGTTCTAGGGGTCACAACCATTTCCAAACTATTCATGTGCTTCCTATAATTCCTGCAGCCGAATATTGGATTCCAGGTTCAACATTATTTCTCATCACCAGATGCTATATGTTAGATTGCTATAGAAGTCTTACATTTTGTGATCAAAATATCCTGAAACTCAGTAAATTTGTCAGGCTAAAAACCACCCATGAAGTAATTCTTTGGACCCTAAAATAAAAAAAGATCGCATGTATATTGCAATTTCCATAGTGCTTTTTCAGTTTTTTAAAGTTATTTAGTGCAATTTCAAAGTATGTATATGTGCATTTTTTACTGGCGTGGCTATTTGCAAATCCTTCTATGATCCTATATGAACATTAATATCAGCCATGACATAAGGCCGTCAACCCGCTTCACTAGTTACTTGACTCATCAGTGGACCAAAGTCATGTCCCTTGTGCTGTTGATTTACAGCCAACTTGTTACATTAAAGGAATCTTGTTTTTATAAACTATTTAACTGCGAAATTGACGCTATAAACTTGGTAGATTATCTGTAGCTTTCATGTCTTTATTAAACGCCAGGTACGTGTCGACTTGTTTTATACATCAAAATGTGATAACAGAAGATAAGGTCTATTTCTAACCGGTGAAAATGTTATACCCAAATTTCTTGCTTGCCCCACATAAAAGCTTGAAATGCCAAAATTTATATTCTTGAAAACGACCAAACTGAACCTGCCAACTACACCGATCAATTATTGCATGAACCATATTGCCTCTCTCGGTTGGAATCCTTGAACTAGCCTAGGAATGATAACGATGTATATCCTATGCAGTGAAAATTGGACATAAAGTGTTTGGTTATGATTCATGACTTGTGTTTACTTTTGGAATAAATCGTTCCTATATTCTTTCTTGTTAATACGGTAAAGTCTAGGCGGTAATGCTATGTCGACTAGTATGTCGTGAATTACAAGTTGTGTGTGGCATGTGTGGAATTTGGACCATCAGTGTCTGGTTATGACTTGTTCTAAATTTTAGAAAGTGGTGGTCCTATATTCTTCTTAATGCTTTCTTCTTCTTTTTCATTCTGTCAAAGTTTACTATGATTAAGTCCAAATATAATGCGTTGTTTGTGAGTACCTTGTGAAGTTATAATAGTACATTGCCCGAATATGCTGAGTTATGTGGAAAACTTCATTATGGTTTGGGACCAAAAGAGAGAAACTACAGTAATTGGAAACCGACTTAACATGATAAATGGGGATTTCATTCTTCATTGCGGTGGACCTTTCTCATACCTTCTTCAAGGTCTTTTAAAGCCTACGGTTGTGGTCGGGTTCGTTAGCAAACTAAGCCGACGCGTTAAGGATTATGATATTGTTTGCATAAAGATCAGTTATATACAATGCCGTAAAGGTCTACAGTCTACTCAGTTATATGAAAGATGGTGCTTATTTGCACACCACTTATATTCATCTATTTGGCACTTGTACAATAACAAACACCACAAAAAATCAACCATGTAGGAAAGTAAAGTGATGTGCACATAAATGCATGACTGATTGATCTTTTTAAAGGGTCTGGTCTTTCTTTTAACATTATTAGCTGGAAAGACCAAAGTGAAAATGTGAGCTCAGATTGTCTTTTAAGTACCAACCCGGCCCCTAAATGATTATGACATTGTTCGTGAAGAGACGAATTACTTGGTCTTTGTACGCCGGTATAGTCTATATTGAACGTCTATTAGTACACAACAAAAATGCAAATATAATGTCATTTTGTCTTATAGCGCAAACCCGACCCCTCAAATGATAATGACATTGTTCATTGTTCGCAAAGAAGTGAGTTACTTGTTCGCAAATATAATGTCATTTTGTCCATAAGTGTCCTTTTTAAAGGAAACCGGCCCTCTAGCTAGCGGCTTTTACAGACTAGTTTTACGTCTAACATAAGGGATTATCGTGTAACATCATAATTAAAGAGACGGTAAGACTTAATTTAAACATATGAACTTCGATTTACACTACACATCGCCCATTATTAGGCAAAAATAGCAGGTGCAAGATTTATAGATAGTGTTTGATCTTGAATATGAATATAAACATATTATTATATATCAAGAACAAGAATATTTAAGGTAAGTTTATAAAGAAGTGAAAGAAGGTGAGGGCAATGATTTAATAGAAGGTGGGGAAGAGATGAGGGCGCATGACAAAGAATTCAGCACATTACAAAGGCATAAGATGTCAGAAACCACACACCTTAATCAATCATCACAAACCCTTCAAAAGTATTAATATAAAAACATACATACGTTCGCTCCTCACTTTCCACACACACTACTAGTACTTTTTGTCTATCGCCCTTCTCCTTCAACTATAAAGTATATACATGTAAAAACATCATAGACCAAATTAATCTTATTAATTAATGTAGTATATAGTGACTGTTAACAAACACAAACATGTCCTATTAAATGTGAGACAGAAAGGCATTAAGCATGAGCATTCATACTATGATTTTTTATCGTTTGATTGTATAGATATGTTGCAAACCAGAAAGGGTGAGCACCATCACTACTTGTTTTTATATCAACATCACATTTTCATTTACTCTTTTTTGCTTCTCCACTTAATATATTTTACTCGATTTATTTTATGACTCTCCGCCGAAAAGAATCTACTCATCCAACACAATACACTCTCGCATTGGTCGCCCAAGTACTTACTTACTTGGCCCTCGTTATGTTAGAAACTTGTAAAAAAACTATACTATGAGGGCCGGACCCAAAGGCCTTTACGAGAACTTCATGAATTTTTGTCTCACTGTGTAATTTTTCTTTTTTAAAATCTCAATTTTTCTTAAATGAACTTATTCTCAAATTTTGTGTCATATGTTTGTTTGGTTAGTTCATTGTATTGTCGTAAAACAATTGTGAAAGTGGTCACTTTTAGACCTGGGGCAACCTTGCATACTATACTTAAAAACCGCCGTGCATTGTTTTATTTAAGAGTAGTGGCTCCGTCGTTGATCTCTCCACTTCTTGGCAGGTTGTGATTGTTATTTCCAGTATTGATCATAGACTTCAACAAAAAAAGTATTGTCCAAATTCATAAACAAACGGACGTTATACGCCTACATCCCTCTATAATTCGTCAAAAACGAACTCTATTAGTATATATACTAATGAGAAAAGTTCCATACGGAACAAGATTTCTTTAAAGAACAAAGCAACCAATCACAACCATTGATTTAACTTTGATCAAATGGCTAGATTAAATCATTTATTTAAACTAATAAAAGCACATAGGGGCGTTTTTGTAATTCTCACTCAACTCCACCATTCTTATATTCCTGCTCACACATATCTAGTCAGACACACTCTTTCTCACGAAACTCTCACACACAAAACACCAAAACCGTTGTCGATCCGCCATATCACCATAAACCATCATCGATATGACGTTGATGGCGGCCGGATCTGTGATTGTATGTGTGTGTGGGGGAGGTGCGGGGCAGTGGCGGCCGGATCTGTGGCAGCGAGTTCGTCGATCCGCCATAAATGAGGCGGGGGTTATCGGATTTGTGGTGGCCGAATCTGTAACCTGGTTTTATTAGTGAACTGCTGTGATTTTTTATGTCAGATGATGAATTAGTTATAGACAGGAAATGTAGCTGTAATTGATTCGTGAAGTGTTATAAGCTGTGTTTTTCTCTCCTATGACATTTTGGCCTATAAATATTGATGACAATTAATGCTTGTGATGGTGGTAACTGTCAAATGTGTTTAGGTTCAACGACCAAAAAAAAAGTTGAAAAACTCTTCACTTTTTTCAAACTAGATACAGTACTTGTCATTTCATTTATCAGACTAGTAGCAATAATGACCTTGGACCCTTGGTATTTCTCTCTTTAGAAAATATATTTGAGTGATCTAGTCTAGTGATTATCTTGTTATTATCTTATGAGGAGGGATGTCATGTATTGTATCTAGTCTAGTGATTCTTTTGACGAATCTTTTGTGATTTATACAAAATCCCATTGGATTTATCTGTAATCCCATGAGATTATCTGTAATCCCGTGGGATTTATACAAATCACAAGTGATTTTTACGAATCCGTGGGATTTTTTACGAATCTCATGGGATTTTTCTAGACGGAAATTTTGAAAAAAAGTTTGTCTTTTACTAATCCGTGGGATTTTTTACTAATCCCGTGGGATTTTTTCGACGGAAATTTTGAAAAAAGTTCGTTTTTACGAATCCCGTGGGATTTTTTACGAATCCGTGGGATTTTTTTACGAATCCGTGGGATTTTTTTTACGAATCCGTGTATTTTTTACAAATCTCGTGGGATTTTTCCTGACGAAATTTGAAAAAAAAAAAGTTCGTCTTTTACGAATCCCGTGGGATTTTTCTGGACGAAATTTTGAAAAAAAAAAAGTTCGTCTTTTACGAATCCCGTGGGATTTTTACGAACCGTGGGAGTTTTTACGAATCCGTGGGATTTTCCTGACTAAAATTTTGAAAAAAGGTCGTCGAACGATATATAAAAGTGCATATCAATGAAAGATGATTTTTTCTCGTCGCGATGGTGTATTTTTGTAGCTTGAAGATTTATCGTTCAGAAGATATGTTGTTTTTAAAAAGGGTGAAAAGTGGGTTTTATAATTACATTTTACCCTTCTTTGTTAATTTTGCTTTTATCTCATCCATTGGATGAAAAGAAGATGAATGGTTGAGATCTTATGATTTGTCTATAGATTAGATGTGTTTTGTATTGATCTCACCTCCTATACTAAAAGGCAGGACATCAAGTTTTGCAAAACATAGCATTAATTGCTATCTATTTCTAAATGGCAAGAATAATCCCGAGGTTTAGTTATCGTTGCAAATTAAGTCCTTTGTAAGTTTCTAGATTAATTACTATTTATAGCAATTTGACAAAATAGTCATGGGTTTAAGTGTCCTTGCAAACTAAGTCCTTTGTAGCATTAATTAGTATGTATAGCTATTTAACGAAAATAGTCCTTAAGGTTTAATCGTCTTTGCAAACTAGGTCCTTCGAGGACTAACGATGTAACATAATTAAACTTTAAAGGACCGCTACGTAAAAATATAACAAGACCACAACACTTCCGCAGCAACGCGCGGGATCACCCGCTCGTTGTTTACTATTAGACAAAACTCACTCCTAATCCCACTTTCTCTATTAAATTACATTTTAATTCTTTGGAGTTAGTACCGACCCTTTTTTACGTATGCTTTTAAAGTATCTTTATGTTAAATATTTTATTAACAAGTGGAAAAGTTTCTTGATCATAATATTTAGAGTTTTTGTCGTATATAAATTACAAGATTAATTATGTAGTTTAGCAGGTATTTTGTGACTAAGTTTGAATATTTGTGGATTATAAAATTTCAAATTCTAACTAATACCGCTTGATTTGTTCCTTGGAAAGATGTTCTGCATAAACAGTACAGTAATACTTTTATATATGTGTAACATGCAAGAGTGCATAATGGTCGAGTTAACTTAATTAAGTGACCATATTGGGCATATTATTTTCCTCAACTACGATACTCTTGATCAACATCAACTAGCAAGTATAACTCATTATCGATTGCCATGTTTTCTATGGCGGTATTGCCGGAACAATTTTGCTAATATCTAACCACTTGTTAACATCAGAAGGACCAATGTAATCCATTACGGTGATAACAGTTTTAGGAGATTATGAAACGAAACGCTTCATGTAAAAATATGGTATGCATTCACTTGCTTTTTCCTTGTGTGTTGATGATATTCAGAAGGTATACAAATAATCTTTTTTATAAAGATCATTGAAAATAAGGGCGCGTTTGATATACCAGAATGGAAATGAGGGAATGAATTTTCATTTTAATCATATATTGTTTAACATGCAAATCTTTCAAATATGAGAATGAATAATATATATGTTTCATATATGTATAAGGACAAATGATGGAAAAAAGTATTATACTTGTCACCATTTGTTTTTGTGGGTAGCGAACAATTTTTTTTTGCTTTTGTGGATACTTTTCTTTCAAAATCATACTTTTTAGGGTATTTTGCAAAAATTTTGGACATTTTCGCCTCTTACTAATAAAAAAAAATTCCCCAAGGCAAAATGTCACATAAGACTCGAAACGATGAATTTGAAAGAAAAGTACTCACAAAAGCAAAAAAATTTGTTCGCTACCCAGAAAACCAAATGGTGGAAAGTTTGATACTTTTTTCAGTCATTTGCCCATCATATAACTCACAAGAGCAATAAATGGATCTTTCATACCGAAGGGTCCACCACTACTATCAAACTAATACTCATTCTGATTTATGGCGATATACCAGACGTACCCAAATATCTTCTTCATATGAAAAATGGTATACAATCAGTTGTTAGTTGATGTTTATCAAGAGTAGCGTAGTTGAGGAAAATTAGAGGTGAACGAAATGAAAAATCACCGAACACATAATGGAAATGGCATTCTTCAACTTTTTAACCTCAATCTCGGCTCGTGGTATGTTATCTGTCTGCTCATTTCGTTTATCTGACTTAACAATGAAAATTAAAAGGCTTTTCGAGTTCTACCGTAATATATCTATTTTGAGCTTGTTAATAAAATTGTTATAGAGCTCGTTTATAAGCTCGCTATAATACAAAAGCATAACGTTAAATATATATTTAATACTTCAAATATCCTAGTGTCATTAAGGCTCTTCGAGGCACACGAACCTAATCGAGCTTTGTATGTAAAGCTCGAGCTCGATTAATAAATGAGCTGAAATTTAGACTCGAGTTCAAGCTCATTTAGACTCTGATCGTTCGAGTTTTTCACCGATCTGATCCTAAGCTTTTTACTAACGGCTCAGATATTTTCACCCATAACGATTAATCAATCCCGTCTAAACGGTTTTTTTTTTTTTTTTTAAAGCAAAAAGTTACACTTCCAAGAAGCAGGAAAATAAAAAAGGTACATAAATCAGATTGTTGAGTCGTTGTCTCCCACACCCCAAGGCTAATATAAAATCTATAAATATCTCAAATTTCCATTTTTTGTACAATGCAATATTTTTCGATAACACCTTGTGAAGTAGATCTTTGAAACTTTTGTAAACCTAACACTTTTTATTTTGTCTTTGTGGATATAGTTCTAGAAATGGAAATCATTGGTGATGTATATATAAAGGGATCACACCCTCTTTTTTTGCAAATGACACTCTTTCTTTTTTTCTTTTAGATTTTTTTATTATTTTTTTATTTTATAATTTTGTTTATATAAAAAAACAATAAATTTGAAACTATTAAACAGAAAATATAAAGTTTAATCTTAAAATTGTCAAAAAAAAAATGAAACATAAACTGATAAAAAACTATATTGTACTGTAAATTAAAAGATATAAAAATCTTTTATACCTTTACTCCTCTTAGGGGGGAGGGAGTCGACACGGGAGGAGCTGGGGCTGGCCAAAAAACGCGGTGCCGCTAGGGAGCACCACCCCCTCCTTTGCGGTACCGCCAAACTCATCCCTTTTTCATTCCGATTCGGGCTATTCATCCCGCTAAACCGCATCATCCAATGGTCCAAAAAGAAAAAATGGGTTTGAAAGATGGGATGGAGGAGAGAGAAACTGAAAGATGTCATGGGTTTGAAAGATACTCATTCCCTTTAGAGATAGGTTTGAAAAATGAATGAAAAAATGATGATGTGAAGGAGAGAAAAAGTGAAAGATAAGAGCCCTCATGTGAACGACTCCCTCCCCCTTATATCACATCCCGGGAGTAAGAATAACATAACCCATATATATAAAGAACAATGATAGGGAGGACTAAAACATAAGCCTAAATTCATACCTAATCCATTCATCATTTGACACATCACATTGACATTTTCTCACTCCTAATTTCAACTATTGATTTTGACACATGTATTAATCTTGTAGTTAGCCATGAGTATCATTTCTCATATATAAATTGTTTTTGGACGTTATAAACACACCTAATGAACCATAAATTGTTAATGTTTAATAAAAAAAAAATGCTAGATATTAGAATAAAGAATGCACGTTGTTTGTTCATGATTTGGGGATGTGGGGTGACCGTCTCTGCGTACTCATGTGTCTCCCTTTTGGTACATCCAACCCAAAACGTTTACTACTCATTTTTATATGCTAGTGCATTATTGTTTTATTTCCACAGCTAGTAAAATTTATCTTCTTTATTAAGTGACAGATTAAGACTACTTGATTAATGCCATAAGTTTATAATATCATATTCGAAAATAATATATTTTCAAACACTAAATTACAAATAGATATTGCAATATATTACATTAATAATTCTAAATTGTTAATAAGTTACATGTAAAAGAGTTAAATCCATCGAATAGCAAACAACAATTCTAAATGTTCACTTATTCATCCAATAAAATAGAAATAATATATTAGGAGGTCACCCAACTTTAAGGGGGCGTTTGGTTCACAGAATGTTTTTGAAGAAATTGTAATCTTTGGAAGGAATTGTAATTTGATGTAATTGTAATTTAAAGAATTGTAATGTGTTGTAATTGTAATGTGTTGTAATTGTAATTGATGAAATCATTAACGTGTTTGGTTGATTTCAAGAACGTAATGTAATTCAATTTTTTTATAAAACTTAAAAGCTAATATAATAACGATAATAATAATAATAAATAGTAATAATAATAATAATAAAATAATAATAATAAAAAAATAAATAAGAATAATAATAATAATATAGTAATAAAAAGAATATTAATAATAAAATATAATAATAAAATAATAATAATAATAATAATAAAATAATAAAAATATAATATTAATAATAGAAGTAAAATAATAATAATAATTATTATAATAATAAAATAATAATAATTAAAATAATAATAATAATAATTAATAATAATATAATAAATAGTAATAATAAAAAATGATACTTAATAATTAATAATAATAATATTAAAATAATAATAAATAATAATAATATACATTATTATTATTATGGGAAAAGTGAATATGGGGCTGTCTCACATCTAAACTTACATGCGAAACCATCAAAAATCACTAAAAAATACGTCATTTTGATTATTATTTTATCAAAATTTTAGTAGCGGAACTAATATATGCATAGTGGAATGCATTTTAATGGTGAATTAAATCAAACAATTGTTGAATCTATAACTAATTTGTTAGTAAATGTAAACACCTAACAATATGATGTAGATTACGACGATCAACGTGAACCCAACATAAGTGATGTTGTGATGAAATCGAGGAAACACTAATATAGTGAAAGATATGATACAAATGGAGAAGATTTGATGTTTTTCGGGTTAAACGATGAAATATTCATGGTTTCGCATGTAGTTCAGATGTGAGACAGCCCCATGCTCACTATCCTCTATTATTATTATTATTATTATTATTATTATTATTATTATTATTAAATAATAATAATAATAATAATAATAATTGTTATTATTATTATTATTATTATTAAATAATAAATATAATAATAATAATAATATTGATACAATTATAATATTATAATAATAATAATTAATAAAATAATAATAATAATAATAATAATAATAGTAAAATAATACTAAATAATAAATATAATAATAATAATAATAATAATAAATAATAATAATTATAATAATAATAATAATAAACAATATTACTTAATAATATTATAATAATAATAATAAATAATATTACTTATTAATAATAATAATAAATAATAATAATAATAATAATACTTTTAAATAAAATAGTAAATAAAAATCATAAATTTAATATAAAATAATTATTAAAAAATTAATTATTTCTTTAGATATTTATATATAATATAAAATAATTATTATAATTATTATTTATTTTTAAATTAAATAATATAATAATAATAACCATGAAAGATAAATACCGATATTTAACTCAGAAAATCAATTACAACACATTCCATCAAGTTTGCTATGTAATCAATTACATCATCGGACGTAATTGGTTGTAATTCAATTACATTACGTTGTAAACCAAACACTGATGTAATGTAATCAATTACAATTCCATCCATCCCGCTAAACAAAATGTAATTGTAATGTAATTGATTACAATTACAACAGACACATCGAATTCCTTCGAACCAAACGGCCCCTAAGTTTTTCTCATATAATTCAGCCATTTCATGAAAATAACTTATTGTCCATCAAACTATCTATTTATCATTATTTACATTAATTCTAGTCAAATTTAATCCATATAATTTAAATGGCAAGAATGAATCTAACAATAACATATTAAACTAATACGAATAAAAAACCTGCCGCGAAATTTCAGTGTTATCCTTCTAAAGTATTTTTAATAATATAAATTCACACTTAAATTAACGGTATAATCGGTATTTTACATCAAACTTTTTATTAGGGGTGAGCATGGGGCAGGGTGGGGCGGTTTTATGGTAAAACCAAAAACCGAATCATATATTTCGGTTTTTGAAAACTACAAACCATTTGGTGTCGGTTTTTTCGGTTTTGGTTTTCGGTTTTTGACATTGAATCGGTTCGGTTTTGGTTTTTATTCGGTTTTTTCTTACTAGAAAACAAGCTATTTTTAATCTTATATAGTGTTTACGATTCCTAGATTTCAAGCAAAAATATTTAAATAAATATCAATAATAGCATAATATCCAACAATCCAAAGCTTCCAAAAACGTACAAAACAACCAAACATGAATCTAAAATATAAAATGCATGTCTTTGTGGCTTTGCACTTTTACGCTCACAAAAATATTCAAAGAATACTATTGCTCGAAAAAAAGATATAATATATATTAATATAACATATATGAATGTATTAATAATAAACAACACTATTACTTTTTTTCTCTAATAAATGAAGTTGCATGTATACTCAAATCTTTAAAATTAAATAGCATATCTCTCATATAAATAAATATAAAACATACATAAAGGTGGGGCGGGGCGGTTTTTTCGGTTCGGTTTTTCTTATAAAACCAAAAACCGCCCCAAACATTCGGTTTTTATAAAATTCAAAACCACCACCATCGGTTTGTCAAATTGGGCGGTTTTTTCGGTTTCAATTCGGTTTTTCGGTTTTTATGCTCACCCGTACTTTTTATTCATATTGGTTGGATAAGTTAGAGGTTAGTTCCTTATTTATATTTTAGAGTTTTCGAGCATAAATTTGGCTGGAATTTGTAAAAACGAAAACAAATCAATAGTTGGGTGGCCTATATGTTAAAAGTTAAAAACTTGAGTGGCCTTCATGTACATTATCTCATAAAAAAAAATAAAAAAAAAAACTTTATTGGTTTTGGATTGATATTAACAAAAACCCGTTTTTTACCTCCAAAATCCGCATTATCCACCAAATATACATGTCACGTCATAAATTTATACCGTTATTATCACATCAGATTTTTTTATATTATATATGTGTTCTTCCCCCAAACTGAAAACTATTTTACCAAAAAAAAAAAAAACAAAAAGAAAACAAAAAAGAAAAACAAAAGAAAAAAAACAAAAACAAAAGCAAAAACAAAAACCTAACCTAACACTCTGAACCCCTGAATTGCACAAGGTATTGAAACATGTCTTCACTTTCTTTTCCTATAACAACATGGGTCAGTTTCCTACCTTATGCGAATGCAAAAATATGTTACCCTTGGTTCATCAAAAGTTTACAACATTGACTAACACTACAAGACGGTTTCTCTGTTGCCCTCACCCATCTGTAAGTAGACTTGTGAACTATTTTTGTGGAAAATTATAAGGGGGTTGAATAGTTTTTACCGTTTATTAGTTCGTTTTAAGAAATATTAGCTTCGTATGCTTGATGTGAAATCATCACGACACGCAAGTATATAAAAGCAATAAACAATAAGTAAATGAAAATAAAATGGAACGAGCAAATCAAAGACACGGTGATTTATAGTGGTTCGGCACGAAGCTTCCTTCCTTGCTGTACTCCACTCCCCGATTATCCAACTCGAAAGTTCGTAACAACCTTGGTGTATGATGGTGGAGTTAATAACACAACAATGATATACAAAGTTCAACAACAATGTATATAAATAGACACTAACAACTACAACACTTAGAAGCTTAGAGATCTTCTTGTGTTCTTCATTTAAAGACAAAGTGGTAATTGGCGGATCACTTATAATATGTTATATCGCAAGTGAAATGATCAAAGAGTGTGTAATGAATGATTGTATGAAAGTGTATGCCAGAGAGAATGCACAAACGTTACTCAAGAGTTAGTTAAAATGAAAGAAAATGTTTTTATTTTGCTAAGTTTTATTTTTCTAGTTAAAATTTGAAAAATAAAATTTCAATTTTTTATTATTTTTCTATTTTCATAAGTTGTTGAAAACAAATGTGACTAAACGAATTTTTAGTTTTTCTATTAGCCTTAAAAAAAAAATATTTTTCACATACAAAACACATCCTAAATCTTCCTTTTTTTCTCTTTCTCAAATATGTGAATAAAAATATATATATATATATATATATATATATTCACTAACTAAACCCACGCTTATCTTATCGATGTCAAATTCAATCCGTTGCGAATAATTACGGGACCGTTTAGTTGGTGAAAAATTTTCTTGTTTTTCTGTTTCTAAATTCCTATAGAAAGGATGTGTTTTTCTTCTCTAGAAAAGAGTTTGAGAATTTTGAAAACCCGTTTAGATGAATTTATATTTTTCCTTTTTCAAAAAGTGAAAATATGTTTAGATGAAGCTCTTTTCAAACATTTTTTCTTTTTTAAATCAACTTTTTTCTTTCATATTGGATCTTTGTATGTTTTTATCCATTTTATACGTTTGTGTACGGTTTATACGTTTTCATCCATTTTTTTTCATTTTTGTACGTTATCGTTTCTTTTTATTCATTTTCTTGCGTTTCATCCGATTTTATTACGTTTTTTATGTTTTCGTCTGTTTTTTTTACGTTTTCGTCTGTTTTTTTACGTTTCCGTCCGTTATTTACGTTTTCGTCTGTTATTTTACATTTTGATGAATTTTTACGTTTTCGTCTGTTCTTTTACGTTTTCACATATTTTTTGCTTTTTTGTCTGTTTTCTTACATAAGATAACGTAGAATAACATACAGAACTTACAAAATCATATGAAAAATGGACGAAAACGTAAAAAAAGGATGAAAATGTAAAAAAAAAATGGACGAAGACGTAAGAAAGCAGACGAAAACGTAAAAAAATGACGAAAATGTAAATAAACACACGAGAACGTAATAAAACGGGTGAAAACATAAAAAAAATGGATGAAAACGTAAAAAAACGGGCTAAAACGTAAAAAAACATACGAAAATGTAAAAAATTGGGCGAAAACGTAAAAAAACGGACGAAAACGTAAAAGAAATGTCGAAAATGTAAAAAATTGACAAAAACGTAAATAAACGGACGAAAACGTAAAAAAGGGTGATAACCTAAAAAACGGACGAAAACGTAAAAAAACGGGCGAAAACGTAAAAAAACGGATGAAAACGAAAAAGAAAGGACGAAAACATAAAAAAACGGGCGAAAACGTAAAATAACGGATGAAAACGTAAAATAACGGACGAAAACGTAAAAAAGCGGACGAAAAACATAAAAAGACGGAAGAAAACGTAAAAATACATAATAAACGGACGAAAAGGTAAAAAAATTACAGAAACGTAAAAAAACGGATGGAAACGTAAAACCGGACGGAAACATAAAAAAACGGGCGAAACGTAAAATAATGGATGATAACGTAAAATAATAGACAAAAACGTAAAAAAGCAGACAAAAACTTAAAAACGGGCCAAAACGTAAGAAAATGGACGAAAACGTAAAAAATTGGCAAAACGAATAAAAAACGGACGAAAACGTAAGAAAACGGACGACAACGTAAGAAAACGTATAAAAACAGATAAAAACAGATAAAAACGTAAAAAACGAATGAAAACGTATTAAAATTGACATATAAAAAATGAGAATGAAAAAAGTGAGAAGAGCATAATGAGATTTTCAAATTTGTAGTTAAAATTTAGAGAATATGAATTTCACATTTTTGAAAATTATTGGAAAAAAGTGTAATTAAACAGATTTTCTGTTTTTCTCTTTTAACATGAAAATTTTTTTGAAAAAATGAAAAAATTTTCACCAACTAAACAGCCTATTTTTTAAAATTTCATAAAGAGTCAACAGGTCTTGCGAATTTAATAGCATTTTTTTTATAATGTAAAAAAGAATATTACTGTGATTTTATTACAGTAATACTAATAATTACAAAAAATAATAAATGTGTAATAAGAATATATATACAGTATTATTGTGGAATATAAATAAATTTTACCACGCAAGACCCCACATTTTCCTGGCGAGCACCTCAATAGGTGTGGGTCCCCTCCGACTGGTGACTTTTTTTTTTTTTTTTTTTTAGTGTTTAATTTAAGATATCAGATAAGTGTATTTAATTTGTGTAGTGTTTTATATGTATAACAGATTTAATCGTGTAGTGTTTTTAATTGTGATTGTTTCCATTTAATTAAACAATAACAATAAAACATTGACATTAAAATTTTATAAACTTTTATAAATTTTTTATAAACTTTTATAAATTTTTATATAAACTTTTATAAACTTTTTATAAATTTTTATAAACTTTTTTATAAACTTTTTTATAAATTTTTATAAACTTTTTTATAAACTTTTTATAAATTTTTATAAACTTTTTATAAACTTTTTTTATAAATTTTTATAAACTTTTTATAAATTTTTATAAACTTTTTATAAACTTTTTATAAATTTTTATAAACTTTTTATAAACTTTTATAAAAATTTTATAAAAAGGTTTATAAAAAGTTTATAAAAATTTATAAAAAGTTTATAAAAATTTATAAAAAAGTATAAAAAAGTTTATAAAAAGTAACGTAAAATAAATACCATATAAAAAACACTACACAATTAAAAACACTATACATATAAAACACTACACAAATAAATACACTATACATATAGATAAACACAACACAATTAAATTAAAAAAATAATAATAAAAAAAAAAAAAATAATGGGAGACAAGAGGACAAGAAGTACAGCGTGGGGGAGAGAGGACAAAAATGCAGGGCCCCTCCTACCATGAGGTGCCTGCATAGGAGGACCCTATAAATATGGTTGAAAACATAAAACAGGAGGTGTGGGTATATATATGATGTAAAAACCAATGTATGTTTGTAGCAGTAGTTGTTACGTTACCAGACACCTTCTCGCTCATATATGGCGGTGGTGATTATTAGTTAAGAAAAACACACACACACATTCTCTTTCACACAGTTGCATCGAACCTCTCCTCACCTTTCGTCTTTTACTCCATCTCTCTTTTTTTAATACTACTGACTCTGTTTTGTTGCTTTTTATATAACCCCATGAAGTACTACTACTACTAGTTGTGGACATTATTATTATAACCTCACAAACTGACCATTTCTTTTTTAGCATTTCATCACCTTTTCCCGCTCACTACCAAAAAAAAAAAAAAAAGTTTTATCATCTTTTTCATTCAGATGAATTAAAATGAGTCTTTATTGATGTTGGTTTAATACAACTAGATATGATCGATACTGTTGGGGATCTTCCCATGATGCTGTTTTAATGTAAGTTTCTACTACATTAATTATCAATAAATGTCTTTTATTTAGACAGTAGATATATTTAAAAATGTCAATGTTGATAACTAACTGTCTGAATGTTGTTTATTTTTTAGATCAAAAGCTTCATAAAGATTTGAGGTTTTAAGATGGATATAGAAAGATGCAAAAGATCAAAATCTGCAGGAAAACCAGTTGTTGTTATTACTAGAAGGGAAAGAAAGCTTGCTCTCCTTGAAGATGTATGTCATCTCTCACTCTCTACACTCTGCAGATTGCTTATTCTTCACTAGGAGTTTTATGTCATTTTAACTGCTTATTTTCAGCTAGAATCACCAGTTTCTGATAAGTAGCTGAGGGCTTATTTAGAATAACAAATTTTGTCATTTATTTCGGAGTATTGTTGCATTTTTTGTACAGAATAAGCAAATCCAAACATTAATTCCTGAAGTGCTTATTTTTAAGCACTTGTAAGTACTTATTTATAGGAGAAGTAAAAAAAAAATAAGCAATCCCAAACACCCTCTTAATGATATTGATTGATTATTTTAAGATGATAAATTTGAATGCTTTTTTGGGATGAATTAATGGCAGGTTGATAAGCTGAAGAAGAAGCTACGACAAGAAGAGAATGTGCATAGAGCACTTGAAAGAGCTTTTAGTAGACGCTTAGGAACTTTGCCTCATCTTCCACCTTATCTCCCTCCACAGGTTTCTAGATAAAACCCCTTTTTATAACTTAATTTAGGACTAAATTTTGCTAATTTTAGCCTAAAATGTGAACTTGGACAAAAATTTTCAGACTTTGGAGCTACTAGCTGAAGTAGCTGTTCTTGAAGAAGAAGTCGTGCGTTTAGAGGAAGAAATTGTTAGCTTTAAGCAGGGTTTGAATCAGGAACCTGTTCCTGTATCATCAAAGACAAATATTGGGAATTTAGATAATAAGTTAACAGAACAGTCTGTGAAACCTACTATGTCAAAGATTGATGAATCAACACCATTGACATCTCCTGTTGAGGCTCAATTAGAAGCCTCAAAAGTAGCGGCGCAGAAGCCTTTGAATTCACTCTCAAGAAGTGCTTCAATTAGATTGTCTCACTCTCATCGGATTGGGAATGATGTTTTGAATAGAGTGGTTGACACTAAACCAGTTGATGTAATGAAATCTGATGCTTCTAACGGAGATGATAGTCTTCCAGGTAAAGAAAACAGATCATCTACTAATTCGAATAGTAAGATTACAAATCCTCCTGAAAGGGTAGCCAATGAAGTGCAAAATTCAGTTAAGAGACCTTTAGTCAAGTTTGAAGTTTCAGAAAAATGTATTCCTCCCGGACCACAGGTACAAATTACTGTATGAATTTTTGTAGCTATCAAATGAGATTTGTTTTCGATTATGTCAGAATAGTTCTGTTTGACCATAAGGTAATCTTGTTGAAGTTAACCATTGTTTCACCTTTGGCAATTCCATAGCTACAGAATAGGTTAGTGGACCAAGAAAGGGCACAAGAAAGCTGTTCTAGCTCATCTTCGGGCGACAGAGTTTTGGAAGCTGAAAGTGAATGCAACAAAATCTCTGAGAGTGTCTTAAAATGCCTTATTGGAATCTTTTTAAGATTGAGCAAGTTAAAGGCAAAAACCATGGATGCAGAAGCCTTCTCAAATCTAATGTCTGTGGGTTTGACGAGTGGTGACCGAGGACCTTCTTTTAGGGATCCTTATGGTGTTTGTTTGAAATCAAAGAGGAGAGATATTGGCCCGTACAAGGATCTTTTTGCAATTGAAGCCAGCTCAATTGATTTTAAAAAGAAAACCAATGCATCGCTCTTGCTTCGTAGGCTCAAGTATGCTTTGATCATTTTCTATGATGCAATTTTCTTGATCATTTTATGAGAATTGAATTTTTACATCAATTATTTACTCAAACATTCAGGCTCCTCCTCGAGAAATTGGCCTCTGTCAACTTAGAGGGTTTGACACATCAACAAAAGCTTGCGTTTTGGATAAACACTTACAATATTTGTATGATGAACGTAAGCAATTCTTATATATTGGTTCAGTTTTACATCATATATGATTGCTGTCAAAGGCATTTTCTTTTCCAACTTTAATACTAATGTTTAGGTAATGTGACAGGCATATTTAGGGCATGGAATAAACGAGAGCCCTGAAATGTTGGCAACACTAATGCAAAAGGTAACCGATTCAATTAATTCTCATTTTTCTGTTGAGGTTCTTCATGGGTTTCAGTCATTCACTCATTCTCATTTCTACTTTCAATAGGTCTACTAAAGTAATTTAACAATGTGATTTATTTTCCTAAAACAATTAAGATTGACTGAAGTCTGTTTGAACTTCCGTCAGGCAACTATAAATGTAGGCGGACATCTGCTAAACGCAGTCACAATTGAGCATTCTATCCTGAGGCTTCCTTATCGATTAAAACTTGTAAGTTGCACATAACTTTCACCTATAAACACTTTGGCTTTTCTGTCGAGTGCAAAGATTTGACCATATAAATTCCAATTTTTCCAGTCATGCTCAAAATCTCCAGAAAGAAATGAAACTGAAATTCGTGACAAATTTGGGTTGGAGTGGTCTGAACCATTGGTCTCATTTGCACTATGCAGTGGTAGCTGGTCTTCTCCTGCGGTATTTTCTCATCCTTTTTACATAACTGTATATTTATCCATTGAAAAGTCTTTTTGAGCAGTCATTTTTAGCTAATGTAGGCCATAAATGTATGCACATGATATTTGCCCTGATATAAACTAAAAGACCTCCCATATATAGGTGAGAGTGTACGCTGCATCACAAGTAGAGAACGAGTTAGCAACAGCAAAGAGAGAATACCTTCAAGCAGCGTTTGGCATCACGAAAACTAGTAAATTAATAATACCGAAACTCTTGGACTGGTATCTGTTAGACTTTGGAAAGGACCTAGAAGCTTTGATGGATTGGGTTTGTCTTCAATTACCTGGTGAACTAAGGAAGCAAGCGGTTACGTGCCTTGAGAAGAGAGGTAGAGACCCTATTTCTAAGAAAGTTCAAGTAATGCCGTATGATTACAGGTTCAGATACCTCATACAAAGATAAGAGATTCTGCGTTGGACCTATGAAATTCATAATATTAGTGATTCAAGTTTGCGGTTTTTTTGTTTTACTTTTTTTTGGTTATGTTGCTGCGAAGAGTTGATTGGAGTGTAGAATGGGAGGTTTTGTACAGTAGAGTATATATAAGTACAATATACAGAAACAAATGTGAGATATTAAAAAATCTCACAGAATGGGTTCATTGGATTTGGTGTGTAGGGAGGGGGTTTTAAATAAATTTACTTTTCTGAGGCTTTTGTTAGATAAACTTTGTTCTTTACAGATGTTTATTTATGGGTTGATGAACCATTGAGGTCATACATATTGCTGTGTTCTTTGCCCCTCTATCCACAAGCTTAGTTTTGCTTATATTCCTAATTTCAGTACTCTCATATGGGTGAAATTAGGATTGTGATAATATGCTCTTTAACTCTTTTACCATTGTTTAAAAGTTATCGGGTTTGTGGACCGTTTGTATTTATTTATTCTACTGCTATTGGATAAATGAGCTGAAACCAAAGATTTTCAAGTAATGTCAACAAGGCAGAACCGGTAAATGATGTCCTGCAGCACGTGGGTTCTTTTTGACGCATACATGGTGTGGTTTATGACTAGGATGGCATATCAGAGATATCATATGGAGCGGGTGTGTTATTGCAGTTCAACAAATGACGCCATTTGATGCTACAGTTGCCTACAAAGTCAGTTGACAAGGAGTCCTTGGATCTAAGTTGACAAGTTGTGCATGGTTTGAGTAAACTGAAAATGTAAAATGCAGTGTCATTGAAGAACCTTAGGATGATGATCACCAACAAATGAGTTTGCACATCTCGTTGTGAAGAAACTCTATAAGCTTCAAAAGTTCAAAGTCCATTATTATCTCTTATTGATGTTTAGAGAGGGAATATGGCAATGGGTGTTGTATTTGAAGTCCATTGTCAATCATTCTTACATACGCCACAATGTCTGGAGACGAAACCCAAATTCAAAACCAAGTCTTCTGAATGAACAAATGGAATAGTTTAAAGTTTAAAACACCTCAAAGTATTGGTTCATCAAGTGTTCTTCATTGATCACGCTTCTATCTCTAATCGAGAATATAGTGGTAAAAGAACACAAACATGTTAGCTCAAAAATCGTGTCTAACGTACAAATGCGAGCCTTGTCCAAAGGAAGTAAAGTTGTTGGGAGTACAAGTGTGCCTCGCCTTACCTATATATCGATCGGAGCTACACGAGTAGACAAGATAAAAGCAATTGCAGACTTCCATTTGTTGTCCACCAAACTGTTAGTATGAGCAGCTGGATTAAAGAGTTCACTTCCTGAACGACGGAAGTGGAAAGACTTCAGTTTTGTAAAAGCTCATACAAGTCTTTCCAAAATAATGAAAATATAAATTTAACAAACCCATTAATACCACCTCTCAGGTAACTGGTGAGCCAAGCCCTGACGAGGTCCAACCTTACATGAGCCTGTTTACTTTCTAACTTAATAGACCATACGGGAAAGGAAGCGATCCACAAAGATATATACTAGTATTTTTTTATTTATTTTTACTTGAGGTCCACTTATTTCTCTTATATGTTCTGTATCACTAAGGAATGAAAAAGACTATCCTCCCCGACCGGTAGCAACAACAGAACAAGACCCACTTGTTTTTATAAGTCACTTAAGTCAAAGAAAAAAGAAACAATTTCAAAATAACGAATCGAATACCTTGACCAATCTCTTTAACATCTGCTATAGTATATGTGATACGAGATAAACAAAGACAAGGGTGATTTATGGCCGTTTGGTTTGTAGATACATTTAAGATTTAGATTTATATTAGAGTTTGGATTTGGATTTGATGTAAAAGAGTAAAAACATATTAAAAAATAGATAAATTTTATAAAATTATACATAAAACTAAAAAAGAGAGGGAGAGAAAAACTGGATGGGCCCACTAAGGTGTAGTTTGGTTTGCAAAAAAGTTTAAAGTCGGAGTTAAATTTGGTTTATAAATGAAAGATAATGGGATAAAAGAGAAAATAATAATTTATTAAAAATTCTTTTAATAAGAAATTTAAATAAATATGGGAGTGTTAGTATTTTTTATTTGATGAAAGTATAAATTGTGAGGGAATATAATGATGTAAGATCCACTAATGAGTTCGAATAAGTGAAACCTACCCTCCTTGACATTGACATGATTCATTTTGTTTCATTGTGACCCGCTTTAAATAGAGAAAGAGGTTGTACTAAATGATTATCTTGAAGGATAAATCCGTTACTTGAATCTACAAGTGTTATAACTTATAACAAACCGCCGCTAATATTATTACATCCGGGTTTTGTAATAGTGACACTAAACAAATAATTTTTTTCACTTTAATATCCAAAACCCAACCCTAAGTACAGGTCAAGTTAGCTCACTGACGACGTATGTGGTCCATAGGCTCAATAGCCGGAGGACTTAACACCCGATTGATTAGCGTGAAAGGTCAATATCCGAGGGATCGTTGACCGACAGCGATCTCTTTGCATGTAGCGCGGATACTGATTCGCTCCATTCTCCGGGTGTCGGAGATGACATCAGGGCGATGTCGAGGACGATGTCACTCGACAACACCAACGGTCCCGCAGAAACGACAAAGCAGGGGACTGAAAGTGACACCAAGGAAAGATAAATACGCATACAAGAATTGGTAAAAGGTATCATTTCTTATACACACACATTTATACTAAACCCTCCGGCTTTACCCTACTTACTCACGCGGAGGATCGGTCCCGGGATAACACCTGTAGGCGAGACTAACGCGTTGTTTCATCTTCGCAGGTATCGAGAAGACTTACTTTACAAGGCTGAGGGATATCGGAAGAACCTTACAAAAAACTACTTCGACATTGGCGCCATCCGTGGATCGGAAGAACCTTACAAAAAACTACTTCGACATTGGCGCCATCCGTGGGACCCGCATTCAATCTGCTAAAGCTATAGGATGACGGGTTCAACACCTTCGGTAACCTCAGGAGGTGGGGAAGCTAACTCACCCCAGTGACAAGAGAGCAGTTGGAAGGGTATGTAACTGCACTCAAGTCCATGATAAAAGAACATAACAGCCGAAGGGATACCGTCGATCCGATACGGTTGGACTTTGAAGACGAAACAACCCCTGATAAAGGTGAACCGACAGGCAAGAGGAAAGAGATCATGACCGGAAGTAAAATAAAGGATGATGATCTGGGGAAGCCTTTCAAGGAAGTCTCAAGGTCCCCCTTCACTCGGCGAATCATCGAATTCTCAGCACCGGAACACAAAATGCCCACCCACATCAAGCTGTACGATGGATCAACAGATCCTCAAAACCATCTTAATAGGTTCACAGGGGCCGCGGGACATGGAGAGTGGCCAATGCCGGTATTGTCACAATTCTCAATTTCCGGTCATTTCTCAAACTCAATATTCATCATTTCATATCGGTTCGTGCATGGTTTTGCATTTTACATTAAACGTTTATTTTCTTATTAAATAAACGCTATCGCGTAAAGATTATTTTGAATATTGATCCGACACTTCCAAAAATATTCTTAATATATTTTTGTACTCATTTTATGTTTTAAATTTATTTTGTATATAAATTGTTATATTTATATAATTACAACGGTTTTCGTAAATACTACACGATAATTATTATTTTACTCAATTTTAGTAAGAAATGTATTTTTATAATTTTTATGACTTCAAAATATTTTATCTTGACACGTTAAAATTTATTTTTAGCTAACGCTACCCTAAATACTTAAATAAATACACAAGTTACCATCTATCTCTAAATAACTATACATTACTAAACTACCTATACTTTATATTATACAAAGTAAGTGTTTTAAATTTTCTTCTCATGTTAGTCGACCAACATGGTGACTCAACACAAAATTTGCAAAATATCTACTACTTATATCTTATAATACTCATCAAATAAAGCATACTTGCAATAATTTCAAAGTGTAAACTCAAAACCATATCTTTCTCTCCTCAAGAAGAACCGGCCATCCAAGAGACCAAGAAAGAATCCATCAAAAATTTTCTAGTCAATTTATTTACAATCTAGTTACACTCTTTGTATAGGTTTTGAAATAAAACCTAGGGTGTTTTAGGATTTAACCTTAGTTCTTATCACCTCATCAAGTAATTAGTAAGCATCTCATACTTATCATCATCTTTCATATTCATTTCTATGTTCATTTTATTATGCACAAGTAAAACATGCAAGTTATGTGATGTTTATACCACTTTTAAGGTTTTTTTAAGTTATATATATATATGATTCATCCTATAATTACTCCTTGTTATATATTAGTTTTGGTGATGTCTAGGAACCCATGACACTCTAAGAAGGTGTATGGTAGGATTAGAATAGCTTCGGAGTTGTTTTGAATGGGTTAGAATAGGTTTGGCGAGAAAAACTCATTTCGACAAGTTTGCAAAAGGGTCTGTCCTTATTTTCAAAATCTGGAAAATCCGACAGTAGGTAAAAATTTTGGCCTAGATATTTAGAAAATATACTTTAAAACGAAACCATGGCCGCTTGAACGGATTAAAACGGAGCTATAACGAAGAAGTTATGAATTTTTCAAGTTGGCATTTAAAACTATAATTTTTCGAAATTTCAAGACGTATTGCTTATTTTGTACGAGTCAAAAATGAAGCTTGGGCGTTGTAAGGTATGTCGACTTGTCAAAAATATGTTAGTATACTTTGATACAAAGCTAAGGACCTTTAAAACGTAGAAAACAGATTTGTAACGATTAAATTATACACGTTTACAAAAGTTGCCGTAACTTTATTATATAAGAAAAACTAAATTATTTCTAATAGGCAAGTTTTACGGAAAAACTAGAGACCAAGTTGAAGGTTGTTTTTAACATTGATTTAGAACTTTTTATAAAGTGATGTTTTCTAGTAAAAGTGAGATCGCCAAGTATATTTACCAAAATGTCCGACCGTTTGTCTAGCGGAGTTGTAATGAATTAGATACGATCACTCAAACTTGGCCGAAAACCACTCTTAATCAATATTTTGGATACAACTACCATACTTAACCTATATTTTTCTCCATGATCGAGACCTCTACGATAAAAACTTAAATACTAAAACTTTGAGATAATGATACAAGCTTCCCAAAACCGTTGAGTTCGTTTCCTAAAACTCGACGTGCACCATTTTACGACTAGCTTTTCGAGGCCATTTAGTCACTTTCATGAGAATTTCAACGACATTATTTTACTGACTAAAAGTTATAATTTCTTAATAAATCACGAATGATTATCGAGGATATCATTTCGACGTAAATCTTGGTAAAGTATTTTGTAATTTGACAAGAGGTCATAAACATATATTTCGACGATAAACATTATTTTCAAATGTACAAGTGGTATGGATATCATATGAGTTTGCATGCACGACATTGTTTCATGACTTATATTAGAGCACATCATTCATATTAGGTCATGGATAGAGATCGCACCTCATTTCAAATGTATCTACTTTTGTCATCATAAACATTGCACCGTGTGAGTTCGTAGTCCCACTTTTACTCGTTTAATTGTTTTATAAACTCTTTGGGAGATACATGCTCAACTACTTGCTTTTACGTTACATTTATATGAACTTAAATATCTTTTGTTTCACTCTATGTGTGCGTAAGTAGATTATGCCCGAACTAAATTGATCACTATGTTATGAACGCTATTAGTTGAAACACTTTCCTTGATTTTGAACCCTTCGACATGTATATTTGAGCTCTTTTAAATTGATTCGGACCCTTTAACATATAAGTGAACACTTTGGACTTGATTTGAACTTTTTGACATATAGTTGAACTCTTTAACTTGTAAAAGACCCTTTTGATATATTTTAAACTTGTTTGACGTGATTTTGAACGCTTCGACTATCTTGAACCTTTTGATATTCGAGCTCTTTGACTGTTCTGAACTTTTGAACTCGACTTAAATCTTTGAACTTAATTACGAACTTTTGAACGGAACTTTTGAACTTAAATACAAACTTATGACTTGTTTGAACTTATTGAACCGGACGTGTTATGACCTTGACCTAAAGTCTCCCATGATCGGAGCATCACTATAAAGTCTCCTATGTTCGGAGCATCACTATAAAGTCTCCCATGTTCGAGCATCACTATAAAGTCTCCTTTGTTCGAGCATATCTTTAAAGCCTCCCATGTCCCAATATCTCTTTGGGAAGAGGCACCGGAGATATCTCAATCTAAAGGCTCCCAATATCTTTGGGAAAAGGCAAATTCTCCCATGTTCGGAGTGTTCTTAATTGTATATAATAGTTGTATGATGTACCACTCGTACATCGCATTGTTAGTCTCCTATTAGTAGGTAGTATGGATAAGCTATTAGAGGTCGGCCAAAGTCTCCACTATGTTTGGGACGATATTATTTATTCTAGAGCTTTCCGCATACATTATTATATACGTGGTGCTATATGGTGAACTATTACGACCACTTATACTTGACTACTTGATACGCTATATTTTGTGCAATGGGTTGTAAACACACAGTTGCAAGTTTTGTATGGGCGGAACTTGGAACCGAGTGGATTTACAATGCCTTTGCTTTGTGAACTATTATTACAACGTGCTTGAACATAAACTATACATATTTTGGCGGTGGGTTGTGAACACACATGTTGCAAGTTTTGTATGGGAGGAACTTGGAACCGAGTGGATTTACAATGCCTTTGCTTTGTGGACTATTCTAAATGACCAAAACTTTGCCTTTGTTGCATGAACCTTCTTTAAAAGCTTTACTTGTTAAACAAACTCTATGAACTCACTCAACCATTGTGTTGACACTTTTAGCATGTTTTATCTCGGTATCTAAGGCATTCACTTCATGGCATGCATGTGGACTTATCATAGAGTCGCGGTGTCGACGCGCCTCATATATATATTTTTATGCACTTAACTATCGTTTGATTGTAACAAACTCATTTTGGTATATTGGAAATATTTTGGGACCTATGTTTTGTAAACTCGATTATTTTACTTAATCAAACGATATTTTCAAAACGACACTTTAGGTCGTTCGATATAACTCAGTAACTTTGATGCTATGACGGTCATCCCTGTGAATTCCATTCACCGCAAAAATGTAATTTGGGGTGTGACAGATTGGTATCGAGCGTCGGTTATAGAGAACTAGGTTGCATCATTGACCCTAGACTATAACTACATCATCATAGCATCTCATCATATCATTATAAGTGCATACTCCTTATACATGCGAACTTATGACTCAACACCAAACATCATATGAGACGATTAGTCCAAGCATTGCATAGTTACTCCTAAATTATACATAGCCCGATCACCTATGTCTAATTCAGAAGAATCATGCAATGAAAGGAGTAGTAGTCTCATATGTAAGCAATTCCGTAATCGAGCCAAATTTTCAAAAGATTTTCTTCAAACCACTTGTTTCGGTTTGATCCGAGTGACGTTCTTGTTTGATGAGTTGCAAAGATCGAGCTAGAAACAAGTTGTTACCTAAACCGATTTAGCCTAATCGTATGACAATTCTTGTTTGATGAGTTGTGGGATTAAGTAAAAATCGGTTACCTAAAAATCTTTTGAGGATTTCGCCGAGAATGGGAAAGCCTGCCTCATCGAGCCTAGTCATAAGAGAGCATGTATTTAGGACGGAAATGCTCACGATAGCACGAGAACGTATTTAGTTGGATGAGAAACCCATATGCATGAGCATTGACCTAATCATATAGACCATACACGAGCATAAACTTTTAGAACCCTTGTCGAGGTTCGGACCATAGTATCATTAATCGAATCACGAGGACGTGATTCACCGACATGGGAAGAATGTCACAATTCTCAATTTCCGGTCATTTCTCAAACTCAATATTCATCATTTCATATCGGTTCGTGCATGGTTTTGCATTTTACATTAAACGCTTATTTTCTTATTAAATAAACGCTATCGCGTAAAGATTATTTTGAATATTGATCCGACACTTCAAAAATATTCTTAATATATTTTGTACTCATTTTAAGACTATAAAATAATATTATTAGTTTACCCAATGTTTTAAATTTATTTTGTATATAAATTGTTATATTTATATAATTACGACGGTTTTGTAAATACTACACGATAATTATTATTTCACTCAATTCTAGTAAGAAATGTAATTTTATAATTTTATGACTTCAATATATTTTATTTTGACCGTTAAAATTTATTTCTAGCTAACGCTACCCTAAATACTTAAATAAATACACAAGTTACCATCTATCTCTAAATAACTATACATTACTAAACTACCTATACTTTATATTATACAAAGTAAGTGTTTTAAATTTTCTTCTCATGTTAGTCGACCAACATGGTGACTCAACACAAAGTTTGCAAAATATCTATCGCTTATATCTTATAATACTCATCAAATAAAGCATACTTGCAATAATTTCAAGTGTAAACTCAAAACCATATCTTCTCTCCTCAAGAAGAACCGCCATCCAAGAGACCAAGAAAGAATCCATCAAAATTTTCTAGTCAATTTATTTACAATCTAGTTACACTCTTTGTATAGGTTTTGAAATAAAAACCTAGGGTGTTTTAGGATTTAACCTTAGTTCTTATCACCTCATCAAGTAATTAGTAAGCATCTCATACTTATCATCATCTTTCATATTCATTTCTATGTTCATTTTTATTATGCACAAGTAAAACATGCAAGTTATGTGATGTTTATACCACTTTTTAAGGTTTTTTTTTAAGTGTTATATATATATAATTCATCCTATAATTACTCCTTGTTATATATTAGTTTTGGTGATGTCTAGGAACCCATGACACTCTAAGAAGGTGTATGGTAGGATTAGAATAGCTTTGAGTTGTTTTGAATGGGTTAGAATAGGTTTGGCGAGAAAAACTCATTTCGACAAGTTTGCAAAAGGGTCTGTCCTTATTTTCAAAATCTGGAAAATCCGACAAGAGGTAAAAAATTTTGGCCTAGATATTTAGAAAATATACTTTAAAACGAAACCGTGGCCGCTTGAACGGATTAAAACGGAGCTATAACGAAGAAGTTATGAAATTTTCAAGTTGGCGACGAAAACTATAATTTTCGAAATTTCAAGACGTATTGCTTATTTTGTACGAGTCAAAATGAAGCTTGGGCCTTGTAAGGTATGTCGACTTGTCAAAATATGTTAGTATACTTTGATACAAAGCTAAGGACCTTAAAACGAGAAAACGGATTTGTAACGATTAAATTATACACGTTTACAAAAGTTGCCGTAACTTTATTATATAAGAAAAACTAAATTATTTCTAATAGGCAAGTTTTACGGAAAAACTAGAGACCAAGTTGAAGGTTGTTTTTAACATTGATTTAGAACTTTTTATAAAGTGATGTTTTCTAGTAAAAGTGAGATCGCCAAGTATATTTACCAAAATGTCCGACCGTTTGTCTAGCGGAGTTGTAATGAATTAGATACGATCACTCAAACTTGGCGAAAACCACTCTTAATCAATATTTTGGATACAACTACCATACTTAACCTATATTTTCTCCATGATCGAGACCTTTACGATAAAAACTTAAATACTAAAACTTTGAGATAATGATACAAGCTTCCCAAAACCGTTGAGTTCGCTTCCTAAAACTCGACGTGCACCATTTTACGACTAGCTTTTCGAGGCCATTTAGTCACTTTCATGAGAATTTCAACGACATTATTTTACCTTTAAAAGTTATAATTTCTTAATAAATCACGAATGATTATCGAGGATATCATTTCGACGTAAATACCGGTAAAGTATTTTGTAATTTGACAAGAGGTCATAAACATATATTTCGACGATAAACATTATTTTCAAATGTACAAGTGGTATGGATATCATATGAGTTTGCATGCACGACATTGTTTCATGACTTATATTAGAGCACATCATTCATATTAGGTTGCGGATAGAGATCGCACCTCATTTCAGTGTATCTACTTTTGTCATCATAAACATTGCACCAGGTGAGTTCGTAGCCCCACTTTTACTCGTTTAATTGTTTTATAAACTCTTCGGGGGAGATACATGCTCAACTACTTGCTTTTACGTTACATTTATATGAACTTAAATATATTTTGTTTCACTCTATGTGTGCGTAAGTAGATTATGCCCGAACTAAATTGATCACTATCTTTTGAACGCTATTAGTTGAAACACTTTCCTTGATTTTGAACCCTTCGACATGTATATTTGAGCTCTTTTAAATTGATTCGGACCCTTTAACATATAAGTGAACACTTTGGACTTGATATGAACTTTTGACATATAGTTGATCTCTTTAACTTGTACAAGGACCCTTTTGATATATTTTAAACTTGTTTGACGTGATTTTGAACGCTCGACTATCTTGAACCTTTTGATATTATTCGAACTCTTTGACTGCTTCGAACTTTTGAACTCGACTTAAATCTTTGAACTTAATTACGAACTTTGAACGGAACTCTTGAACTTAAATACAAACTTATGACTTGTTTGAACTTATTGAACCGTGACGTGTTATGACCTCAATCTAAAGTCTCCCATGATCGGAGCATCACTATAAAGTCTCCCTTGTTCTATGGAGCATCCCTATAAAGTCTCCCATGTTCGAGCATCACTATAAAGTCTCCCTTGTTCGAGCAATCTTAAAGCCTCCCGGTCCGGAGCGAATGTCTCACTATGTTACGGAGCGTTCTCAATCTAAAGTCTCCCATGTTCGAGCAAGGCAAATTCTCCCATGTTCGGAGTGTTCTTAATTGTATATAATAGTTGTATGATGTACCATTCGTACATTCGCATTGTTAGTCTCCTATTAGTAGGTAGTATGGATAGCGCTATTAGAGGTCGGCCAACTTCTCGTCCACTATGTTTCGGACGATATTATTTATTCTAGGGCTTTACCGCATACATTATTATATACGTGGTGCTATATGGTGAATTATTACGACAAATTATACTTGACTACTTGATACGCTATATTTTGTGCAATGGGTTGCGAACACACAGGTTGCAAGTTTTGTATGGGCGGAACTTGGAACTGAGTGGATTTACAATGCCTTTGCTTTGTGAACTATTATTATAACGTGCACTTGACTTCTAGACATACTACTTTTGGCAGTGGGTTGTGAACACACATGTTGCAAGTTTTGTATGGGAGGAACTTGGGACTGAGTGGATTTGCAATGCCTTTGCTTTGTGGATTATTCTAAATGACCAAAAACTTTGCTTTAGTTGCATGAGCGCTCTTTAAAAGCTTTACTTGTTAAACAAACTCTATGAACTCACTCAACCTTGTGTTGACACTTTTAGCATGTTTTATCTCGTATCTAAGGCATTCACTTCATGGCATGCATGTGGACTTATCATAGAGTCGCGGTGTCGACGCTGCCTCATATATATTTTTTATGCACTTAACTATCGTTTGATTGTAACAAACTCATTTTGGTATATTGGAAATATTTTGGGACCTATGTTTTGTAAACTCGATTATTTTACTTAATCAAACGATACTTTCAAACGACACTTTAGGTCGCTCGATATAATCAGTAACTTTGATGTTATGACACCATCCCCAGAATTCCATTCCACGCAAAATGTAATTGGGGTGGGGTATGGTGCCGCATGTTCCAAAGAGACTCTAGACGGAAAGGCAAGAGGATGGTTTGACTGCCTCCTCCGGGCAAGATAGACGAATGGGCCGACTTCGTGGAGCGGTTTGAAGCTCGCCTCGCACAAGGCTTGTCTCAAGGACCCAACGGAAATAGCTAAGATCGTGAGAAAGGCCAATGAAACACTACCTGAGTTTAAAGAAAGATGGACCATCGAGACGGGGTTCATACAAGGTGTGTCGGAGATCATGAGAATTTCCTCGTTCACGAGTGGATACAAATGCCCTGAGTTAGCCAAACGGTTTGCCGATAAAGTGCCGAAGACTGTAGATGAGATGATGGTTCGAGTGGATGACTTTTTCAGATCAGTGGAGGCTTTCGCTAGCACGGAGTAGCCCCGGGGAGAACACTATGATACGACCAGGAGAGCCTCAACCGGTCTCTTCCGGAAGGATGAAAGGGTCGCTAGGGGACATTATGGAGGGGATAAGAGAAACGACGGGCGACATGGATATTCAAGCAAAGATCGCGGAAGTTCCTATCGTCACGGGGACAGGTCGGCACCTTATTTGCCCGCTCGGGGTGACCACCTAAGTCGAAACATTCCCCGTCTGACGCTGGATTCACTCATCAAACCTCCGAAGGAAATCTAGGCTACTGAGCACCAGTTACGCTTACCTCCCCCGAAGCCTATGCGTGACCCGCCCAGGAAAGAGAACCAGGACAAGTATTGTGATTACCATGGAGAAAAGGGGCATTACACGAATGAATGCTATCAGCTTAAGAAGCAGTTGGAACTAGCCTTGGAATCAGGAAAGTTGAACCACTTGATTAGGGATCTCAGACAGAAGGGTAGGCGAGATCCTCCCAAGAAAGAGACGGGAACCAAAGACAAGGTCATCAACATGGTCCGGACATGGCCAGATAGGCGAAAAAGGAAGTCAGCAGAAGAAGAAGAAGGGTGGATGAACGTGCCCATAACCTTTCCTCCTCTTCCTGACGAAGACGTGTCAGACGATCCTCTCATAATTGAAGCCAGCATGGAAGGGTATCTGGTAAGGAGGGTGTTTGTGGACGAAGGAGCCTCAGTGGAAGTAATGTTTGAGCATTGCTTCAACAACCTAAGTACGGAGATAAAGTCTCGGCTGAAACAGACTCAGACGGATTTGCTGGGATTCGCCGGACAAGTAACGAAGCCGCTGGGAAAGATCGAGCTAGTTGTGTCATTCGGAGACGAAGGGTTGTATAGGAAGGCCATAATGAAGTTTACTGCCATTCGTACTCTATCACCCTACAATGTAATCTTAGGAAGGACAGGGCTGAAGATACTGAGGGCAATTCCCTCCACAGTACACTCCATGATGAAGTTCCCCACTCCTCGCGGGATTGCCACCCTCGTGACTCGTTCGGTTGTCATCTCGGAGTGTAGAAGGTTAAAGAATGCAGGCTGCCTCACCGGAACCTGACAATCAGAAGCCAGAAAAGACAAATGAGGTAGGTCTAACGGAAGAGGTTGTGGTTAACCCGGCTTTCCCAGAGCAGCCGGTAACGATAGGAGGTGCATTGTCCCCCGACTGCAAGAGACGCCTCACAGAACTCCTCAAGAAGAATCTGGACGTTTTTGCATGGGAGCCGACGGATATGACGGGGTTTCCGCGAGGAATAATCGAACATACATTGAACGCTAACCCCCCGGTGGATCCTGTATGCCAAAAACGCCGAATGTTGGCGGCGGACCGTAGTCAGGCAATCACAAAGGAGGTGGAAGAATGGGTCAAAGCTGGCATTGTTCGACCCGTCAATTATCCCACCTGGATATCCAACCCTGTATTAGTCAAAAAATGTGACGGGAGCTGACGCATGTTCATTGATTTCAAGAACATCAACTCCGCCTGTCCTAAAGACTACTATCCTCTACCGGAGATCGACTGGAAGATCGAATCAGTCATGGGATACAGGTATAAGTGTTTTCTGGACGCCTACAAGGGCTATCATCAAGTGCAAATGGCGAAAGAAGATGAGGAAAAAACGGCGTTCTATACGGAGCAAGGGACTTATTGCTATACGAAAATGCCGTTCGGTCTAAAGAATGTCGGGGCTACTTACCAGCGTATGATAGACTCTGCCTTTCAATCTCAGATACGGAGGAACTTAGAGGCGTACGTGGATGACATGGTCATTAAGAGCAGGGAAGAAAGTGGGATGTTGGCGGATATCGCCGAAACTTTCGATAATCTTCGGAAGATGAACATGAAAATGAACCCAAAAAAATGCTCCTTCGGGATGGAGGAAGGAAAATTCTTGGGATATATGGTCACCTCAGAGGGAATCAGGGCGAACCCAAAGAAGACAAAGGCAATCATGAACATGCAGTCACCTAGAACCTTAAAGGAGATGCAGAGTCTCAGTGGAAAGCTTGCAGCGCTCAACCGTTTCCTATCTAGGTCTGTCGAAAGGTCCTTACCTTTCTTCGAAACCCTCAAAAACATCACTAAGGAAAACAAGGACGAATATCGTTGGACGGAAGAGGAACAAAGGGCCTTTCAGGAGATGAAGAAGCTCATAACCGGCTTGCCTTCATTGACAACACCGGTCGCAAAAGAAACACTGTACATATACCTCGCAGCCGCCGAAGAAGCAGTCAGCGCCGTATTGCTAACGGAAAGAAAGGGGAAGCAGCTACCGGTACGCTATGTGAGCCGGACACTCAATGAAGCAGAGAAGAACTACGCACCAATAGAGAAGTTGGCACTCGCTTTGTTACACATGTCGCGAAGGCTCCGGCGGTACTTCGAAGCACACCCCATCAAGGTCATCACGGACCAGCCAATCAAACAGATCCTCAACAAACCAGAGTCGTCCGGAAAATTGGCTAAATATTCGGTGGAGCTGGGTGCATACAATATCTCGTATGAGCCCCATAACGCGATTAAAGGTCAAGTGTTGGCGGACTTCCTTTCAGAAACTCCCATCGGAGAAAGCAGCAGTAGGTATTTCAATCTATGAGCCCCGGAACGCGATTAAAGGTAGCCCCGAAGGGATGGAGTTCACCTATGCTATTCTTCTTGATTTCGAAAGCACCAACAACGAAGCTGAGTACGAAGCCCTACTAGCAGGCTTGCGAATGGCTGAGAGTATCCATGTCCGCAGCCTTGAAGTCCTGGTAGACTCAAAGCTGGTGTCAAACCAGATAAATGGGGACTATGTAGCGAGTCACGAAAGTATGGTCAAATACCTAGCAAAGGCAAAGGAATACATAGCAAATTTTGAAAACTTCACCATCCGGAACATCCCCGGAGGCCGAATCAAAAGGCGGATGTCCTCAGTAAGTTGGCTACGGTTGCTTTCGACCATCTGACGAAGGAAGTCTTGGTGGAAGTACTACGAGAGAGGTCAACGGAAAGGAAGGAAGTAAATAACATTGTCGAAGAAGAGGGAGACAATTGGATGGCTCCCATTATCCGTTGTCTAGAAGAAGGGGTCTGGCCGGAAGACCCAAACGAAGCCCGCACCCTAAGGATGAAGATCAACCAATATGTCATGGAGTACTCTACAAAAAGGCCTACCTTGCACCAATGAAGAGGTGTGTGGGTCACTTACAGGCAAATTACGTAATCCGGGAAATACACATGGGAGCTTGCGGTATGCATTCCGGTCCTCGATCGGTCGTAGCAAAAGCCATGCGGCAAGGATACTACTGGCCAACCATGCACCGGGACGCCAGGAATGAGATACTCAGACTCATGTCAGATCCACTATCCAATACCACAACTCCCGAAAACTAAGCTAACACCCATCATGGCCCCATGGCCCTTCTATCAGTGGGGAATGGATATAGTGGGTCCCTTACCCTCGGCGGCAGGAAAGGTCAAATTTCTCCTAGTGGCTATTGATTATTTCACCAAGTGGACGGAGGCCAAGCCCTTGGCAAGGATTACCGGCAAAGATGTCACAAGGTTCGTACGGGACAACATAGTATGCCGCTTCGGTCTCCCAGCTATCATCGTCACGGACAATGCAAAGCAATTTGTGGATAATCCCTTCAAAAATTGGTGCGAAAAGCTTAACATCAAGCATATCAACACCGCCATTGCCCATCCACAGGCCAACGGATTGGTGGAAAGGGCAAACAAGAGCTTAATGGAGGGAACTAAAACAAGGCTGGGGCGTGCAAAGGTAGGATGGGTAGATGAACTGCCGAATGTCCTATGGGCACACCGAACGTCCATCAAAACAAGTAATGGGGAAACGCCCTTCAGCCTTACCTACGGTAGTGAAGCAGTCATACCGGCAGAAATAGGCATACCAACGTACAGAACGAGGGTGATAAGGGAAGGCCTCGAGGAAGAAGACCCTCGCCGCATAGAAGAACGGAACGAAGAGGAGATTCGTCTCAATATTGACTTGTTGCAAGAACGGAGGGAGGAGGAAGCCGTGATTGAAGCCAGATATATGACAAGGTTGGAAAAGTACTATAACCGGAAAGCACGCTTGGTGTCCTTCAAACCGGGAGAGTTCGTGTACCGAAAGAACGAAGCCAGCAGAGTCGAAGATCAGGGAAAGCTAGGGCCAAAATGGGAAGGACCCTATCGGATTACGGAAGCAAACCTTAATGGCTCATACAAGTTGGAAACTATGGATGAGGAAGAAGTGCCCCGGAAGTGGCACACTATGAATTTAAAAAGTGTTTTCTTTAGGATGTAACCGAATGATATGTAAGCCTTCGGGCCTCAACTATTTTACTTTTACTTTCATGAACAATGATATATTCCCCTACCTATGACGGAGGAGGAAAATTTTCCCATAATTACGTTTCATGCAACAAGGGGGGATGGCCGGCGGAGACTAGCTACCTCCGACCGCGCAGCCGAAAACCCCGCGACAATAATTATTGTACCCCCGTAAGTGCAACGACACTAGGTAAGGCCCGTATACCATTCGGTAAGGCAACTGCATACCCCCAAAATAATGTTAAGTCATTAAGGGAAGAGTTGCGGCGTATTCGCCCTAACGGCACGCAGATACCCCGAAGGCGTGACGACGCCAGGGATGAGCCCCCAGATGCATTCACCGATAGACGATCATAATATAACATGCAAAAACAAAGTGCGTACAAAAATTCAAAAGCGAAAGGCCGTCCAGATTCACGGACAATCAAATAACATTCAAGATATATCCAACACAAGTATCAAAGCAAATCACAAAATTGTTCAAGAGTACAAACCAAGGCACGCAGGCCTGTAACATAACACATTCCATACTTGTTCAAGATTACAAAAGATAATGATAAATAAAGAGAAGGTCACGAGCCGGAGGTTCTAGCACCCGGAGTAGATCCGGTCCCCTCCGGAAGCACGTTCATCAGGTCGGCCAAAGGAAGGTGATAGGAGCGTTTAATCTTCTCAATGTACGGGAAGGACCTTGTAAACATCTTGTCATAAGCAGCGGTAAATCCTTCTACTGCCTTCATGTCAAAGTCCTTCTGTGAAGCCAGGATCCTGTTCACCTCCTCTTCTTCACGGCCTTCCTTTATGCCATCCAACCAGCCAGAATCAATGGCAGCATTGAACACATCCCCCCAAGCTTGCATGTATTCAGTGCTCCCATGTAACCGACCGACAACCGCCGGAATCAATTCCTTGACATAGTTAAATCGCAGTATTTCTTCCTGCCCGGCCTTGATAGCAACACCCTGCAAATCAGCCCTCAACTCCGAGGCTTCCTTCTCAGACTCCTCCAACTCTGAGGTCTTCTTCGCTAAAGCCTCCTCCAATGATTGCACCTTTTGCTCTTGTTCTTTACCCTTCGTCTTCAGCTCTTCCACTTCTCTTTCCAGAGCGCTCAGCCTTGCTCTCATCTCCTCCTCTTTCTCCGTACATACTTGATGTGTCCGCACAAGGGACTGATACTCTTCGAAAAGCTGACCATTGGCTTGAAGTTGATCCCGAAGGTTGGCCTGAGTCTCGGAAAGTTGGGATGCCAATCCGGAACAAGAAGAATGTGCCTTGTAAAGTTCGGAATAATGATGACCTAACCGCTCAAATCTCCTGAACACCTCGGCCACAACTAGGGACCCATGACATAACTCAAACCAACCCCTATATAAAGCCCTGTCATCGGTCAGATCTTCCTGCTCCCCACGGATAAAAGGAGGAGCGAGATTGATCATCATGTCCCTACAGAGGGCAGCGTCATTCAAGCTTGTGTTGACCGTCAAACCCCAGCCGGGGATGAAGGGTTCACCAGAACCCATTCGGCCAAAACCACATGGAATAAAGGAAAATCAGTTCACATGACGAATAAAGGAGAAAAGAGAGAAAAGAGGAAACCAAAAAGTACCTCCTACAAAGGGGCTAGCACAGCGGTGGACAGTCTCTTGAACGTCCGCTCCGGATCCACCAGCCCCGGATCCTGCAAAAAACAAAAATGAGTTATAACAAAAAAGAAAAAAGGAAAAAATTCAAGTAAAAGGGAATCGTACCTTGGACGTTATCACCAGCTCCTTGAGCGTTCCCCGTCAAACCCTGGGGAGCCTCCTCAAAATTAACACTCGGGTGCCTCTCCTGTAACTCCTCCTCTTGATCACCACCACCTTCCATGCTCACCTGCTCGGTATTCTCAGCGGTCCCCTCGGGACCGGCGGTATTGAGGGGAGAAACCGAGTGGGTCGCTTAAGAATCCTCTTGAGTGGAAGATAACTCAATAGAGGGCGAGGGCTCCTTCCTTTGTCTCTTCAGCATGGAGGACCCACCAGTTGCGCTCTTTTCTCTAGTTGCCTTTTCTTCTTCTCCTTGGCAGCTAGGACCGCCGGGTCAGCCTTCTCGACGATTTGCTGAACCCTGCTAACTAAAGGAATGGGCTCATCAACTCCTAGAGGCTGGGTAACATGCTGAGGAATCTGTTATCCGTCGTTCAACGGACGGCCTCGTCCCAACCTTGACCCTGGTCCGCTCAATCTCGTGTATTGGGACATTGTCACAACCGCAAAGAAAGAAAAAAGAAACGCAAATCGAAAAAAAACAATATATATATATATATATATATATATATATATATATATATATATATATATATATATATATATATATATATATATATATATATATATATATATATATATACATGCATAATAAAACTCGACAAAATGAACTTGACGTCGTTACCATTCTTGTCCAGATCTTTGAACTCCGGACGATAACCGGATGCTTCCAAATAGTAGTAAGCCCGACTTCGAAGAGGAGTCCCGAATGAATCTTCCGAAGATCCACAACACCCTCACATAGCTTACGGACATCCGCGTCATCATACCCACCTGATGGAGGATTGTCCGAAACATTCGAATCCGGATGCCTCCATGGCATGGCATCCGGTATCGCCCTACGGTCAATCAGAAAAAACCTATCCTTCCAATGCTTCAGACTCGAACAAGTTTCTCTAAAGATTCGTTCGGGAGCCCCGCTGCCGGTCCGACGTTCAAACGAGAACCAGTGACCCTGCTTATTAAGTTTGTAAAACACACGAAATAGGTTCACGGTGGGATGAATCTCCAAACTCCGGCAGTAAATTTCAAACATAACCAAACGATTCAACCCGATAGGTACCAGCTGAGAAATATGAACTTTGAAATACCTAATCACCTTAAGCAAGAAGGTAGAAAAGGGAACACTGACACCCGAAAGATCAAAGTATTGTTCGTATAAACCTATGGCGTTGGCCGGGAGGTGATTCATGGTAAAACCCTCCGGGGGAAGACGGGGATGGAGGTCCACCGGGACGCCATAACTGGCGACTATATAGGCAAAAGGGAGCGAGAGTAAAAAGTAAAAATGGCAAATGGGGGTAAAAACGATTTATATAGGCAAAAGGGGTAGGGACACGAAATGTCCCATCGTGTCAAGGAAGGACGCGGACAAATCTGAACCGTCAGCGAGGACGCATCTGCCACGTGGCAATATCCCACAGATCTGGGTAAAAATTATTTTAACTTATTTTCACCCAATGGGCTTGGGCTCACTGTTCATAGCAAGGCCCATGAAACCGAAACAAATCCAATAACTCCGAACGGACTCAACGGACGACTAGACTAGTATCACGTCACCTGTCAAGAACAGATAACATGATACTCTGGGACATGACGACGACGTGGTCCATCGGCTCAATAATGGAGGACTTAACACCGATTGATTAGCGCATCGAAAGGTCAATATCCGGCGGATCGTTGACCGGCAAGACTTTCAGCATGTAGCCTGGATACAATTCGTCTCATTCTCTTGGGTGTCGAGATGACATCAAGGACGATGTCGTGGCGAGTGTCACTCTAACAACACCAACGGTCCCGGAGAAACGACAAACCGAGACCGAAAGTGACACCAAGGAGATAAATACGCAAAACAAGAATTGGTAAAAAGGTATCATTTCTTACACACACACATTTATACTAAACCCTCCGGTTTTACCCCTACTTACTCTCACGCCGGAGTCTGGTCTTGGGATAACACCCGGGGCGAGACTAACGCGTTGTTTCATCTTCGCAGGTATCCAGAAGACTTACTTTACAAGGCTGAGGGATATCGAAAGAACCTTACAAAAAAATACTTCGACACTCACACTTTATAATATGTTGATATGTCAATATTACACTTTATAAGGATATCTTGAGCAATGCAAATAAAACCGGGTATTTTTAAACATCGATGACTCATTTTAAAATTTGTCTAATCATTTCAGGCTCAGCACTTACTGCCTCGAAAGATAAAGCATGACCACATCTACTTGCATGTTAGACGAAATTGACATTCTAGGCCTTAGTGGTAGGAAGGCAAACACTAAATTTTGATCGTCATACTAACCTTCAAGATGGTTGCACAACAGAAGTTGTATACAAGGATAAGCATAACAAAGGCTCTTGACGAGCATGGAAAAGGTTTCTAGGACGGATGGCGAATTTTATTCAAAATTATTGTTATAAGAGAAGTGTGATCTCTCATCTTTAGTAGCCGGTTTGTTCAGCTATGTGTACGACGCAACATGAACTCTCACGCATTTCACATTAATGCAGCTTTAAGATGCTTACATCAGTGATTCATCCAATTTCCTATCGACAAACTGCCTCAACCAGCTTTAAGAACTTTACCAAAACCTTAATCATGAATCAATCGGTAGCCCTTCAATTTATTTTTACAATCAACATACCAAATCTGATAATTATGATCAAAATATAACACTCTTAAGAAATCATCAACCTGCCTCTTATACAACAGAACTCGCAAGAGCCATCATCTAAGTTTGTACATGAAAAAAATAAAAAATGATGTCCGTGGGGATTTTTAGTTCTTGTTTTTACACATAAATGACATCTAAAACATACATTCATCATACACAAACTCAGCACGCATGACATTTTCTATGAACTCTGGCCCATTAATTGCAAAATAATCAAACACGAACATTATATAGGCCCAAAAATATACGAAAATTACTTACTTCTACATGCAAAAAGATCAACCAAAAGGTGATGGCACAGGGGCTGGTCCAGTAAGTGCATCGGACCTCTTGATACTTCCCATACCACAAATGATGCAGCCTGGAGATGCGAGCGCAGAGAACTTGGCCCCACAAAGATCACAAACATCATACCCAATGGTTGACAAACGGCTAAGGGTGGCTGCACAGAATTGGGATGGGTCTTCGAATGGGTCAATAGACTTGTTGGTCAAACCCCTTTGGACACATATATCAATCAAACTTCTCAGCTCATCTTGCTTGCCTGGAGGTGCTTTTGATAAAAGCAGCTCAAGCATCTGTTTAGCATATCCGTAATTTTGCACATCCATATTTCTCTTTATGGCTGTTCGTATGCAATTGATTCTGTGTTTTGCTTGGAGTGGCAATGAACCAAGATGACGTGATAATCTAGCCATCTCATCCTTTGCACTGATGGCACTTGGACCTTGAACCTTTTGTAGTCTACCAATTTCCTGAGGATGGGTCATATAGCAAAATTAGAAATCATCAAAAATATAGTATAGCTTCAAATTTTGGAACTTAAATTTATCTTAAAGAGGTTTACATGAAGTAGAGTGACGGCGATTTTGTATTGAGCACAGATAGTGGCCTGGGCCTTTATGTCTGCACCACGGGAATTGTCTTTTGCTAGTGCGAGGAAAGCTTCATCAAAACAAGACAGAGCGTCTGGTAACTGGTTCTGCTCAAGATGCACAAGTCCAGTCTTAAAACAAACTGAAGCCGCAGCCCCACGTGGAACCTATTACAATAAATATAGTTATGTGACTATAACACTATATAAGAATTATAAATGGGTAACAAAAGAAACTTGTTTTCACCTGTCCTGGACGCACAGATGTTGGTGGGGTGGTTCAGAAGGCTTTCCTGCATTGACAGAACCTGGACCTTCAAGGGAGCTCAGGTCAAGAGGCTGTGTCGAGACTGGAACACTTGCCATGTGAACGTGAGGCTGCTGCACAAGTACAGGTGGTTGACTCATGGATTGTGGTGGAACGCCACCATCAGGAAGTCCAAATGACTCGGTAGTTACAGGTTGCATGGGTACTTGAGGAATAGGAGCACTGACATTAGGCACAGATGAACTTGCTTGATTTGGTAACATCCTACTGGGCTCAACCCCTTGAGAAGTTTGATCATATCTTGAAAGGTAAGTACCAGGAGGAGGCAATGCAGCTGCAACCTGGAGGGACGGTATAGTATTCTGGAAGAAGTCCTCAGGAATGGGGCGGGGCCCAACCGCAGCTCCTGCAGGCACAGGACCAGGTGGAAACACGGGCGCTGTTTGTGTGAACGAGCTGGCTGCAAAAGGATCAACCGGGATAGAAACTGTTGCAGGCCCAGTGGTAGAAACAGCAGGTTGAGGAGGAGTATTTAAGCTAAGTTCTTGGAATTGGTTGGTTAGTGATTTAGTCCTGTGGAGTGGAGCACCCAATGCATCACCCAGTTTAAACTGTTTTGTGGCTTCCTTTATTTTATCAACATCAACAGTAGCAGAAGCGGCTGGTTTATCTCTTATCCTAATTCTCAACTTTTTAGCTTTAGAAATGCCCTCCTCATCACTACTACTGCCATCGCCTGCTGTACCATATAATGATTTTTTAAATTCTTCCTCAGCTTTCGCCTGTTCATCTGCAGCACTCGAACTAGCAGTGGCCATTGTAAGAGAATCAAGATTCATTAATGAATCACCAGCGCTTGTTGATGGTGGCTGGTTGGAAGTTGAAGCAATAAGAGATGTTTGACCACCATTTGTTTTAATATTAGCACCATCAGATTTGAACGCTTTTACTAAACTATTATCACTAACTTCAACAATACTACCCCTTCCTTTGATTAACCCAAGATAAACGCCGATGTGGTCAGTAGATAATGATGGGATGCTGCCATCATCAGTTCTCATATAAGGCATGACCTCAGCAGCCAACTCCCACTGAGGTATACTCTTTGTACTAGAGGGTGTCTTTATATCCCAATTTCCACCACCCCATTCGGGTCCTTTAGGAACCATACTTTCAGCAGCAAAGTTTGCGAAAATACCTTGCGTCCACCCAGTTGAACGCACTCTCAATATCCGTTCACAATAACGCCTCAACTCTGAGTCAGCACTCTCTTCTTCCAATCTCTGAGCAAGGCGTCGCATTGCACTAGGATTGAGATGGCAGATAAATAAGTCGAGCAGGCTTTCGTAGTCGGATATTACTTCAAAAGTCTCTTTTGCACTGTCAAACTGGCCATACCTGTACAAATGATCACCATTCACGGGCTAAGAGATTATGAAAAAATACATATATTTTATAAAGAAAAGCATGTTAGTAGCATACTTGATGCAGGCATATCCTAATTGTCGAAAGCGGTGGAATAAGTGTGAGGTTGGAGGGCATTGTGGATAATCTCTAGATCGCAGAAACTCGTCTTTCAGAACAGATAAAGCCGTTGAAAAACGACGAGCTTTAATAGCATAAACTCCACGTAGCACCTAATATAAATCACATAAAATTAAGAGATAACATTGCAAAAAAATGTGTCATTTGATAGTCATGCGTATAATCTAATTATCACCTGAGTAAACTGAGGCCCTGATTGGGACAATGATACAGCAAGATCACCGCACACTGGAGCACCAGTTGCAAGGATATCAAGAGATCGTGGAGTGATACGTAAGCTGTCAAACCTGCAAGATATAAGGTTATCATGGTGTCAGAAGTTTCTAGAAACAGCGGGTCTATAAGAACAACATAAAGTGTGATGTTCATGAAACCTTGATGTTATTTGGTACAAAATCTCTGAGAGGTCAAGCTTCTGCTCAAAATTTTGTTGCATGGTGCCATATCCAATAAGCAGAGGTTCAAGAAGCCCTACAAGGCAGTGCTTTATCTCCATGCCCTTCTTTTGTCTAGGATTTACTTCCGTTGGGTTTGCAAGCAACAATCGATCGTTTAAAGTTCCAACCAGCACTGCATAAGATGGTGTGTCATTTCAATGTTTCAGATTGATATATATATAGTAGATAGCTACAACTGTAAATTTGTGTAGATCTCACCTGCATTAGGCATGCTGCTGGAAAGAATAGTCCGTACTTTCCCATCCCAGCCAAGCACGCTGATGGCAGTGGTGGTAGAAAACAAAAGGGCTGGCCCAACCCAAAGGAGAGATCTGAAGTAATATTAAGTTAAGGGTCTAAACAAATGACGGCTTAGCAGTATTAGATTTTAATGACGGTAGCAATCTAGAATAAATAAAACTAAAAAAAATTGATGTAATGAGGATATTGAGGGAAGTCCTTTATCAAATTTCATGGTACTGCTTGCAAGAATCTCCAGATCAGCAGAGACAATAAGTACTCTATGTGTAGTTAGTATTCCAGCAACACATCCCCTAAGAGTTTCTTGCCAGTGAACCTGAAAAAGTATGAACAACATATAAAGCAGAACTGATGACATTTCTAAATGCAATAGTGAAACCTTTTTCAACAGTTATGGTACTTACCTGCAGAACAATCTCATTTGCTTTCAACTTGATGGACTTCTTCCCTTCACCTTTTGTTGACATATTAGGACCATCAGAAGTAGAAATGCTGTATCCATGAACAAGCTTTGCCATGCCGATTTTGTCCCCAAAACAAGCAAACATCAATGTTGACTCTACAATTCAGCAGACCATGATCAGAATGTGCAAGTAATGACTACCAGCATCGGACGCCAACATGTTATTGCTTATTGCTTACCTACTGGAGTAGAAAATATGCGATCAACCTCACTTTCAAAGGTAAACTGCAGTGGACCCTTGATAGAGGAAACATCCAGATCTTCATCTTGCTTTGGTTCATCTATCATATTCTTTTCAATAGCCGGTTTTGAAGAACCTCCAGGCAAGGTATATACAGAAAGCTCAATCTTATCTTCATCAAGAATAGCAAATTGGCCGTCATTTAGGCCAACAAATGCAGCATCTCGACCTGAAAATTTGCCACAAAACTATGATTTAAAAGTTTAACAACAAAATCAATCTAGGTTAGAGCTTGAAACTCAAACGGACCTTTGATTGTATTGGCTTTACTATTTGATGACTGGGAGTTTGTGTTTTCCCAGTAAAGAACCACTTCACTAGAAGCACCGTTGAACTCATAAACTACAAGAAACAAATGCTGCTTTCTACTATGGAGCAAGTACTTTCCATGGAACTCAACATGTCCAGGCATCTGAAATAGATAACTGATAGTTCAGCATATAATTATACAAGCATTATGGATAAAATTAATCGGTTGGTATTAGAAATTTTTCAACAAGAAGAATTGTCATGGTACCGATGGAAAAAGCTTCTTGTAGACAGTTTCAGCTCCACTAGACAGATTGTATGCCATCAGGTTTACGCCTTCTATATAGAAAGCCCTTGTAGGATAATGAAGAATCCGATTCTCTTTACTAAAAAAGTTTAGCTCCAAATGGATTGGCTGGCAACATCACCAATTCCAGAAGAATATGTTAGTGAGCTTGATCAACATGCATATGCAAGAAAAAATATTATTGAACTTGAGCAACATGCATATATTAGCCGCTGGCACTAATTACCTGGCAAACTGGAATGTCTTTCAGATAATTTTTGGTATCTAAGATAGTGATGAGAGGCATGCGAGATATTGGGGCACTTTTTGCATGTCCTTCCATAAAGTGCTGCAAAACCAGACAAACATGATCAGTTTCATCTCCTAGTGTACACAGATTTCATCTCTTTAGAGCGCATTTAGTTGGAGAAAAATTTCTTAACTTTCTATTTCCAGTTTCGTAAAAAACGAGGGATTAAATATTCCACAAAACATAGAAAACGCGTTCATGTGACATTGTTTTCTATTTTGAAGAAAAGAAGAGGAGTTACAAGGGAAACAAAGAAAACACAAAACATGTGTTTTGTAGTTTCCTTTGTTAAGTCGGGAAATGCATGTTTTGTATTCTGTAGAGAATGTATTGGGAAAAGTTTGACTTGAACGCATTCTCTATTTTCCTTGTTTTGTACAAAATATTTTGTAAGAAACAAAGGTGTTTTCTTTTAACTAAACGCACCCTAACTGTTTCCATCTTTATCCTACCATACCAATGGTCATTAATGCTGACAAAACGAGAAAGTAGTATGCTAATGCCTTTTAGACTATTTTCGGTAACTTATAATACACAATCCTTTTGATCAGTAAAAGAAACAAGGGAGCAAGGTACACCCTGATTTTTATGTCAAATCTAGTACTTCTGTATGCAGAATTGATATGAATTTTGTTCAATTATTTACCAACACAGTTTATGGCATGCCAGAAGTGATATATAGATATTAATACAAATGATGTTCACTTGTATTTGTAATCAAATTTATTCTAGTCAGAAAATCTGCCCTCGAACATTTAAAAATGTGTACATCAACTTAGATATTAATACAAATGATGTTCACTTGTATTTGTAATCAAATTTATTCTAGTCAGAAAATCTGCCCTCGAACATTTAAAAATTTGTACATCAACTTATTAGTTAAACAGTAAGCCTCTTAATCCCCAATATCAAGTTTAGATCCTTGTTCAAACGTGTTAGTTTCAGTGAAGAGTTTCCAAGTTAAGAACATAAACGTACACTGAACAGAAATGCCTTGCGTGCTATGTCTGAGATTGTAAGCTGACTGGGCCTGGCAAACAACATAATGTTAGCAAATAAGAACACAAGTAAAAAAGATATTGAAACTTGTGCTAAACATCTTATAATGAGAACATCCAACGAAGAGAAAACCATCATCTTGAACTAACCAACACAAAAGTAATATCTAAGCTTACCCTTTCATATGATGCTCTTGCAACTGGGCTTGAAGTTGATGGTCTGCTAAAACTCCAGATGACCCAAGAGCTTGAAGTTTCTCCTTTAATGCAGACGCTATCGAAATCACATCAAATCAGTATAACAAGTAACTAAAGAAATCTCGCGAAAAGGTATTTGCTGGAAAAGAGGTTAAGCGTGCATAAGAGAGTTTAGTGTTAAAATTTTTAGGGGATTTCAGACATATTCTTTTCTTTTTCTTTCTTCTTTTGTTTACCATTTTATTTTCTTTTCTACTGTTATGCAGTATGATTCAATGTTCCAAAATTACCGGTGATTGAGTTTGTCTCATAGATGTCACCAGAATATATTTTGCATCAAAGAAATAGCTAAGATTACATGCAGTGTTTGGTCTCACAATCTACTTTAAGTTATACCTAACAGCTATTTTATAAATTTTACCATTTTCGTCCAGTAAATTATATCTATGTATTTGAAAAATCTGTTTAAATTATCAAGTTGCAAATAGCTAGTTACCAAAATTTTGATTTTTAAATGGGAAAATAATCAAAATTATAAGTTGGAGAGCCTGTTTCTAAGGGGCCCAGCAAATTCATAACTGGAATAAGCAGGTCCTTTTTTATTAATTCTTCTACCACAATGGTAAAATTTACATCGTTGAATTAACAAACCTATGCACACTAGTCTAGACTAGCCCTAGTTGGATATCGGAGTTAAGACTGAAGACACAAGTAGCATCCTGAGTGATGCAGTAATACCTAGTGAGTCTAGCTAGATATTTGTCTAGGGAGTCTAGCTAGGATATCCATTTTCTTCTCAGTGGAACAACCTATTAGTAATGGTTTGCCATGAATAAAAAATAAAGATATTGCTAACTGATGCAGATATAAGAAATCATTGAACATAGCCACGATAACATGATCAACAAAAACATTTCACAACAAGAAGCTAAAAGTAACATTACCTGAAGATCCCCTTGCACTTTGCAAAACTGCAAAGAGTTGCTTCCTTCCTTCCCTTGTGTAGGCAGCTTTATTTCTTGCATTGTCCCCACCTGTCATATTCTGCTATAAAACGGTCAGACAGTTTCTAGATATCGACAAGTTATTCAGATAGATGAACATCAAAGGCAACACTTAACTGCAAACAACAAGGCTGCTAAATTCAATTTAGGGTGAACTTCTAGACTTCTGATTCTTGGTAGGGGATAAACAGTTTCACCGCCTTGTTGGGACAAAATGCGGGGGATATCAATTTGTTCAATTGCTGTAAAGGATTAGAGAGAAAGAAAAATAAGGCAATAATAATAAGATAACACCAGTTATATTAAACATAAATATTATAAAGGTTATATCCAAAAGCTTAAGCATGAAAAACATGGACCTCACAAGTATACTATATACCCTTAGCATGTATCATTTGTGTAAACGTCTCTTTCTTCAAACTACTATTGCAAATGTGTCACATAGTGGATATGTAGTCATGCCCATCCTAACTTTCCTTTCTTTTACATGTTCTATGTCCATTGACAACATTTTTGCATGAGCCTATGTACTCTTGTGCTCTTTACACTGTGGACAACGGGATAGTGTTTTAACTATATCGATAGAAGTGATAGAAGCATATGTGTTCTTATATCATTAATTGTCCGTCAGTTTGCATCAACATATTAGCAGGGATATTTGTATCTCATGTACGCATAAGGTTGCACTTTACATTAGCCACTTGCTCTATTGATGACCTCAGCTCTAAGTTTATTGTTATCCAACTTCTCCTTTCGTAGCAAAGGGACTCCTCATGACTAGCTTGTACAATTTTCTAATCAGATTTCATGTTTTTTTGGGTAAAGAAACTAGATGTATCCGTATTCACTAGATTTGAAGTGGGAGATATTAAATACCCTTACTAACCTGCAGGCTCAAAAAAGTTAGCTTGCATCGGAGGCCTATTAGAGTTCGCTACTACTCGTGTTTTCCAAACTTGGAGCGTTCCATCCTTGGACAAGGTAGCAAGTATTCGCAACACCGGAGCCAGGCAACTGATATAATTGGTTGAGAACCCACTTGTGTACTGCAAATTGCAAGTGCATAATAAATTTGAGCAAGAATTTATGGAACAGTGAAAGCTTTTAATAAATTTATTGATGGAAGGAACACCGGCAACTTACATGCCAATCATGATAGGTCTCTCAGTTGACACATCCCAAGCAAGAAGTGTGCCACGTCTGTCACCAACAAAAATCCATTCCAAAGTTGGATGAAAAGCAAATGCGCCAGCACCGATAAGCTTAATGGTAGCATCAACTACAGGTAGACGGAACATGAGATTCACATCAAGATACATGTAAACTATAGTTTTTAAGGTTCTATACACTAAGAAAGTATAAACTTAACATGTTCAGCTCAAATCTTACGTTGTAAGGTATACAGAACAGCATATGTGTGGATGTTATATGCTCGAATCAGACCATCTGCGTAGCCGACATACTGTAATGAAGAAATGAAGTTTGCTATGAAGTTGTTTAGAGACCAAAATACATACAAGCCACAGGTGAAGGTATATAGAAGATAAAAGATACAGTAACGTATTAGATAACTGGTTGGAACATAGACAAAGAGCTTACCAGCACAGCAAGGCGAGGATGGCATGCAAGATTGACAATGGGTTTCTTCAGATCTGTCTTTATCTTTGTTGGAGCTCTTCCCCCTTCAACAGTTCCAACAACTACATGCAGCAAAATAGAAGAGGATTTAGAACATTTTTATTTTTATTTTTTTGCGCACCAAACTACTTACTAAGAACATTTTTATTTTTATTTTTATTTTTTTGCATAAAAATTGCTAAGAACCTTTTTAAGGGTTTGTTGAGCCCAGATGCCCAACCCTCGCTTACTTAACTCTTTCCCATTATTTATCATTCACATATCAAGATGTTACATATACACACTCGCAGATTTTACATTTTTATACATATATATTATGTGAGCTGATTTGACCACGACTTGCACATACTTTTTATGATCTTATGTGGAAAATTTAAAGAGGGACTAATATTCAATTATGAAAGCCTCTGGCAGATCCTTTAGTCAATGCGCCTTTTAAAATATTAACACTTCCATAACAATGGCTGCATATCAAGCAAGAGTGCAAGACTCCAAATAATTTTCAACCGGTTACGAATAAATTTAAACCACTGACAATGCATCCAACAAATATATAGTTAAATAACATTATTATGGATCTGTAGTTACTAACAGGATCAAATACAAAAATTGGTACGTGTCATTGCACAAAATATCAGTGATACGCATCCACTTGCAAGTTGTAAAGAACAAACTTTGCATAGTACAAGTTTGTGCAGTGGCGTTTATCATTTACTCCAACTAGAACCAGATACTATATGGTTTTTCTCAATTTGGAAATTGTCTGACTAATTGTTAAAAATCAATACTATTAAGCTTCTTTTTTTTCTTTTTTTTTGGAACAGCATAAATTTTATTATAATAAATATCTAGCCAGAAGCTAGAAAAAAAAATAAAGGACTACAAAGTTTTTTTACAAGTCGAAACTGGATCAGTTGCTTAAACTCTTATTCCGGTGACAATTCCATGAATGAGATAAGATCTTTATCTCTTCCATTAGAGTGTCTTTGCGTGGCGCTTTGGATCAAAACAAACTCTATTACGATATCTCCAAATAGTCCAAGTGGCTGTGCAAATGACAACATCAAAACAGACCTTTGGCAATGTTTCAAGGGGAACCGAATGGCTCCATGACAGAAGATCGTGAAGTTGTCTTGGGTATTCGCCTATGCCCCACCACTTTTTAATCTATTAAGCTTCTAATAATGTCTTGTACATGTACTTTCAAAACTGAAAGGTAGGCCGAGTCTTAATAGAATACTGATCTCATGCTATTCTCTCCTTCGCTGGGACATGGCATAAATATACAACTTATTAAAGATAAACTCTCTCTATGAGTGCTAGCATATAACTATTGTAATGGAAAATATACTAACACTCTTAGGTGTAGAGTCTAACCACCTAACCAAACCTCACACCCATAATACAATAAGTCAATAACAGAGAAAATATACAATATGGAGAAAGCCTAGAATGGACCCTTAAGCTAGTAACAGCAACAGCCCTCGACGGCCGACCTCATTACTAAAGCTGGCTCTACTCTGGGAAAAAGCTGGTAGAACGATACAATTACAAGCCCAAACCAATTTATCTAAGGCATTGTTTTCTTAAGCTTTATTTACAGCCAACCACCAACACTTCTTACCATTACCAGTTTCAAGTATTTAGCCAGATCAAATGGCATATTACATGAGATATATAAGCTGATGATATTTATTTTCTCTTCTATCATTTGCTATGCAGAGGAAATTACTTATTTCTAAAGTATCAAACAAATAAACAGATGACATCAGAAACATTCAGTAACCAAAAACAAACCTGTTACGCTCATCCTGCGATGAAAGCCAAAGAAAACCACTGGTTGCAGAGGGGTTAAAGCCAGATGCACTTCTGTATCAATTGAAATACGTTCCATCTTCTTTTCAGGCGAATGCAAAACCCAAGTTTGCTCCGTATCAAAATCACAAGATCTAATCGTACAATCCTACAATAATACATTCGATTTGAAAACGATCAATACATTCCACATCTATCAGTTTTTGAATATACCAAAATACGATCGAAACGTAAATGCATCAACTAGGATTCAATAGCCAGTACTCAGTCAAATGAAATTTTATTAGAAAAACAGTATATGCCACTTACCTCAAGTATAGCGACAACAGCATGTCCACTAGTCGGCTATACGACATCCGGACAACAGGAGCACCGATATTAATAGACGATATCTTACTACCAGTATACGCATCAAATTCTGCATATTAACATTTTCGCCTCATTAATAAAAAAACACGCACAAAGTCCTAACAAAAGATCTATTCATCTATAAAGTTAACTCCTACTTCTAAGAACTAACTAACCACTAAAAATTAAACCGCAAATACTAGACCGTGATAAATTAGTTATACCGATGATAACTTACTACCAGTATCCGCATCATACTTTTCACATATAAACATAAACGCTAACAGTTGGGGGAACAATCCGAGCCCGAGGCTCTCAAAGCTCGATATATTTTAAAAGCTCAGGCTCGGCTCGTATTTAAGATCGCCTAAACAATATAAAGGTCAACTCAAGCTCAGCTTATTAAGTACACTAGGCACGAGCTCGTTTATATATAGATTTACACAAGTGTTTACGTATATTAAGTATATTGACATGTATAAACACATATATTTCTTAGGCTCATCTAATAAACAAGCTTTTACCGAGTCGATCCTAGAACATTTATCGAGCGGCTTGGCTTACTAATATCACCCTAACTAATCTCATTGTATCACAATAATTATGACAGTAAGCTAATTCCATAAGTTCATTTATAAACTTAGTTTCTACTTGTAATAATAACAAACTAAACAGTAAACAGTATACGCATCAAATGCTTACACCTAACTAATTCCATCATATCATCAAAATTATAAAAAGTAAACACGGATCTATTAATCTAGAAAGTCAATTCCTAGTTGTAATAAGCAAATGAAGAGTAAAATATATAAAAGTTATGTAAAAGATATATACCGATGATGTAAGTTCCAGCAGCAACAGCAACTAAAGCTTGAGTAGGATGAAATGTAGCAGCGTGTGGTTGAAAGGGTTTGGAACTCCGGCCGACGTGCCGGAGATCCAGATGTTGAACCGTCGTCCACTCCATCAGATCCTCAACAACAATTCTAGATCAAATCAACGATCTCGATCAGATCGGTCAGAATTAGTATGTGATTTTGTTAGTTATGGAGGATGGAAGGTCATGTGACAGGTAAAAGTGGTGTGTTTGATTAACGGAGTTTGTTTTTTATTCGCTTTTCACAATGGCGAAATTGAGCAATTAAAAGTGAAAATTAAAGAAATTCACACTTTGATATACTAGTTATATTTTATATTTCACAAAAAAATTTATTTTGTATCAATGCTAAATATAATTATATACTTATGCACGAGTTTTTATTTATTCATTATATTCATTAGAATTTTATATAATCAAATTTTGTAAAAAAAATTTGTTAGATAATTCAAGATTCAACTATATTTAGTTGATATAGATGTTGTTAGGAATTGGAAATTTATGTTAAAGAGTCGGTCACCCCAATGATGATTCAAAGTATATGTTACCGTAGATTTGTCGTTGTTTACGTTATTTATCGGTTTATTAGTTAGTTATTAGTTTAGTTTAGCGTAGTGTTTCAAGCGTGGAGGAAGGACGGTCTTTACCCATCGTATCCCCCGATCCACGCGCCGATGGGAGGTCGTTGTGTCGTAGTATAAATACCCTTCCATCCATGGAAGAAGTGCTTTCAATCTAATATTCCATACTTTTGTAAACCTCTGTGAGCACACTCTCTCTCTCTACTAACTCTAACTATGGCAAACATGTATTTTGATCATCCAAGACCACCGAATCATCAACACAATAATATATTCGATCCTACAATTGGTATCGAGCCAAGGTTTTGTGTTTTGGTGATTTATTGTGGTCTTTGATTCTGTCATAACTTGTTTTGGTATTTCTTTTGTTGGTCGATTATTTGTCTTCCAAGTAGTGGTAGGATATACTGTTTATACATGTTTTTCTGTTGAGTATCCTATTGGTTTAAATCAAATAGTCATATGGTCCATATCTGGGTTGCGTCATTTATTGGTCCAAACCAGGTTGTTCTATTCTTTCTTATCTGACTATTTGGTACCAAATAGGTGATATCCATGTGGTCAACTGGTAACTTTTCATGGTCAAACAGGCTAAATGGAAGCATTTTTTTTGCTTTTTCTGGGTATTGTCATGAACATGGTCGGAAAATAGTCAAAAAACTCATCGGAAAACTCATATATTCTTGCTAGCGACTTATGGTTACTCTTCATAGCGAGTTGTGGTAGCGACTTGACATTTTTAGTGTCAAGCGAGTTGTTTACATATTTCTGTAGCGACTTGGAGATCTGTTGACTTTCTTTAAAGTCAATGGCGACTTGACTCTAGACCTAGCGACTTGTTAACTAAAGCAGGTAGCGACTTGACTTGACTGTTGACTATTTAGTCAATAGCGACTTATAAGTTTTAAAGGCTTAGCGAGTTGGTTTTGTAAAAAGATGTAGCGACTTGACATGAAAACTAGCGACTTGACATGAAAAGTTGAAGATAAGAAGAAATGATGAAGAAGATTGACTACTAATGACCAAAGACCACACGACTTATACTAATATACCAAATCCATCTCGACCTCAGCTGTAAACATCATCAGTCCAAAGACTCCAACTAATACAAAAAATACAAAAGATATTCGATCTCAGTCTTCATGATTCATGGTTCTCCTATGAAACCTCAAGACTATCAAAAGTCTTAGACACGAATCAATATAACCATCACTGATCTACAAATAGACTCAAAACGAATTTTGAAAAGATCTCAGTATTCGATTTCATGTTTCACAATAGATTCATCAAGACTTTCAATAGCCAAATAAACACGAAATCATCTAACCATCATAGATCATGTAAGAAGACCGAGCTTCAATTTATATTCGAATTAAAAAGGAAAAGAGATTTAACAACTTCGTTAGTCTCTATTTCTTTTGGTTCGTTTAATGACTCTATACAACAAATGATACCTACATGGGTTTGATCTTGATGCGTCATCCATATGTTCTATACCATCCCTGTGGCCACGATAACTAGCCTCAAGCCAACCCTATGGCGAGGGTAAGTGTGAAGTAAGGTGGTTGATACTGCGTTTGTGGAGTGAAATATTAGGAGATGGGAGACGATTTGTTTGTGAGATATATCGTCTTAAAGATGCGTCTAAGGTTTGAACCTTACGTGTAAAGCCAAAGGAGGCAACTGTTTTGAGATTAGGGTTAAGGTAGAGGATTTGTTTTGGGATAGTTTGAGATTGATGTGGAGACTTGAGTTTGAGATTGATGATCGGTTTTATTTTTTTTCTCAGTTCTGAGATGGGGTTGAGAGAAGAATGGAGTGGTAGGCGATATGTTTGAGGAGTGGTACTTAGGGTTAGGATAAATGTGAGAAGTATTAGGGTTGAAGTAAGATAAGAAAGTGTTTTATACCCATATTTTCAGGTCATAATTTGGATCGTATAACACAACACTGAAATGGGTCGTGGATTTCTTTTTATTCTTGACTTGAGCATAATGTTAATGGGCCTATCAGTGTTGTCAATAACTTGACGAGATCATGGTTTGCACGTTATTAATCTGAGATGGGATTTAATGTTTGGACGTGATCATATTTTCATTAACTTGGAAGTGGTATTAATCTCTTGCGTTACATGTTGGGCCAAGTGGAGATAAGTTATAAACGGTTGTGATATATGAGTTCGAGTTATTAAATTTGTGAATGGACAGTGGTGATGTATATCACTTTGTAATAATGTACACATTTTGCATGCAAGTGATCATGTGTTATCAGATATAATTCACATATATGTGAGGCTTGGGTCGTTTTGGATTAATGAAGTGTGTTTTAAATGAATCTAAGCCGTATATCATTATTTAGGCTTTAGCTAATTGTTATACCCAAATATGAGCACATGTGGTCACTGGGTTTCAAATGCTTTAAGGTTTCATCGACATGCGCTTTACAATGTATTGGGCTTAACTGATGTGTATCGGCAGAAGATTTGGTTTCAGGATAAACATTTGGATTTATTGTTTGGATCGGGGTTAATTTTTCTTAATTGGACCGGATTCAATGTTGTGGTTAGGCTTCTCAAAATTAGATCGTATATATGAGCTTTGATCGTATGAGATTTGGACATGGGCTTTGAATGATGAAATGACGGGCTCCTCATGATTGAGAGTTGTGATTTGATTTTATGACTTGGTGTGAGGATGAGATTTATTGAGTCATGCAGTTTATTATTTTGGTATATACATCTTTACAAAGGATATTATGTCACGGCTTGAAGTGTTTATTGATAATGTTGACTACAGGGTTGTTTGGACGGTATCTCTTATTTGGATTTGAAATGAGGTTTTCCGGGCGCGTTTACTTATTTCGTCTTCTTTCTTTCTACCCTTCCGCGAAAATGACTTGCTTGGGCAGTTATAGTGTGTGATAAAGACTTGGCTATTTAGTTACGGTTGTGATTCTTTCTTGACTAACCCATAACGTAGCTATCACTTCGGTGTCTCACGCAGTTGAGGATATGTCAAGAGGTTTTGTACATTTGGGTACACCGTTTCTTTTTCACACGGATTAGTGCAAGCTTAAGTAACAAATCCGGGGAATGTTACGCCTTGTTTAAGTTTGGCATATCGGGTCTATTTCTCCATATGGTCACTACAATAGCCGACAAAATGCGTGATTGATGTATTCATCAAAGTGTTTATTGGATGGTTGGTGTTTTTGATGATGTTGGATATTGAACCATTGATGAACCGCTGCATGTTCCCCTAAAAACAGATATTCACCGAAACCAAAATTGTCATAACACATTCAAGCTAATATTGTTTACGGTTTTGTCTTGATTTTGTAAAATCCCATGAAGAACCTATTTCTCGGTTTAAATCATAGACTTGTAAAATCCGTGACAATGGAAACATCCGATATTGGTAAAGTGCATTTCGGATCATCTTACGGTTTATTCTTGGTTTTGTAAAATCCGCGAAAGATACTATTTTCGGTTTAAACCATAGAATTGTAAAATCCGTGATGATGGAACCATCCCGGAGAATGAGAAAGTGTAATTCGGATCTTTTCGATGTTGGTGCTGATTTACGCTTGAAGAAGGGATAAAGGTGTACTTCATAAATTGGATGTGTGTTTGGATTTTCGTCATGGCGGTTTGGCTATTACAAGGTTTTACTGGGTTATGTGCTCTTAACCATGGTCGGGATGAAACCATTATCAAAGTTCGTTTAAATGTCAAAGAAGGCTAGATTTGAGCAGTTAACCAGATGATGTGACAACGGCGTTGACTCAGTATAATTTATTTGAGGTTGAAGTGAATTATCACGGGCGAGTGTACTTAGTATCTGAAGGTATCGGGGATGGATGGATGAAGATTCTTCAAGATCCTTGTTCGAGCTTACTATCAAAAATGAAGACTTGGAAATCTAGTTATTGTTGAGTGACTTTTACCTTTTCTTTTACCACTTGGGGGAATTGGGCTCTTATCACCTCAAAATAACTATCACTTTAAGGAGTTACGTTGTAGTGCTCAGTGTCACATTCAATTGTGGATTTTCATGAGGTAATGTACGTCTATTACTTGATGGTTGGTTGGTTGAAGAGTATATAGTACTTAGAGATTCAATAGAGGATGAAGTCTCGGCACCGCTCTTTGTTACATATGTGCAAGTATAAGTCATGAGTTCGGGTTAGTTTACTTGAGGTCAAATTCATCATATTGGTTTTCTCCATCGGTTGTCACAACAAAGAGCCTCTTGAATGATAATGGGTTGATTACATGTTTTGCCAAAGAGATTGAAAAGAGAGATTATGACGTCTGTTCACTTCTGATTCAGCCTCGTACTCAAAGAAAAGAAATGTATACGTTTAGGTCGCATTATCTTCCAAGAAGAGAAATCTTCTTATGACGCCCTGCTCACATCGATTCGGGCCTCGTACTCTAAAGAAAAGAAAAGTGTGCGTGTCGATGCGCTTTATCTTACGAAGAAGAAATCTTCTTATTATGACCATTCTCATCAACATGATTCATACTTTTCCATGCGCTTGGTCATCAAGTGAACAAGACTCTTGTTGATTGTTTTCCGATTCCACTTTCTCAACTATAATGACGATGGCGACATCCCGTGCTAATTTTATGGGGAGAAGTGTGAATAGACTACATTTATTGAAGATATTCACTTGTTTAATCAAGAATGGCAACTCAGTATGCAATTCTTGAGGGAGAAGAAGTGTGAATTTTTGCATTGTTGATTGATATTTGAGAATTAATGGTCATCGGACTCTAAACTCATGTAAGAACCGAGCCACTTCTTATCGTATCGGGTCATCTTTACATGGAGTTTTCTCTTCTAAGAGCCGTTGGTTGACATCTTCACACGGGTGATGAGTTTATCGACAAAGTGCTTCGGTTAATGCTTCACGTATACATCAATATGATGATTCGAACAATCTATCTGTTCTTGTTTGATGTGATTGGTAGTTTGGTGTTACCATCTTGTGTGTTCGTTGCGGCACGATTCTTGATTTCCTTGATGAACATCTTTATGTTCTTGTTTGATTGGGAGGATTTTAGTTAAGGGATTTGCAAGATGTAAGTTAATTGGGATGCTTTTTGGCGTGAGTTGAAGATGTTAACTATCTATTCCCAACTGCACAATCTTGAAGAAGGTCGAGTCTACGATCATTTCTACATTTTCGCTACATGTTAGAAGACTAAAGGCGAGTTGCATTTAACGATCTAAAGACTTCTTCTTAATCTGGGCATCTATCAAAGCAGTTGTCGGTTTAGGGAGAGCACTAAGCGGGAGAGAGGTATAAGTCGATTCAATCCCAATTAGACTTGCTCATATTCTTTAGCGGTGACTCCTCGAGACGTTGTTATTGACTATTTCTCGTATTGGACATTTGACACAAGTTGATTACTTGAGTTAATCATTTATCACTTATTTGAGATTGAAGTTGACATTCACAAAGGCGTGTTCTTATTTGATAACTTGCTCGGGCTTAAGAATTTGAGTTGAAGACTTGATTTATCTAGTTACCGCAATGAGGTGGATGGTTGAAGACACAGTTAACTATCACTATTAGGAGTTACTTTGTTTTACTCTGTCACACGCATATGACGGTGTGGATAATCGCAAGAGGTGTTAATGTCTCATACTTTGTTTGGGTAGTGAGTACTTAGAGATTTGCTTGAAGCATAAATTCTCTACCGTTCTTCCATCATTAGGTGCAAGCTTAAGATACAAATGTGGGAAGTTGACTTGGTTTCAAGTAGGGTATATCGGTTTTCTTCATCGAGGTCACTTTAAATTGTCTACATAAGGGTTGATAATAATAGTCGAGAGAGTCTTGACAAGTTGATTCTCACAAGAGTTCAAGTGTTCTTCTCATAAAGATTTCAAGTATTTGGGCTTATATTTGTTCTTGATTCAAGTATCAAAACCGAGAAAGGGCAAGGAGACACACATCTAAACACAAAGCGAGTAAACTTGATGAACTTAATACTTCTAAGTGGCGAAGATATCCCGGAAGACAAATGTTATTACTGAGAGAAACTCAAGGTTTGACTCATGGCGAGTAAACTTGATGAGCTTAATACGTCTAAGTAATTGAAGATATCCCGGAAAACAAATGTCATGACCGCAGAGAAACTCAAGGTTTTACTCATCAAGGCTTTTGTGTTATTATTCCAACGACGTGGGGAAGAGATGGAAGAGTTAAGTTTCGAAGATGAAAGAGGTACACAAGTGTGTGATGATTTTGATTTTATCACAATCATCGGGGATAGAGATTGTGTACATTGGGATGCTCATTATTTTACACGAGGGCTTAACTGTGATTCGAGATATAATCACTTATTCCGTGTTGACATCCGCAGAGATTGTCACCCGCAGAGATAATCGATGATTCGGCCCGCTTCTTCAATGTTATCGATTATTCTCTCTTTGGGCATTCGGTACCGGGTTCTTGAGCTTCATACACTTTCTTGAGGGAGAAAAGTATACATCGGGGTTATTCTTTGGCTATTGGACTTAATCTGCTACTTGATGGTATAAGTTTCTTTGTCTTGGTATGTGTATTCGGGTTCGTGAGCTCTAGTCTAAGAGATTGACCGCATCAATTCAACTACTTGGGGAATTGTTCTCTTGACACCTTTGGGATGCATCGCTTGGACTTGAGCGTGGTAAAGAAATTTGAGAAGATTATTTATCGTGGGATGATACGTTGTTGTTCTTGTTGATGATATAACCTCGAACGAAGAATCACGGTGATTATTCTTGAAAGGAGCAATGGATTTATGATAATGGTGTGCTTCTCATGCACCTGGCTAAGGCAAGCTTGAAATAGAGCTTGAATCGCTCACTAAAGATTTTCGGTTTGGGGAAGCGCCAAAGTCTCACTTTCGGATGGTTCAATTTCTTTCTTGATTCAAGAGCCCGGAAGCTTTGGTGGTGAATGTTTAAGAGTTGATGACTTCATCTTCTCGACGTCTTTGCTCGATATCCTTATCTCGGTACTCGTATCATCATCTTCTTTAACTATATCATCTTCTCTATCTTTGTATATATTTTTCGTAAAACAAAATACAAAAATATAAAACCAACAAAACAAAATACAAAAATATAAAACCAACAAAAGAAAATAGAAAAATATAAAACCTTAAAAACCCATAAAAATCGAAAATTTCAAAATACCAAAATATGTTTTCCTAGACATGTCTTCGGTATCGATAACATCTACGGTCTTAGAAATGTCATTCAATAATGGCACGGGACCATAGATGAAGTTCGAGCGAGGAGGTGTAAATATTTATTTCAAAACATGTCTCAAAATATGGCTTGCGATTACTTGATGTAACCCGTGCTTTAAACTATGGCTTGCTATTATTTCAGATGGCAACCCGCTCTTTAAAGAAAGGAAAGTGTTGCGCTAAACCATTTTTCAAATATTTCGTGCACTTATCCTAAAACATATTGAGGAAAGTATGTCGAAGGACTGCTGTTCCTACACAAATGTTTTTCCGTCTAAAATTCTTCAGAAAAATATTTGTTGTTTTAAAAAAAATGGTGGAAAATGAGTTGCTTGAAAACAATCGATTCGAGCTTTTGTAAATTGAAAACTCAATCTATGACTTCAGACTTTTAAACTTTTCATAAAATGAGTCATGGATTGAGGGGATAATGTTTTCAAATCTACATCTTCTAACGGGCTTTCTTAATTATCCTAATATGCTTAATTAAAAATGATGTTAACCTATGTTGAAGGACTAGGTGTCTAGGATATGATTGCTAGGATTAGATGATTAGTGTTTGATGAACACATTATTCCCATACATTTATATGATCGATTGATATGTTGCATTGACTTTTATTAGTCGATTGTTGTTTGGGTGATGTCGACCACCATATATTTGTATGTGTTCACTAACATATGCGGTATATTGGTTATAAGAATGTTCCCGATCCGGATCCCACAATTGAAGATGATTGGATGCGAAAGGAAAGGGTAACTATATCTTGGGTTGACAAATGAAGAAATGGAGCTTAATGGACTTCATTGGAGAGTTGGCATGAAATGCAACGTAAGAGGTCTTCTTGCATCGTTAGATGGTTTTCTTCAAGAAGTGAAGAAATGGAGCTTAATTGGACCTCGGTTGGCATAAAAATGCAACGTAGAAGTCTCATCGCATCAATGATGGTTTTCTTCCAAACCCTACAACAACAACAACGAAGCTTCTCAACCACCTAACGATCTTTGTGCGGGATACCATTTTTAAACAATTTTGAAAAGTTTGAATAAATTGTTTTGAAAATGGAAAATATCGTTTGAAAATTTATTGAGCTAATCTTTGAAAATCACCGGACTTCATTTTATCAAAACTTAAGTCACTCAATCATCGACTACTGTCATGGTTTGAGGGGGAGAGTGATTTTAAATAAAATTATTTCAAACGATATTTCTTCATAAAAGTTCCGTTTTGTACGTTAAAATGTGGTGATCTAAAGATTTAATGTTATGTCATGGTATGGTTTTCTTTAAAACTCAAAGATCTTGCAAAATGAAATTTTTTCTGTTCTTGTTTGATTGTGAAATTGTTTTATTTTACTTAAAGATCTCTTAAAACAATCATACGACACTAACAATCTTTAATGTCTTAAAATGGTCCTTATCGTCATTTTCAAAATCAAATCTTGCACGTCTTTCCCAAAAATTTTCTAAATAATTTAAATCTTTTGGGATCACTGATCTGTGCAAAACCGTCAAGCTATCTCACACAAGCTAGCCACTTGTGAATGGCTAACCGTAAGAAACTTAAAACAGTTAAAACACAAATGCAATGAAGATCAGAGAATATAATGAATTCCCGGGTCGTTAAGTCCCACGGAGACTCAATGGTGTGTAAACACTTGATCAGATGATAGAATGATCACTAAGGATAGTGATCAGTAAGGATTTAGATGGATAATTATACCTAAAGAAAAGATTAATAAATTACAGCGACTTAAATGCAAATTAAAAGAAATTAAAAAGCTAAAATATATTAAATAAACGCTATCACTATTTTTACAATGATGTTTTTGTGATTTTATAAAACAAAATAACTTAAATAAACTATTTTAACTAAAACGTAAACTTAAATTATCTAAAAACGTGATTTAAAATAAAAACGTACGTTAAGTATAAAAATTACGCGAGTGCGCAAGTAAAAGCGTAAAATCTATGAAATAAAAGTCCTATGAATGTAAAAACAATTTTCCTACGTCCTAATTGACTAAAAATAATTTTAGGAAAAAGCGGAATATTTTTTGAGTTTTATTTTATTTATTACAATTAAAAGCGATTTTAACTAATTAATTAATTAAAAATACTAAACATTTTGAGAATAATCGAAAAAATCACAAAAATACTTTAAATGAAATTGAACTAAAGAAAATGAAAATATACTGATTTGCTTTTGAAATAAGCATTCAAAAAGGCCTAATAAGCTAATAAGGAAAAGCGCTAAGTGTGTATAAATTATTGACTAAGGAAACTTAAACAAAAGTTGCTCTAGCACGATGGTAAGGTGGGTTTGTCTTTGTGTGCGTAGGGAGGGAGTGAAGTCGTGGGTTCAATTCCACTTCCTCCCTTTCTGTTAACATTTTTTTTCAAGTTTTCTCTTAACAAACTAATGCTAAAACAAATTAAGCTTGTTTCTACAAAACCAAACATGGAAAAACTATAATAAGTTGTAAACGACTTATGTACAATGATGAATGAATCAAAAAAACTAAGGACTGTTTGGATGAGCTAGTTACTAAAATTTGTTTGGTTTCTTGCGGCGACAAAAACAAACACCCCTTAAGTGAACTTTTCTTTTTGAAATTTGAAGATACAACTAAACTAAAGAACTTTTGTGAAAACTTTTTTTAAGCCAAGTCTTCGAATAAGCGGTGTATTTGCTTATTCAAGACCTTATTATAACAGATTACACAAGCACCCTTCTTTTTAAACTTGAAATCACAATAAGCAACCTACCAAACACTCCTTAACAGTTCATAGCCCAAATAAGCACTAGAGAAGCAATGGAAAAGCAAAGTTAAAAGCAAAAATAAGCTAACATGTAAGAAATCTAAGCTGAAATAAGCTATAGACAACTTAAATAAGAGGAAAACAATTGGCATATTGGGCTAATCTAGGAGATCCTTAAGACTAGAAAAGGAAAATAAGCAATAAAAACTACCATTAAGCACTAATTAATACTCCTAACTTAATTTAGCTAATAAGAACCTAGGGAAGCTAATAAGCTAAGATTTAAACACTAAAAAGCACACAAAAAGGTACTTGAAAGCGGTCACAAAATGACCTAGTGTAGCTACTGAGCTAATTAATAAGCTAAAAGGGTAAGCAAATTGGCTAGCTAAGCCTTATCGACCGAGACAAGAAAGACAATGGGCACAGCGGTTTCGGTTGCAATTCAAGCTAAGCCAATATAAGTCTAACTCGCAAATAAGCTTACAAAACATTGAGTTCGGACTGCAAAAACTTAAGAAAAACAATTTTTACGCATTTTAACAACCAAATAAGCTGAGAAAGTTGGGTGTAAACAGCAGCAATAAGGACTGCAATGGGCAACTGTGACAGAACAAAAGGGACAAAAGGGCAATTTGGACTTATGAAAAAGCCACCAAATAAGCTCCTAAACAACTGATAAGCTAAGAAAGATCAAGCTAGAACTGCTAACTACTTGTAAAACTAAAATTCACATCCTCATTCCAACTATAACTAACCTATACTTGAGCAAAGAAATTGATGAGGACGAAATAGGACGCAAGGCAAGTGACAAAACTTTCATTTGAAGACCGAATTAAAAACTAGTCTAACCATTTAAACACCTCCACTAATCCTACATCACTTTGACAATAGTCCTTAGGAATCCAACATGGGTCGAGCAGATTTTACCCATAAATCTTGCAAATCCCAACATTCCCTTAAGAGCGATCATAGTGAAAATAGCTTACGAGATTTTAAAAACTTAGGAACCGAATTTACATCATTGACACAAGCTCAAAATGAGCCTAAACCAACTTGCAACATAGTTCGGAACAACAAATGATGTAATTTTTAGAACATGTAAATAAATATCAAGAATGCTCGAACTAAATAAAAAGCTGGAATTGAACACGAAATAAATTGTATTGAAATTTAAATGCTTACAATGACATAGAAAGTAAAAAGGTTGCTACAACATCAATTTCTAGACTTGAACCGAAAACCAAAATTAAAACTAAAAAACTTAACTCGACTAAAAAACTAACTAACTGCATTTTATGCCTTCTCTTCTCCTTTTATACATCAAAAGCTTTCCACCGGCACTCTGAGCATTTCCACCAATCATCTCACCATTGGATGATCGACTCCATTTTAGTAGTAGATTAGTTTTTGGCGCCAAAACTTCTCAACCACTTTTCGATAGCTAGGAGACCTAGACGAGGCATTAAATGCGTTTTGGCTTGGGGTGATTGGAGGTAGGAATAAGGTGTGGAGAGGTGATGATGATGTTGGAGGAGGAGGTGTATGCAGTGTAGGTGATGATGAGAGGAACCCGTGAGTGGTTATATTATTTTAAACGTGGGTGGGTTTGGATTCGGGTTGACTGGGTAAAGGGTTAACCGGATTTGGGCTTGGGTAGTTTAGGTTTAAGAGTTAATTATTGGATTTAGGATATAAGTTGGATCCGATGTAGTTAAAGGACCAATTGTGTACAATTCGAATCCCAGGGACCAAAATTGTAACTTCGAAAATGTAGTCCAAGGGTTGGTCTTGCCAATCTCCAATAGATCAAGGGCCAAACTTGTCATTTTCTAAAGCTCAGGGGACTAAACTTGTAATTTTCAAAATTTATCAAAATGACCAAATTTGACAAGTTAGAATTACCAAAGGACTAAAATGTTAATTTTCCAATTTAAAATGTCCAGGGTAAATTCTGTCAATCTCTAAAATTTCGTGGACTAAAGTTGCCATTTTTGAAAGTTGGGGACCTGAAGCGCCAATTATGCAAACTTTGCTCGTTTTTCATCGATTTTAAACATTTTGCATCCGAAACATATAAAATGCAATTTTGAGATATTTTCGATATTTTGATGCATTTCGAGCATTTTAAACGTTTTGCGATTCGATTTAACCAAAATGATGAGTATTTACATTCATCAATCACAAATCTCAAATGGTTTGAAATTTTGATCGCGGAGAGATCGTGTTTTAAATCTCAAATCTGTTTTAAATGGAATTGGTTTTAGTCCTTTAAAGCACTCCTCGCCTCCATGTGCCAAAAGATTTCAATATACATAATGCATGTTGAGGAGGAGGATTTATCAAAAACCGGATGAGTATTTAAACAAGGTCACATTTTCTCCCATGATTTCTAAACCTAATTAAATCACTTGGGATCCAAAATCTCAAAGGGTTTGATATTTTGATCGGGAGAATTTGTGATTTAATAATGAAATTTGATAAAGGTGATCGTTTTGATTTAAATTGTGCACTGTTGCTCGCTTCATATGTGCTAAACGCTTTCGAATCTTGAAGCACATATTGAGGGGAGCAAATAAACTATCGAGGTACGAAAGCTTTTAAAGTGATTTATAAAGTACCTTGATTGAGTTTTTAAATGGTTTCTTAATGGCTTGTGTGATCGTAAATGTGCTTCAAAAGAACTCTTGTCTACATGTGATAAAATGATTTCAAATTTCATACGCATATTGAGGGGATAATTTTACCATGAAAATCAAATGGCTTTTTCAGTATGAAAATTGTGATCAAAGAAAATATTTCAAAGTCCTCTTGCCTCCTTGTGCTAAACAATTTCTAAATCATACGCGCATGTTGAGGGGAGGTTTTCTAAATGATCAAACTATTAAGGTACAAAATGCTTTGATCTCATATCACGGTACCTTGATTGTTTTCCAAATGATTTTCAATTGGTTTCAAGGAAGAAAGAACAATACCATAAGACCGACCAATTTATTTTATGCATGGAGTTATAAGGATGGTTAGGTTAGGTATTTGTTCCCACGATCCGCTTGAACCGGAGGGATCTTCCGAGGACAATCCACTAGATAGTGTAGAGTCCTTAGGAATATTGAAAAAGGAGAAAATGAGAAATGGGAAGAGTGCGGATGAGAGGCAGAGCTAATCTTCGAATAAACCCAACAAAGTTCTAGTTATGAAGTCTCGGTAAGCCTTGAAGGGGTTGAAGAATGAAAAGAAATGAATGTGAAAAGGGTGAAAAGAAATAACCTCCATCAATTCAACCTTAGGCGAAACCGGTTCAATACATATGCTCTTGGTTGTTACTAAGGTAACACTGGTATTGAAGACAAGGCGTCATGGACCCGATGGACGATCACGACTAAACTTCCCAAGCCACTCAAGTTCCTCTTAAAAGGGCTTGTTTCATTCTCACGGGAACCGACATTATCTATCGACTTTCTCTAGAGATTGTTGATATTGAAGAAGAGACCTCTCCCTAGTCTCCGAGACAGAACCAAATGTGCACTATTGAGTCTAGAGCCAAGAGATCATCCACAATATCTCGTTAGGACACTAAATTCTTGAAGACTTGCTTTTCACACAATGTGGAAAGTAAGTATATTGAGAGTCCTACGATTATCCTTGTGGTTTTGCGGAACATCCGAGTGATATGTAAAAATATTCACAATGAAGATGGAAATCCTTCTAGAGCCAACATCTAACAAGCTCTTGGTGGGTGACATGTGAAATCTTGCAAAGATCAAGCTTGTGACAACTGGATAGAAACGACGGGAGATTCATTCTTGAATCAACCTTGGTCCAGAATGGAATTGACGAATACTTTTGGAAAACCGTTCGATGTGCAAACCTTCTTTTCTCTAGCACGTCGAATGTGTATTCATTTCAAATTCAAAAGTATATCGATTGAAAATACTTTTAGAAAACCGCTCGATGTGCGAATCTCTTCTTTTCGCTAACACGTCGAATGTGTACTGTTCTCTAATACAAAAGTATTTTGATTGAAAATTGATCTTTCTCATAAAGCCTTCGTCAGATTGCAAAACTCTTTCTTCAAGCAATACGCGATTGTTTCTCAAATCATTTTCATCAATTAGTAAATCTCAATTTCTTTGGTTCACTCACTCCGTGTTGTCTTCTTTGAGACGTTTCGGTTTGAGAACGACTAGAACATTGCGAAACCACATCAAGGAGATTCTTAGGAATCCTACCCGATCACAGGCAAGACTTGTCTTGATCAACGGGAACCGTGGGCCGTGTACCTCAATTCAACAAAAGTGGTCAAAGACACTTTCGTGTTTTATTGCTAACTGTTGTTTGCGGTACATTTGACGGTTGCGGTGATCGTAATTGAGGAGTCAATCCAAAGCCGCATGCTCACGGCATCCACACTTAATTGAAGAAATCATGGATGGTGCATATCTACATAACACGGTTACGATATTTTATACTATGCTTCGCTTTCTGTCCGCAAATATCATGAACCAAGAAGCTTCCGCTACTCGATGGAAAGATGTCATGATTCAAAAGTGTGAGCATGTCGGTCCGAAAGTCACAACATCACATGATGGCAACACAACTATGGATGATCCGGAGAGATTTGTTGTGGTGATGATCTCAAAGAAAGCTCAAAGATCATCAAAGATGTGGATCGATTAAAGGCCTCCACGAAAGTACGAATCAATGCGGACTTTGAAGATTCGCTACTAAAGCACAAAGATTGCGGAATGAAGAATTCAAGTCTCTGAGCTCAAGAACGAAGTCAAAGATAGAATGCTAGGAAGCAAAATGTATTTCATGGGGTGACCTCCCAGGGAGATTGTTAGAATTGGAAATTCTATGTTAAAGAGTCGGTCACCCCAATGATGGTCTAGCATATGTTAGCTCGTAGATTTGTCGTTGTTTACGTTATTTATCAGTTTATTAGTTAGTTATTAGTTTAGTTTAGCGTAGTGTTTCACCGTGGAGGAAGGACGGGTCTTTACCCACTGTATCCCCGATCCACGGGCCGATAGGAGGTCGTTGTGTCTGTAAGTATAAATACCCTTCTATCCATGGAAGGGTGGTGCTTTCAATCTAATATTCCATACTTTGTGTAAACCTCTAGCAAGAACACCTCTCTCTACTAACTCTCTAACTATGGCAAACATGTATTTTGATCATCCAAGACCACCCGAATCATCAACACAATAATATATTCGATCCTACAGATGTTGATGTTCCTATTTAAATTTCACTGTTGATATTATAATGTACACAAGATGCGAGTTTAGTTGCACAAAATAAACGTTGATGAAATTAAATTATACTCCTTAAAGTCTTTTAAAAATGTTTTTCTACATATCCTTATATAAATAAATAAAAGTTACATGAGTAGTTGTTATAAGTACAATCACGTTTTTTTTTCATATTACAGTAGCTCGTACTTATAATTTGATAATTATATTCTCGTTTTCAATAATTTAGCCGTATTTAATATTCAAATTCGTGTCCACATTTGTCATATTTTTAATATGAAATAAATGAGTCCTTAGTAAACATATATGGTAAAAAAAATGACATTTATAATCTTATGTATATTTATATGTTGGAGTTTTAAAACAACATATATATTGTATTTTTAAGTTATAAAGTATAGAGGGTATAAAATATAAGGTAGTATTTGTTTAATTTCCAAAGTTATTAAAAAAACATGAAAACTTATAATATTACAATTAACTCTATATAATTTTTAAAAATTTAACCACTAAAGTTCTATTAATTACCCCTTCTTTTTTAAAGTTTTTGTTTTCACAAATTTGACACCTATGTTTTTATGTGTTTTTCTTCTCAACCAAATTTCTACACCAAATAAAATAAATGTTGACCAAAATCAATTTAATTTTGACTTTTATTAACCAATCATGTCACCCGATTTCGCTTACATGGCAAAATCAACCTCTCCTATTGGTCTAATTTTTTTTCCGTGAGAAGGGTTTTGCAAAAACACTCCGAAATGATGTAATTCTTTTATTATATAAAAGATTTGATTGCGGAAAAAAATATAAAAATATATGTGCGAAATTTTAAAAAATAATAATACTTACAACAAAAATGGTAAGAAATAAAACTTTTAGTTATTAAATTGAAATGCTAACGACAGCCCTTAGGGCTATTAATAACAACAAAATTTTCACAAAATTCGCTACTATTAAGACATAGTGAGAAATATGCTTCGCATTTATCGCTCCGGACATAGTGAGAAATATGCTCCGGATACACTTTGTCCAAGTCTATCCTACCACAACTAGTCTCGACTCACACACAAGTCGGATACACAAATGTATAACGAGGATAAAAAGAGTTCAAATGAAAAGAGAATCATAACACAAGTTACGCATGTGTGATGCCTTATTACTCCCCACCACAGCCAATCACAAGCTACAAGGTGATCAACCGCTCAACTAGCGCATATCGTCTTTCACAACCATGATTACAACACTTTAGGAACACTTACCGCAATGCCACCTTGCAGACTATGTTTATGTTTATCGGACAAGGTCCTATACTTGAGCCAAGCGCATCTTATGTACTTATAGAGCATTACAATTTCGCTAGGAAGTTTTCACTGGTTACATGTTCGGTTAAAAGTAGAAAATGTAAAATTTGAAACAATAAACTTTAGTAAATATGATAAGAAACAATAAACTAGAATTTTTTGAATGAGTATAGAATATTTAAAAAATATTTAATATAATACTTCTAAAACTATTTAAATTAATATGTTGTTATTTTTTTTTTCTTTTTAAATTCCTACAAAATCATAAAATCTCATGACACATGAGTTTTATTAGCAGCAAACCAACCCTCCTTTGATCCTTTCCATGATCTGTAATTGTTGTCGATAAAATCCATAACTAAGGAAACTCCACTAGATAATAAAACTCAGCCATCGTCTTCATGCCGTCAATTCCTACGTCTGTGTCATTGTTGACTCTGTCATCAGTGACAGTCATGGTGTGCGGCGACATAATTCTGACATCATCACTAGCTAGGAGAAACCGAGTAAAAAGAATGTAATATTATGATAAGCGATGTCATTTAATGTTAGTTCGATTGGCTTCCTTTAACGCACTTATGATGCATTCACGAACGTAGGATACTTCCGTAAGAACTTTGCGATAACACTGGTTTATATATTGTTCATTAAGTAGTTATGCTATTGGGTTTCATTTAATCATATTGGTTTCGATAGTAGCAGTTCCTCTAAGGGCTCTTGGCGATATGTCGGAATCGTGTTGACGTAAGAATCATCAAGTGAAGACTTGATATTCCTCCGAGTGATGACGTCAGAATCATGTCATACATCATTGTCTCTAATAAAAGAGTCATCGATGACACATGAATGAAATGCGATATGCCAATTAAGATGATGGCTGCTTGGAAAAAATAAATAAAATAAAATAAAAACCCTACTTTTATGGGCATTCATGAGTTCTTTTGATTTTATCTAAAAAAATAAACATTATGTTAATTACTTTTGAGTGCATATTTTGTTAATACTTTTCTAGATTACTATGTTTATCTAAAATAGCTCCAATAAACAATGACACATTCTACCACATCGCAAAAGTTAAATTTTCATCATCCAAACATACAACCACCTGCACTATTTACAAAAGTTTCGTATTTCTGCCAGAAAGGACTTCAATATTGTCACATCTAATAAGCAACACACCTATGTTCTTTGGGTATGTATAAAGCTTTTGTAGAGTAAGTAAGGGGATGTTTGTTTTTACAAAAAATGTCTGACTGGTGTCTGACATCTTACCGGTCAGACGCGGTCAGACTTTCGAGCTGTTTGTTTTTCTTTTGCGAGTAAGACGCGGTCAGATATGAAACCTCTTATCGAGTAAGAGTTGGAGGTTTGATCTTACTGCCTCTTAACGTTCCATGACCTTCACTCACCTTCAAACTCTTTAAACCCACAAATTCTTTCACTTACCTTCAAACTCCTAATAGATATTGTTGTAGTATAAAGAATTATGGAAAAGTGGATCTGAAATTTTTGAATAAAAGAAATAAAGCTTTGAGGAAGAAGATGCATCAAAAATAGAGAAAACTAGCCAACATAAGTACAAAGTACTAGTCCTCTATGTCTATTTTCAATGTACAGTATATAGCAGAGGAGTGTCACGTGCTAACTTTTATTGTTGCTTACAAAATGATTGTAGTTAAAAAAATAAAAAAATACTCGTTGTTTGTATTTTAACAGTTTCAAGATATGAAAATTTCATGTAACTTTAATAAATTTCCAACTTTTTGCAACTTTATATGTAGCTAGACGGATACTCGTGTAAAGCGAATATGTATAACATTAAATAATTATATTTTCGAACTTATGTTTTGAGTGACCTTTGATAGAACTTACAAGTCTAATGTGCAGTCATGAGAAAAAAAAATTATTGGTTACTGCTGAAAAATGATAAAAGTTTGAGGATAATAACATTTAAAATATTAATTTAGTAGCATATGTTGTTACCATTTTTAATTAATGATATTTTAGTAATTAAATGTTACTCATTTTTTAAGTTTTCTAGATTAAAGAAAATTGTGTAAATGCTTTATAAGTAGTATATATATAAGATTTTTATATCTTTTTGTTTGTTTATTTTTTTAAAAGTGTCATATTTATGCTAAGAAAATGTTTTGTTTCATTTTTAACAAATTACTTATTTATCGTATAGCTATAGTTTAATATATACTTAAAAAACGGACAACTCAAACCATTCAGAGAATTATAAAAAAACAAACAATATTATTTCATTCAGATTCAGACTTTATAACCGTCTCTTATTAGTAAGATGTGGTAGTCAGATTGAAACTTAAAACATCTTAGTCAAATAAACACACTCTAAGTGAAAATAAATATATTATAAATGAACTATATTAAAAAAAAAAAAAAAAAAAAAAAAAAAATTTCCGACACTGCATAAGTTCTCCAAATCTGGTACTATTATTTAATGATTATAAAAAAAATCAAGTTGTTACTTTGTGGTTCTTATGAACGTTAATAGTCAAGAACACGCGAGTATCTGCCCCTGCATTCCGAGCAAATAAATGTTGAAACTTTACAATACAGAAATTAATCATGTCATCGTGTTTGCTTACACGATAGTGCGGTTTTAAAAGAAGATTGATTTGTAGTTTTCTACATAGCTAAAGAGTTGCTAATGCAAAAAAGATCCCCAACGGTTGCCAGCTGCAATGATAGTAATCAGGTGGCTGATAGAAGACATGATTAGGTCCCCACTGTCCACCAAAACCTGAAAATTCATAAGGTGGCAGATTATGAATATACCCATGGGGTTGTTGATTAGGCATTAACCCAAAGGTTGGCTGGTTATGTGGAAAACCGAGTGGTAACAGATTCGGTGGAAACCCGTGGGGCGGAAAATTGGACAACCAAGTTCTGTCATGGGGAAAGGAGGATGATGCTTCTTGTCGATGATGATCAGTATATATGTTGAAGTTTGGGTATGGGTATGGGTATGGGTTAGAATTTGAGTTCATGTAAGGGTATGGGTTTGAAGTTGCCTTTGGCTTAGGTTCTCGCTTTTGGTTTGGCTTTGGTTTTTGCTTTGGGTTTGGTTTTTGCTTTAGGTTTGGCTTTGGATTTTGCCTTGGGCTTGGTTTTGGTTTTTGCGTTGGGTTTGGGTTTGGTTTTTGCTTTTGGTTTAGGCTTGAGTTTGAGTTTGGTTTAGGGTTTAGATTTGAAGTTGGGTTCGAATTTATGTTTGGGTTTGGGTTTAGATTTGAGTTTGGGTTTACATTTAAATTTGCTTTTGGCTTTAGGTTTGAATCTGGGTTTGCGTTTAAGTTTGGAGTTAAATCTGGGGAAAAGGTTGGCTCTGTTGACTTTTTCAACTCCGTCTTTTCAAACCGCACAGCCTTCCTCTTGTGAGCTTTTATACTCTCCTTTACTAAGGCTGCAGCTCGTTCCTTGGAAGACTTATGCTTATCTTTTTGAGTTGGCTGTATACTTTGAGATGGTCCTTTACGGGATACCTTTTGGCGCTTTATACCTAATACAGGTCACAGGCAACAACCAAAAAAACTGAGCATGTGTTTCAGGTTAGAAATGAACAAACAAATCGACCCTTCCAACCTGTGTGCTTTAGCTTATCATTGAAAACAAATATTCTTGCAAAATACAAAAAAAAGGCTTTATTTGGGGGCACAAAACCATCAAGCAAGATACTTAATTTTGTAATTGAAGTCCATAATTAGCTGAAAATTACTTTTTATGGCAAACTGTAGTTGTAATTTATTTTTTTGTTTTAGCGCATACATATATTGGTTACATTTTATGTCAATATTACCTGCATTATTACTGGAAGTAATATCTGTCTTCCTCAACTTGCGTTTATACTTATTAGCTGCTTCTGCTAGCCTGTGTTTCTCCCTAAGCACTTTTGATCTTTCTGCTTCATTCTCCCAAGGCTGAAAACCATCACATAAAACATTAGATACTAGAAAAGCATCAGTGTTTCCATAATCAAATGTTTACCTGTCTAAGTGTCCCAAACCTGTAGAGATTCCAATCTTTCACTACCACAACTGAAAGTGGACGGAGATACAAGGATCCTTTGGTCCACAACACTTCAATCTTGACAATAAAAAACCATAACATAAATTAGAACTAAGATTAGAATTATGGTAATGCACATAATACACAGATTTATGGTTTCCCAGTTCCCACTATCTTTATTTGACTAACCGTGAAATCATGTCGTCTTTTTGGTGCTAAATAAATTTCTTTAACAATCCTCCCAACAATGGTTCCTTGCTTCCCAAGTATCTTGTGTCGCTTGTATACGTCTTGTTTGAAAAACACAACATCTCCTTTGCATGCATCACCTGCAATTAAAGAAATGTTTTGCTTTAATAAATTAATGGATAAACTTTCTGAAGAGAACATAGAAGAAAAGAAAAGAGAGCTATTACCTGTGCAGTCAACGGAAAATGATGATCTGGGGTAGATTGATTTAAACCTGGAATGTGCGAAAATTAATAGAAGTCCATCAAATGTCAAAGATGACAAACTCTCCCAAACACCATGTGACAAAAATCATGTATATAAACTAGGTTAAACATTTGATATCTAAACCTAAGGGAAACAAGTTTAACTAACAAAACCCAACAGTAGGTTGCATTTAAGTTAGAAGTAATTAGGGCTCGACTCAAGCTCTTACAACCCTTATCAAATATGTATGTGTATTATAACTGTTTAAAATTGTCAGTGATGTTACATTACAATAGCTAGATTTTCGCATTATTATTAGACGTTTCCAAGTTAGTTTACCTTCAGGTATAGTTTTATTGACTTTTAATATATACTTGGAATATGTTTGGACCATAGGGCCAGTTAGTTTAACTTCAGGTATAGTTTTATTGTGACTTTTAATATGTACTTAGAATAATTTTGGACCATAGGGCCTTTCACCTAGCGGTATCAAGGGTATTTAGTATGTCCCTCAACCAAGTGCTTGGGGGTTTAGGGTTCAAGTCCCACTTGGGACAAAAGTGTATAAATTGTTTTCAAAACAATCTAGATATGAGTTCTATTATAAGATTTAGATATAATTATAAAATGCTATAGATGTGTGTGTGTGTGTGTGGGGAGGGTCTGGGTGGGTCAAGACCTCATATCTATTGCCCTTGCATTCGAATGAAGATCTGTTTATATAACAGCAAGGAGAAAGTAGTCGCAATAGTGTACATTTGTTTGTTAATACAGGAACATGATCTCAAAATGATTGTTTTGTACATGGTAAATTGGTAAGGCATACGTATTCTAAATTTCACAATTTCAAATATCAACGGTTGCTAGTGGAGAGATGATCTGCCATGAAACAGTCAGCCAAACCAATACCTGGGAATGGGTTGTTGGTAGTTGTAATGATGGTAACCAGGTGGCTGATGGAAGACATGATTAGCACCCCGTTGTCCATTATTTTGTTGACCATAAGGGACTAAAGTTCTATCATTGGGAAAGGACGATGATGCTTCTTGTTGGTGGTGATCAGAGATTTTGTAACGGGTTGGATTTAAGTTTGGGTCAGGGTGAAAGGTCAATCGTGTTGACCTTTTGGATTTCATCTTTTGAAACAATGCAGGTATGACTTTTTTCTTGTTAGCTGATGTACTCTCCTTTACATGCGCTTTACCCTTTCTCATAGCAGACGTCTGTTTATCTATTTGAGTAGGTCGTGACTTCTGTTTATCTATTTGAGTTGGTTGTTTACTTCTACACGGTCCTTTATCAGATACCTTTTGACACTTCCTACCTGATTATATTCAGAGGCATTAACATAATAGTTAAAACATGCGTTCCAGCTAGTAACTAAACAAACAAATTATTGACTCTTCATAAAGTGGTGTGGCAGCAGTGAATGTATCTACAAGATATGTGGATTACTATAACAAAAATGAGCATAGTACCTATATTATTATTGGAAGCAAACCCTGTCTGCCTCAGTTTCCGTTTATGCCTAGCTGCATCCCCACGACTGTGTTTCTCTCCAAGCACTTTTAATCTTTCGGCTTCACTTTCCCAAGGCTAAACCCAGCAAAAGACAGGCAATTAAAAGACTGTAACATTGAAGTATCACTCTTTTCCATAAATTAGTAGTTTACCTGTCTGAATGTCCCATACTTGTAGAGATAGCGGCCTTTAACTAGCAATATGGAAAGTGGATTTAGTTTTGTGGACCTTTTGCTCCACAAGACTTCAACCTTTAAATATAAAAAAATTAAAAAATAAAAATTGCAGCAATAATTGAGTTAGAATTGGACATGGTCATGCCAATTCCAGATATTAAGAATTATGGCTTCCATCCATATCTGCCTAACCGTGAATGTATGCTGTTGCCGTGATTCACCATAACTTTCTGTAATGATCCTCCCAGCAACAGTTCTTCTACACACTACTTTTATCCCCTTCTTTATGTTTTGTCTGAACATCACAACATCTCCTTTGCATGCATCACCTGCATTTGATGGAACATTTTAAATAAAATGATAGCCAAACTTCTCATGAGAATGTAAAGACCGAAGAGAAGTGAAGTATTACCAGTGCAGTTGATGGAAAATGATGATCTGGGATAAAGTGATTCACCTCCTCCATCTTTTAACCTGGAGTGTGAAAGGAAAAAAATTATATGGTACTCATTTTGAAAAGCACAATTAGCATACTCGAACGAGTACAAATAATATGGGAACCGAGCCAGATATAGACACAATAAGAAATGAGTATTACCAAACACTAAACAATGTATTTTCCTTCTGTAAACCACAATATCTGTATTTATTTATAAAAAAAAAATGAAGTCCCTACATCACAGAATATCCTCTCTAACACAATTACTATAATTAGCCAAAAGGTTCTTTGTGGCATCTTAAATTATGCAAGTAAACTATAGTTAGGAGTTTAGGACTATAGAGTTTTGAATGAAAAAGTCTACAAGATGAAAATTCACACCACAAACCCTTACATGTACACCCAATTACTCTTTTAAAAACTAATAAGTTCATTCATTATTTACTGCATCAGAAAATTTTCATGAACCCGTCTTCTAGCATTTAATGACCTCAGAGCGTATAAATTGGACATTGTATGGCTCCATGATATCTAACTAGTTAATGACTATAGAGTTTTGAATGAAAAAGTCTACAAGATGAAAATTCACACCACAAGCCCTTATATGTACACCCAATTACTCTTTTAAAAACTAATAAGTTCATTCATTATTTACTGCATCAGAAAATTTTCATGAACCCGTCTTCTAGCATTTAATGACCTCAGAGCGTATAAATTGGACATTGTATGGCTCCATGATATCTAACTAGTTAGATACCCGAGCACAGCGGCGGCGATAAATATAGTAAATGAATTGCTAACCCAACTCTCCTCGCAATTCGCAATTCCCTACCCGCTTAGTGAATTCATTTCACAACACTCCAAATGTATATGTGTTAGTTGTATGTGTTTGTTTGGGTTTTCCGCATCTTTCCGTGACATCATTATTCCGATATAAAAGACCTTCACAATCTCTTTCCGTCAAACACTTTCCCAAAAGTAAATGATTTTGATAAATAAAGTTTGTATTGATTGAAATAAAGGTTAAAGTTATAAAATTTGAATCAAAATAAAATAAACCTACTAAAATGTAAAACTAAAACTCATAAAAATATATCAAAATGGATGTTGAATTAAAGAGCACAAAATTTTTAAAAATATGGTGAAATTAGATCATAAAAAAATTAAACGGATTAAAAGATATTTAAATTAAAAATAAAGGTGATTAATTAGTTAGGAAGTGACATGTGTCACCCCATTATTGGAGCTCTTTATTTTAGTTTGTTAGAGCTCCTCCCTTTTTGTTATTTTTTAGTTAGAGAAGTGACACATGTCACTCAATGATTGAGCTCCTTATCTTATTTTTTTAATTCTTTCCATAATAAGCAAGTAAAAAAGTCTGAATTTTTAAGCCTTCTAATTTTAGAAGGCCTAAACGCATTATAAAGTAGTATAGATATAGATATAGATTATGGCTGACACTTGCTGTGTTGTCACGTGAAAAATACTGACATGCATCACAACACATCAGCAGGTGCATATTGGAACACTTCATGAAAGTTTGTTACACTCGCTCATATTTTTAAAGTTTACATACCAAAACGGGACTTTGGAAAAAGTTCAATGCTATTTTATAGCCTAAACACAAAATGTATGTAAGACTTTACGATAATGATAAATCCCAATGGTGAACTAAAACATCTCATCAAGATTTCTGTCAATGAGTAATTTCCCTTGGTTCTAAGAACAGGAACACTTTTAACGTCTCTTGCCTTAAAATATATACCCCATCCAAAGAGAATACTAACTTTGTATATCAGGGACATAAAATCATATGATAACATTATAATGACCTTATGATTTAAAAATGCCACTCTAGCAAAAGACAGAAAAAAGAAGTGACCAATCTCTTTCTGAATATCATTTAGTAATCTAAGAGCTATCCCTTTGCCAGGAAAAAAAAAGTAATCAGGTAGTAAGAAGAAATAGGCATAAGACCATAAAAACTATATGAAAACAGATTCTAATAGTAAATCCTTCGAATTTATTTTGTACTTTTATTTTACCGTCAACTTTTCTTATTATGGACAGAAACAAAAGAAGTAATGGACAGCTACTAATCTAGGCAAATAAGAACTTAACATATATGACCATAAAGAAATTATCCGCAGGTAAGTGTAGTAGTTTCTAACCTCTCATGCTCTTTGATGCGCTCCATCAACTCCTCCTTGGTCCCAGACATCCTCATTCTATGCTTCCTCAAGTATGATTTAATCTCGTAAGTACTCAGCTCGTTTGAATCATTACCTCCTGAAAAGCCGAAATGGCGTCAACTAATGTGTTGATCCCTTAAAAAGCATTTCTGCTCCTTTCTTTAATATATATTTTCCATATTTTTCACACCTTCCAAGTAGGATTCAAGTTCAGACAAACAAGAACAAATAATGTAATGAAAGTAAGGGAATGGAAGTGATTTGACTGTAGAAACCCGTAACCGTACTTTAGATTCCTTTCCAAATTCCAATCATTAGAGAAACAAACTATTCTCAAATTATTGTTATTGTGCTATCTTTCACGGTTTTACCAAAAAGTGAGAGAACTACTAAACAGATCATTGCATTGATAAAATCTACATCACCTATTAATGCGTCTTTGACTATATCACCCAAATGTACACTTATAACGCAATACTAAAGCCAATCACCATATACAAAACCCGGACTGCGTCTTAGCAAAGTACAAAGACTATGTGGATGTGATGAGGTTACAACAGAACACATTCAATTTAGCAATTAGGTGGCTGCGAGAAAAACCCATCTGTTGCAAATATCCCTCGGTAACATTCTAATTCCAAAAAAATGAAAGTATCCTAAATTCAAATGATGTTGTAGTTTCCATATTTCAAGAAAGATAGTGGCGGTTTTGGGTTACAAAGAAAACAAGGATAATGTCCAAAAGACAAAAACGTGTTTTGTATTTTTCATTGATGAGTTAGGTGATAGAAATTTTCAGTTTTCTGGATAATTTTTTTGGGAAACAAACCAATTTGAGCACGATTTCAGTCTTCTTTGTTTAGCACAAACTTTTAATGGAAAACATGAGTGTTTTCCTCCAACTAAACACACCCTTAGGGTTTGTTGGTTGCACAAAATCCTCTAATTTTCATCTCGATTCTAGAAAACGTGAAGGGGTGTTTGTCTCACAAAAAGAAAAGGTGTTAAATATTTAGTGACAGTGTTTGGATACTCTTGCGTTCTCCATCTTAGAAAAGTGAAAAGTTCAAAGGAAAGTGTAGACAAGTATAAACCCATGGTTTTCAAAAAGTTATTTGGCTGCGTTTAGTTTTAGAAAAAATAGAGTGTTTTCATCTCTAAAAAAATCAAAATTCAGAAAACTTGTTTAGATAATATTTTGTAGAAAAGTGAAAAATACAGAAAACTGCAAGAAAAAACATTGAAAACTGAAAATCCTTCTTTTCTATAAGTTAGTCCTATATCAGAAAAGCCAATTTTCAACATTTCAGAAAGAAAATATTCGATTTGAACGCGTTTTCAGCCTTTTTAGAAAAAATTTCTTGAAAGAAGCCATGTTTTTCTATAACTAAAGTCATTAACAAAACCAAACACAGCCATATCAGTTTTAAAAATGTATACAAACGCCTAAACGAAACCGAAACCAAATTGATCAAATGATCAGTCTACATAATTCATCTCATTATTTTCCGCCCTATCAATAACAACACCAATCTACAGATAATCATAATTAATTAATTACTTAATTATATAAAAATCCTAATCTAAAGAAAAATTCAAACCTTGATTATCACTGCCACGTGGCAAATCATCTAACGGTATATCCTGATCATCAGATTCCATAACTTCGATAACATCATTATCATCCGATTCGCTACAATCGTCTTCGGAGATTAAAACGACGTCATCTTCTTCTTCATAATCGGAAGAAGATGAGATTACAACGACGTCGTTAGGGTTCATAACGTAGGGATAAAGTTTCAGCGATGATATGGGGAAAGCGGAGATGGTTGTTGTTATATGTATTGTTGAGGCAAGCGTGGTTTTTGGGCCTGATCACCGATGGATTATGGGTTTAATAACGTGTAACGGGGGTTACATTATGTTTCTGTTTCCAAACGTTTTAAGTTTAATTATTAAAATTAAAAATAATAATAAAGAAATAAAATAAATAAATAAATAAAAAGTAAACCGTTTCCCGATAGACACGCCCAAAATTTGATGTGTGAAATCCGATCTATAAATTTATAATTATTCCTAAAGATGGACTAACAATAATGCTCCTTTTTACGTTTCTTTTTTGTCTAATGCTCCTCTTTATGCCTAAAATGCAAATAGATAGCAATTATGTATCAAATCTTACACAAATACAATTATTAAAAGCAATAAACGTGAGATAATAATACTCAAAATGTGATATTATTTGATGTTGTTGAAAAAAACAATAATTCAATTGGTGTGGTTTACTTTTAAACCAATTCCCACTAGGAGAGTGTCCGCTCATATTGTAGGGTATTGGTGGTCACTCACGTGCCCATAAAACATCCACAACAGAAAATAAACAATCAAAGTGTTAGTTTTATGGACATAATTTGATAGTGTATGTTAGGATCGAACTCGAGACTATGAGATTGCACACTTTACGTATGAATGACTAATGTTTAATAATTTAATATAAAATATTGTATTTAATTATTAATTACATCAAACAACTAACGACCGTGAGTAATTAACGAAAATTGACTAACAGACAAAGATAAGGACCGTGGATGAAAAATAGAGAACAAGAAGGATCTAGAATCCTTGTGGGTTGTGTGATCCGATCGGCCAAGATGAAAACCCAAGCCCAAACCCTATCTTGTTCCCTAAGTTTTGTTATCCTATAAAAGCAAAGTCAAGGGTTTATTTTTCGTATCTCTTGTACACACAATAAAATTTTCACAATATACAACTAAACAAGCTACAACATAATCTAAAATATAAAATAATAAAACACACTAATTAATGTTATTTTTAAAACACCCCATAAAATGAAAAGTATATGTTATTATACACATTGTATAAATTAATAAAACACACAAAGCATCTCATACAAGTATAAGTTGATAATACTGCATAGTTTTGAAAATCGGACCGAACAAACAGGTTCAACTAAACCCGGTGTCTCCATGGGTTCAATGGCCAATAAAATCCATCCAAAGCAGGCAGGAAAGCGACTCGTTGAAACCAATACAAATTGTTGAATCAGGCTTCATCAAGATTTATTTCTCCGGTTAATCGTCACAGGATATCCGCCGTCGCAACGCATAGATACCCTGCTAGTATAAACTAAATAATTATTAATTTTCTCTCTTTTACTTTTTTTTCAAACCAATCTCAAATCTAAATCCGATTCTAAACCTACTTAGAAACCAAACCGGCCTTAACCATCCAACAAAAGCTAGAACTTGTGCGTTTTAGCTAAAACAAAAAACTTTGGTGGCCAAAAAGATACAACACACCACCTTTCCTTATCTCACCCTCCACAACCTGCGACCACTCCCCTCTTCTTGTCTTCACAAAAACACATCAATGGCGGCTATCCTAAAAACGTCAACAACAACATTAACAACCTTATTCATCCTTAAACCAACATTTCTAAAAACCCCAATCTCCACCTTCATTAAATCCCCCCTCACCCACCGCCGTCATTTCATCCGACAATTCTCATCCCAACAACAACAGCCGACCAAACAACATCCCGACAAAAACATCATTAATGTCCTCGAACAACGTGGTTTACTTGAATCCGTTACATCAGACAACCTTAAAACACTTTCAACAACCTCGTCTTTACGTGTCTATTGTGGGTTTGACCCAACAGCCGAAAGTCTCCACTTAGGTAACCTTATTGGAATCATCGTACTGTCTTGGTTTCTACGATGTGGTCATTCTGTCGTTGCTCTTGTCGGTGGGGCCACTGGTCGTGTCGGCGATCCTTCTGGTAAGTCACTCGAAAGGCCCGAACTCGACATCGAAACGCTGGAAAAGAATATTAGTGGTATTTCTAGTACTTTGGTTAGGATCCTTGATGGTAGTGAAAATGTTAAGGTTTTGAATAATTATGATTGGTGGAAAGATGTTAAGTTGTTGGATTTTTTACGAGATGTTGGTAGGTATGCTAGAGTTAATACTATGATGAATAAAGAAAGTGTTAAGAGACGATTGGAGTCGTCTGACCAAGGGTTGAGTTATACCGAGTTTACGTATCAGTTGTTGCAAGGGTATGATTTTGTTCATTTGTTTAGGAATGAGAATGTGACTGTACAAATTGGTGGGTCGGATCAATGGGGGAATATTACTGCTGGGACAGAACTGATTCGTAAGCTTGAGAAGTCGGATGCTACTGCTTATGGTGTTACATTTCCGTTGTTGTTGAAATCTGATGGGACTAAGTTTGGGAAAAGTGAGGATGGTGCGATTTGGCTTTCGCCGGGGTTGCTGTCGCCGTATAAGTTTTATCAGTATTTCTTTTCGGTTCCTGATGCGGATGTAGCTAGGTTTTTGAAGATTTTAACTTTTTTGAGTTTGGAGGAGATTGAGGAGATAGAATTGGATATGAAGAAAAACGGGTATGTGCCTAATTCAGCTCAAAAGAGGTTAGCGGAAGAGGTTACACGTTTTGTTCACGGGAATGAGGGTTTAGAGGAGGCACTTTTGGCGACTGAAGCTTTGAAGCCGGGGTCCGAGACACGATTGGATTGGAAAACGATTGAGGGGATTGCTGAGGATGTGCCTTCGTGTTCTTTGGCTTATGATAGTGTGTTGGATGTAAGTGTTGTTGATTTGTCGGTTTCTACTGGTTTGATTGACAGTAAGTCGGCTGCAAGGAGGTTATTGAAGCAAGGGGGATTGTATTTGAATAACGGGAGAATTGATAGTGAAGGGAAAAGGATTGGTGTTGAGGATATTGTGGATGGTAAAGTTTTGTTGTTATCAGCTGGAAAGAAAAATAAGATGGTTGTAAGAATAGCATGATGCTAATTGCATATGTTCTTTTCTTCATTTTTTGGGCACATCGGATTAATGATATATTTATTAATTGAGTTAAGATGAGTTTTTGTTATTGTGCAGCACCTTGAGAAATTTGAATCGAAATTTATAAAATGAAAACGGATATTTATCAATTTATGTCTTGTGTTATAAGCTTTACCTCATAGCTGTACCTCTTATTTACGTTTGCTCACATATACTTTCCGCACCTTTATCTACTTTCTGTTCATATATATTGTAACATTATTTGTTTCAACGTTCTTAATGGAAAAATGCACAAATGAATATTCGAACATTTGTGCAGATAATTTTTTATTTTTATTATTATTATTATTTTTTTAAGATCATATTTACATAAAGACTTAAGATGCTACCTCGTTATGTTAGGAAATTAGAACTGGTTTTAATATTTCAGCTCAGCACCTAAAAAAACAAACGGCCCCTGCTTCTCTAGAGGACAGGTGAACGTCTTCGGAATGGCTGGCAGTGTATCTGTTGTGCCAAATGTGCAAATGTATGTACTCTAAAGTCCTTATGTGTGTTGTTTAGCCCATTTTACTAAGGTAAAAAGTAATTGATATCGCTATAATTGGTTTTATCCGAGGATATATGATAATATGGGATGATATATTAGCTATTGCCATTAGATAAGAAACTTGGTACTATGAGCATTGCTACAAATATCAGTAGTTGTTCGATTTTGCGTGAAGGAAACCCAGTGGTTTTTCCCATGTCTTATTAATGATGTATTTGATTTTCCGCAAGCAACTATTTCATAGATCTAAATGTGCCACGGTGCAGACACAATGTTGACATGTGACGACTAGTTGAAAGGCTCGGCCTAAGTGGGGACAAAGAAAGGTCTCCAAATGATTCCATCATCGAGATGGACATAATAGCTGGAACTCTGGAAGCAAGATTTGAAATGTGAAAGTTAGAAGTTGGAAAAGAGGCATTTTAAGAGGATTCGCCTACATACAGGTTTTATTATTTCGTTACAAGAATTTAGAACCACGCATAATTTTCTTTGGCATGCCTCTCAATAGGAATTCTGCACCCAACAAAATTATACCCAAGAGCTCTTCTGCCACTAAGTCAGCGTATAAAGGTATAAACTTACCCCTGTGAGCATCTGTTTATATAACGAGTTTTTTTTTTGCTTGGCGGAAAATACAAACCAAATAAATGTGTTATTTATCTCTGACGGGCAAATGGGCAAGATCATAAAAGGGCAGCTAGTATGGTTCATCGAGTCGAAAGTCACCTACTGGTGTTGCCACTGACTGAATTTCGTTATTTAAAGAAAATATTATTTCTGAAACTGTTTACAAAAATCTGTAAAAAGTTGACAAAATGTGTTTTAGGTCAATGAGGTAAATAACACATAGATATGTCAATTAAGAGGCATGTTATCGTTGGTCGAGTCAAAAATCTGTAAAAAGTTGACAAAAATCTGTAAAAAGTTTACAAAAATCTGTTTTGATGTATCAAACTTGCTCTTATCAACTCATTTCCCACCTGTCCAAACCGTGCGTTTCATTTTGCCAATTTTAGTTCAGAGCAATACATCTAAGCAAGTCAGTTGCCATAACATATAGATATGTCAATTAAGAGGCATGTTATCGTTGGTCGAGTCAAATACCTTATTTTGTGTATTATGCTGTGGAGTGATCCTACTAAAACTGCTACAGTATAACTATTAATTGTTTGTTTTGTTTTTTTTTTTGTTTTTGTTTTTTTTTTGTTTTTGTTTTTTTTTTGTCTATTTTAAACATTCTGCCTTTTCCGGTTTTGGATCTTAACCGAGCTTTCCCCGGTTTTCTGACTCTCACTTATGCTCATTTCTGGTATCTTTGTCTCTACTGCGACAGTTTGCCACCACTGAATCTAGTGAGTTAATCATTTTCGCTGTATGTTCCGTAAACCATTGTTGACTGTTATGACCTTAGCATCTTATTCATGAGTGTTCACTGGCTATGGGGACATGGTATGAAGCGTTTGAAAGCAGGGAGATAAAACCCGAAAACCTCTTATAGCCAAAACAAGATGAAACCCTGTTAGTTCAAAACCTCGCCTCCTATAAATTCTTAGGAGGGTAGATTTTAGTTTTTTTACTGTGTCGGTTTCAGACTGATGTAGATGGAAGCCAACTGCATAGACATGCAGAAGAGAAAGAAGAAGCTTGTTGGAGCAAATTAAGAAGGTGAAGGTACTTTATGTGCGTAAGATAAAACAATTACCAAAAAATGGTTGGTCAAAGGCCAAACCAATGTGTATCGTTCTAACTAAATCTTTCCATTAAAAATGTTGTACTGTTTATGTAACTATCTACAGTAAAAAAGACGATCATACATGTTTGGACAGGTGTGCAAGGTCAACCCGGCCTAACAAGTTTTGATGTATACCAGAATTGCCTGTTTCGACCCGTTACCCACTTGCTCACCACATCTGACCCACCCATTTTACTCTGCCATATCTAGTTCAGATCAGGAAATTGTAGCAACTCAGTTGACATAACATATGGATATGTCAATTAAAAATCACAGAATTGTTGGTCGTCTTTATCACCTTTAATTTGGTGTATTTTGCTGTTAATGAATCCTATTAAAACTGCTTTAAATTTGTTCATATTTGTCAATTTGTTGTTTATTTTAAGGTTTTTAATAGAAAATTATTGATCGTCATTCAAGGTTTCACAGCCAAGGTTCTACCTTAGGATTTGCAGCTTTAACTGATGTCTTTCCTCGAGTGTCTTTGGTATTTGTTGATTCAAGCTTCTTCAAATAGTAGTAGTTTTTTACATTGCTTTGCCAGATTTCATATGGTGAAATATTCATGCTACCAATATCTAGTTCCAGAAGACGTTTGGGAAAGTTTAACTAAAAAATATGGGGGGAATTGCTGGTAGCTATGTTTGTTATTGGTCGTGAATATGTTGGGAGTATCGGGTTGGTGTTGTGTTTGTGTTTTGGAAAACTAGAAAGATTTTCGGTTATAGGTTTATCAGATTGTCTCCAGTACCATTGTTTTACCACATATTAGGAACTGCTTCATAGATTCAAAGTTGATATAGAAAGCTTATAAAATAGAACTCTAGAGACTTGATGGCGTAAAAGTACATTGGAAGGCACATTCAGATTCTCATCTAAGATGTAAAAGAAGGTCCAACCGTTGAAACAGAATCAGTACCTGCTAGTTCGGTCCGGTACTCCGCTCGTGATACTCAACACCGTTTTTGGCCTGGTCCGGTTTAAAACGAAACTTCTGCCTTTTGTTAGAATGACACTTATTTCAGGAAATGAATTTGAGTTCGATCATGGTCCAGCCTGGGACAAAGCCGAATTTTAATTATAACCAAACGTGTACTAAAAAGTGTTGTTTGGTCCCATATTTTTTAAATATTTCGGTCCCCGTCAAAAACATTGGGGTGTTTCGGTCCGGTTTTGGACCGTTGCACACCCGAATGATCAAGATGGTTGGCTACCATCTTTATTCCTAGTGCCTCAATGTCATACAATGACACAACAGAAAGGTCCAACAAATATCAGAATTTCAGTATTTCCGAAAGTTAACTTTGAATAATAAAAGCATAAGTTAGTATAACTCCAAACTCGAGACTTTAATAATCTATATCTATCTATTTCTATCTACTTTATAATGCGAGATTTTAAAATTAAAAACTTAAAAATTGATTTTTTTTTACTCTTATTATGGAAAGATATATTATAACGTATAAAATTAAGATAAGAGCCTAATCGTAGGATAATGATGTCATTTCTTACAAACTCCAAGCCTAACTTCTAACAAACTCCAAGTTCTAACTCCTAACCAAAAATTAAGATAAGTAATTAAATTATAAAATGACATATCATTCTCAACTATATCTACTTATTTATATTATAATCTAATTTCACCATATTTTCTAAAATTTTATCTTCTTTAATTCAACATCCATTTTAATATATTTTTATGGGTTTTAGTTTTTATATTTTAGTGGGTTTATTTTATTTTAATTCAAATTTTACAACTTTAACCTTTATTTCATTTATTCCAATCAATATAATCTTGATTAAATCAAAATCATATCTTTTGGAGAGTGTTTGTGCGTAAGAGATCATGGGTATTTTTATATGGGAATAATGATGTCGTGAAAGTTACTCTAGAACCCAAACAAACACTTACAACTAACACATATACATTCAGTGTTGTGAAACGAATTCACTAAACGGGTAAGTAAAACACATATAACTATACTTATCTTGCATTGCCACCACCATCTCATCACATCACCACCTCAAAACATTTGTTCGCCTCTGAAATAGTCGTCTTGCATGCCGCGTGGCGTTGCGGCATCCTCTCTAGTCTAAAATAGTCATCAAGTCATGGCCATGCATCACATGGCATTCTTCTAGTTAAGAACAAATCATCAACTACCAAGTGACCAAAAACGAGCATTCATATCCTAGTATCGTTTGCCCCTCATGCATAGAGGTTGCAATTTGCACGCATAAGAATAAGCTACTGGAATTAGTAGGTGGAAATTAGAACATGAAGCATCTGACGATACAATACAAATACAATGGCAATTGCATACATGTTCTTGTTTTTCTAGTCAGTAAATTGATGTATAAAATGAGTATTTCCCACCTTTTAACTGCAAATCCCGACACAAATTCAACCAACCCATCTTTACAGAATGCCCGCGTCCAATAAACAAATGTTATTGAGGTTTATTATTAGCCAGGGTTCGACTCGAGACACCATGCAACAATTTCACAAATCCAAGGAAACTTAGTTTCCCGTCCGTGTGTCTGATCCAGTCATGGAGGACGGCATGAACTGGGACAGATGGGCTAAGGCCGAGTTCCTGGGATAATATTGTCGAGATATAATGAACTGATGAACAAAATATATGTTGGGAATATAGTTATAGAAAATGGTGGGTTAACTTACAGAAGCGAGTTCTTCTATCATGATGGCTCGGTTGCCATCTTTTTCAAAGAGTTCGTAGGCGCATCGAGCATGTTGTTCCCATCTATCAAGAGCCTCGAGTTGATAGATGTTTATGGCAGCTGCACAAAATTCCTCAAAATCCATCCTTCGGTATTGAAGTGCACTAAGCTGCAATTACGAAGAACGTGCATTATGATTATTATTCCGACAACATTAAAGTAATACGAAGGGTTCCTAAAAAAACAAAAAGAAAAAGAAAAAAACAAATCAATGACATACCGATGCTAAGAAATCATGGACACGTGACTCCTTCATGGCATCTGTAGCATGTTTCATCAAGGCCTGAGAACGTTCATGAGAAATTAGGAGCCAACTATAGACTTTGCAAAGCCAGTTTTAATAACTTGACTATTAAATAAGTAACCTTTTATATAACTTACGAGCTACTATAAGAAGTAATAATTGCATATGTTACTCACCGCTTTAATATTTTCCATATTTATGGATCCGTTTTTGCTGGGTTCCAACAAAGAAAATTGCTCCTTTAGATAAAATAACTCATCTACAGTCAATGTCTTCGATAAAGCCTGCAAATTGAAAAGGAGAATAACCACGTTCAGCACAAATAGGTTCCGAAAATCAATATTAAACACAAATTAAAAAAATAAAATAAAAATAAAACACACACCCGTAAAGCAGCTTTACGAAGAGCAGAAGAACGCATATAAGCCTTCATGAGTCTCAATATCGAGATGTCAAGAGGCACTTTCAATTCATTAGCAGTATTTCTAATCCATGGATGGCCTGCAAACATATCATATTCAGTTACTAATATTACACACAAATTATATTTTAGACATTATATGGTGTCAAGTCTTACTGAGGCCTTGAGCAGCAGTCATTCTTTTTCTAGGGTCCTTGTTTAATAAGCGCTTGACAAAATCTTTGGCATCTGATGAGAGGGTCGGCCAGGGTACTTCATCAAAACTTGGATCAGCTTTTAAAACGGCTCGAAAAATTCCAGACTCAGATCGAGCCCAGAAAGGGCGACTGCCACACAAAAGAATATATGCAATAACACCAATACTCCATACATCTGCCTCGGTACTGTATGATCTATGTAGAACTTCAGGCGCCACATAGTATGCACTACCCACAATATCATTAAGCCTTTCATCTGAAAACCATCCATACATAAAACCGGAGATATAAATAAAGGATCAGAACCAATACATACATAATGTACAAACATATATGTATATGTAGAGGGGAAGTACCAGGCTTCACGAAGTCTGACAAACCAAAATCTATGGCCTTGAGTGGTGAGTTCTCATCCTTAGACGTAAATAAGAAATTCTGATGCAACAATTAAAAAAAGTTAAACAAGAATTGCTGGAAAAAAATGAATACACAAAAGTGTATAATACACAAACACATGAATTTTCTCAGTATCGAAGGTTAATTAGGACATTTGACTAACGGTCAAACAATTACTTTTAACTGCGTATTGGGTCAAACAATACACTTTTCATGAAATAGAGGATGTGAGTTGACAAAACCATATGAAGAAACAAAAAAGCCCATACACATAGAACAAAGCTTACAATAAGCACATGGTGTTTGGTCAAATAATATAAAGGTTCAAAATTTAGCCATGGAAAGTAATCTACATGTAAAGCACTCACCTCCGGTTTCAAGTCCCGGTGAACCACGCCTTGAAGATGACAAAAAGCAACCACATTTAATATTTGTATTAATACAGCTTTAGCATCGTCTTCGGAGTATTTCCCTCCTCTGCGAATTAAATTTCCGACTCAATTAAATTAATGAAAAAACCATTACTAAATTATTTCTATAACCACTCTTCTTAGAAGCAATAAAAATGTTACCTTGATAGAATTCTATCTAAGAGCTCCCCTCCTTCACATAACCTAAAACAATTCAATAATTTTTAGTTACATGCCAATTGATACAAAGCATGAAGAAATTTTTGATCATGAAATATATATAGCAGCACTTACTCCATAACAACGTAGACCTTTTCATGATCTTCATATGCATCATAAAACTTTACTAAGTTGTTATGTCCCGTCAATGCTCGCAATATCTTCACCTCCCGTCTCACATCTTCAATGGCTATGGCTGTTGTCATCTATAAAAACATAGCAAAACCAAGTCAAAACACATTAAATTTGCATCAAGTACATAAAACAATAGTGAACCTTTTAACATTTACCATGACACATAATTAAAATCAAATATTTAACCATCCGTTAAACATCTAAAATACAATTCCACTTGGACTAATTTCAGCACACATATGATAGAGAATTCCCTAGGAGCTATTCTGTGGGTGATATATAGTCACATGTGTTGTAAACGCAATTAATGTGAATTGCAGACGTGATAATCAATTTTCTAGTGCTTGACCAAAAATGAAAGTATTTATCATATTTCTCATACTATAAAGAAAAAAATCACATTTTGAGCAGCTTGTAACGCGTACCCCTAACAAAACTGATATTTTTAAGTAAATCCAAAACGCCTAACCTAAATCAATGCCACTGACATCAATCTAACAGTAACCATAACAGGCACACTGTTTATTTTTAGCCAGTATCCTATATTTTGCAAATTTCACCCTGATCATTAGTATGAAACAGCTTTAACCAATCTTTCTAAATATTGGTATCTACAAAATTCAACATATTCAATTCCCCCTAAAACTAACTAAATAAAAGTTAACAGCAGGCGAACGGATCATTACAACTGGAATCCTAAATTCCACATTAAAAGTTCCCCTTCTAAACATAGCAATAATCCGTCTAAAAACATCTTATAAACATCCATCTCAATTCTGGCTTCTACACAAATTTAACACATCCCAACATGTGTACCTAGTGAGGTTTTCCCTATTCAGATTACCGAGAAGGGCAAGTCTTTAACTCAGATATACACAACCTAACCACACTACCCCATAACCATTGCCAACTCTTTCGTACCCCAATCCAATTCAATTCCCCCTAAAACTAGCAAAAGCAAAAACATAAACCTGAGATCCAATAATAGTAATACCTTAGATTTAGGAATAACTTTAACAGCAACATCTCTCCCCTTAAACTCGCCTTTTTTAAACTTAGCTTTACAAGTAAACCCAAAATGACCTCTCCCACTTCTTCACCAATCTCATATTTACTCCCAATATTCTTCAAAAACCCAAAGCTTTTATCCAACCCACTTTCCTTTTCCTCACCTTCTTCTTCAGGTATAACCACAGTTGACCCACCACCTTGTCTTTTCGCCAACACTGATTTTATATGCTTCGCCGGAGACGGCGGCGGAAAGGGTCGCCGGAAAAACCTTCTGGGCGTTGAAGTAGTACTTCCGGCGGTGGTTGCCGGAGATGGGTTTTTTGAGAACCAGTTTCTTCTGCCTGGGCTTGGGCTGTAGAATGGGAAAAAGGGTGACTTTTTTATTATTTCGATTTCGTGTTTGATGGAGTCTTCATTCGCCGGAGTTTGGGGGTTGGTGGCCGGAATGTCGCCGGAAAAGTCTTCTGTGGTGGTGGGTTTGGAAGTGCAGCCACCCATTGGTAAAACCCTTGATGGATATAATATAATAAGCCCTAAAGCATTGGTGGTGTTGTTTTTAGGGTTTGGTTAAATTTGGTTTTGAGTTGAATGTTGGATAAAGAGAAAGAGAGATCTGTTGTAGTTGTATAGATGGTGATAAAAAGGAAAGTTGTGTGTGTTGTTTTCTTAGCTATGTTGAAATTTGTACTTTTGTCTTATATTTTATGTTAACTTATGAGTTTCAAGAGAATACATAGGATTGTACTTTGCTTTCTGAGGGATGATTCAATAGTTACGTATTTGTTTTTAAAACTAATCATCCAAATAATCCTTTTATATACTAATTTTACCAAACTAATTTTTTTTTTAATGTTTTACACAAATAAACAAAATATGTCACAATTATATTTTTCATTCGTCTAGCACTACTTGCCCAAAAATAAAACGCTCCAACTAAATTTAAACAAATTAGAAATATGGACTAAGACATCATACGACTTAAAAGATTGGACTAAAAACCAACTGGTTCGGACTACTGTGCACAAATGAAGCATATACTCCGTAATACATAATGGTTTCTTCACATCAATATAGAGTACTTTTATTAAATTCAAACTATTTATGTATTAAGTACAATACATTTTATATAGAAATAGTAAATTTAAAAATGAAAATAGTAAATCTAAACATGTAAAACATGTTTGTCGACTAAATTTCTAATAGTAAAAGAAATGAAAGATACAAAGTATTTTTTACTCGATACAAACTATTGTTCCAACAAACACTTATAACTTATGTATTACATTTTAAAGTATGGATCAAATGAGAAACAAAAGTAAAATGAGAAGAATGAGAAGTTTCTACAACCGTACATTTTATATGCACCTACAATAAAATATACATCTTTCATGAATTTTTCCCTTCTTCATTTGAAATGTGTGGCTACAAATATTTCTCATCCTTCTTATTTTATTTTCTCTTCTCACTAGATTTTTTCCCTTAAAATTTATACATTATATATGAAAATAGTAAATCTAAGTTTGTATTAAATTTGATATATTTTTCGGTTGTCTCTCGCCTGAAGTGCCAAAGAGGTTTCGCCTAGGTGTCTACGTCGCCTAGCATCTCGCCCATCAGTGTCATTCGCCCCGTACTCGCCCTATCACTCGCCCGTCACTCGCTTAACATTTAAACTCGTCTAGCATCTCGTCTAGCATTCTTCATTCGCCTAGGACTCGTCCAACACTCACGTAACATTAAACTTGTGTCCTCCGAAAACAATACAAATTTCGCGTTAAAATATCACCTGGAATTCACTTGGAAAGACACGTGTATGGTGAAAAAGTCATCTAGTAATCAATCTAACGGATAATATTTAAAAGTTCATTTTGAAAAAAAGTATGGGCGATGTCCAAATTCGTAAAGCTATAGTAGAAACGGTTCATTTAAAGAAATTTCTCTTGTTTTTATATTTTTCGGTATTTTAAATAGGGTTTTGTTGTTTGTAGCACCAGAAAGGTAGAAACTATGTTTGAAAGTAAAAAACACGCAATAAGAGTTGTATATTTAGTTGTTAGCGAGTAATTAAAATTACGGTTGGTGCCAACGGAGAGCAGCAAGCACCGGCAAGGAAGGAGTCACGGCGGCATCACTGCTGACAGCGAGCTTGGTGTCACGTGAGGAGGAGAACCAAGGCAGCTAAAGGTGAAGGTTTCGCTGCATATGGGCTTGTGCATATGTTGGCCCTCAAGAATTATATCCTTTGCTACTTAAGAAATAAAAAACAAAATAAAAAAATCTCATTTTTTACCTATAAATACCTCGAACTTCACCATTTTTAAACACAACTTCGGGGGTGTTTGGCTAAGCTTATTAAATGTAAGCTCATTTGGGCTTATTTTTTATAAGCTCCAAATTTACGACTTATTTAAAGACTTGTCAGCTTATATAAGTTTATAAGTTTATTATGATATGATAAACTTGTATAAGCCGACAAGTCTCAAAATAAGCCATAAAATTGAGCTTGTAAAAATAAGCCAAAATTTCATTAAATTCGACTTATTTTTATAAGCTCAATTTCTGACTTATTTTCGATTTGTATAAGTTTTTATATAAGTTTATTATATCATAATAAACTTATATAAGTCGACAATCTCAAAATAAGTCAGAAAATAGAACTTATAAAAATAAGCCCAAATAAACTTCGTTTAATAAGCTTAGCCAAACAGGCCATTCCATTTATATACTCTCTACTTTATACTCTTTACTTTCAAGTTTTTACACAACTTCATACTTAATCTCTACCATATATGGATTGTTGAATTGCTCACTTTCACATATCATCAATGAAATCAAAGTTGGTGTTTAGAAACTTATTGATAGGGATACCATTCGTTAGCAGGCGATTATCAACTTAGATGTGCAGTTTAAGAACGCACACGCAAATAAAATTGATCTGAGGAAAACATACACGGAATGCGAAGACATTCCGAAAGAAAAACTAGCTTTGATTGAGACTTTTCTAGAAGAAGAATCTCGGAAGATTACGAGATTCATAACGATTTGTTTAAAATGGCGAGCAAAATAAAAGATCAAATCAATGCTAAAGTTATTTGGATGCATAAAGGAAACAAATAAAGCAATTATGTTTTAGTTCGTATTGTAGTTTGTATTTTTATTTAAATGAATGAAAATTTAGTTTGTTTGATTTCGTACATGTGTATCTATGCAACGGATACATATAATTACCCCAACGGATAAATTTCTTCCTATAAATACCCATATATATAATTACCCCAACGAATACTTTTCCTCCTGTAAATACCTTTACCCTCATTCTTTTTAAACACAACTTCTTTTTAAATTCTCCCGACTACCATCTCAAAAACTATGGCAATTGAACCAAATGATGTGAGACTAACCATCCTTATGCAACTACGGGAAGAATTTGATGTTGAGGTCGCACTGACAGAGCAAATATTGAACTTGATGCGTCGCTTTGCAGATCGAATTCGTAGTCGTCGGTCTGAAATAATCAGGGTGGGTTCGCTGTCAGATCATCCCCTTCTCGACTATGGTATGCACACTCTTGAAAGAATGACGGTCCACACACTCTTGAAAGAATTCATTAACAACTACAAAGAAATGTAAAAGCTTGAAGCATGTTTAGGTTATTATTTTGTACGCTTATGTTCTTAATTATCTATGTAACGTTTTTAATTATGAATATCAATAATGTATTTTTAATAAATAAAAAAAATAGAATGAAAGGTGAAATGGTTGGAGTTGTTGGGAGTGAAAAGTGAGAGGGGTGAGTGGAGAAAAAAAACTGATGTGACGTTGAAGTGGAAGATGAAGTGATATTATTACTAAAAGTACCCTAAGGATGAGTAGTTATTTTGAAAGTATAAACAATATAAACATGTCAAAATTTATTAAATATAAGTCTAATTGTTATATTTAGTATTTTTTATTTATTTATAGATATTTAGGTTTTTATGTTCTTTTTGACATAATTAAATGTTGTTGTAAACTCTGGATGTGTAAAACTTGTGTGGTAATAATAATAAAGTAAATATGTTGTTAGCATCAACGTATAATATGTTTTTTTATTATAAAATACTCGAGAATAATAAGTAATTATGTGTGAAAAAAGCGTAAAGAGAAGATTAGTGATTTTTGGTAAATATATTTGGACATTGTGTGATTATAGATGTTTAAGGGGTTAGTTTGTAATGATAGTTTTAAACTTGTTAGCAAAATTCTTACAAAAGATAGGAAGTTATAGAATTAAATAAGACATAAGACATTCAACATACGAATACTCGAGCTTAATAAGCTCTTTCCAGATATAAGGTTTGTTTCATTTAATAGCTTCTAAAAGGTTATTTTATAACGAAAAGTTCTCAAAAGCTCTTAAACATGTTCGGCTTTTCAAGCTTCGAATACAACTCCAACATTTTTTTTTAATTGTGTAGTGTTTAGGGTATATGTATAGTGTATTTATTTGTGTAGTGTTTTTATATGTATAGTGTATTTAATTGTGTAGTGTTTTTATATGTAGAGTATTTATTTTACGTTATGTTTTTTTTAATTGTGTATTTGTTTCCATTTAAAACATTTAAAACAATAACAATAAAACATTATGTGGAAAACTAGAAGGGGGGGTTGAATAGTTTTACCAATTTAAAACTTCCTTTTAAATATTTAGATCGACTTATGTCAATCTATTTGATTGTTTATGTTGGACGTTGATAGATAGATATATAAACGTATAATGAAAGATAAAAGTAAGAAGCACATCACCACGACACAAGTATTTATAGTGGTTCGGCTACAAGGACACCTTCCTTGCCCTACTCTACTCCCGAGTCACCTACTCGAGAGTTCGTAAACACTACACCAACTCCTTATGGCGGAGAAGCCTTCACAACGCCGCTTAACCTTTTTCGGTACAAAGCTAAATACCGAAGTTCTTTCACCCAAGGCGAACCACACCTAACACAACGTCGCTTACCCTTTATACGGTGCTAGGCTAACCACCGAGTTCTTTCACACCTTAGGAGAACTAATCCTTCACAACGTCGCCTACCCTTTATTAGGTACTAGGCTAAGTACCTAGTTCTTTCACACCTTAGGTGAACTACACCTTCACGACACAACAACTAGTCTCAAGGAGATCTACTCCTTGTTACAACACCATCAAGGATATCACCATCCTTGTATATAAACAAATACATATATGTATAACGATGCACCTCATCGATTATACGACCTAGGCATTCTTCCCAAATGCTACTTGATTTGATTCTTTGGCATCCTTCACTAATGCCTTTGACACAACGCTTGGCACCCTTCACTAATGCCTTCGTCTTGACATCTTTAGCATTCTTCACTAATGCTTTGACACGGATGATGAGCACCTTTCACTAATGCTTTCATCTTGACACTTTCGACATTCTTCACTAATGCCTTGACACGGATGATGAGCAACTTTCACTAATGCTTTCATCTTGACACTTTCGACATTCTTCACTAATGCCTTCAACCCAACATCTATGGAGAAAGGAAGAACTATCAACAAGATAACCTTAGTAGTCTTGATGATGACGAAGCATGGCAACTCATGGACTTTGAGCTTGCACGTCTTCAAGAGGTGGTGATCTTTCCTTTAGGAGGAACCTAGTAGATCACACAAAACAAAAGAAAAACTACATAGATCACTTAGATCCGAGGTTAGAGGTTAGAATACTTTGGGAAGTTTATATGAAAAGCACAGAGAGGAAGAAATGGCTCTCTATTTATAGAAGAAATTCTCTTACATTTACCGGATCCCACGGATTCCTACCACAAGGGATCCGGCTAGCACAATGCTAGGGATCCGTGGTCCGCTCCTCTTTGCCCATGGGTATTTTTGGTTAAGGGTCATGGGTCATGGGTTATGGGTTGATCCATGGTTTTCTTTCTAGATACAATGTACTTGGTTAAGTGGTATATATAAAACCATGGGTTATGGGTCAAAACCATTTGCAAGTATTTACCCTTTTTGTATATACTTGTATTTACCCAATTTAGCATACACTTAGTTTTTACCCATTTTAGTATACTTAGTTTAAGTATATGTTTAACCCAATATGTAAACACTAGTTGTTGTACATATGTATCTAAATCATAAAATCACTTATACTTGTTTTAGTGTTTTATGTGAAAGCGTAAGTGTGTTTAGAAAACTATTAACTCAAACTATTTACGTACTTTATTTGTTTCGTTAAAATGATTTTATATTTGTTATCGACAAAACATTAGAAGATCGTAAAATATAAATAAACTTTTCATGGCTTATTTGTATTAACAATCTCCCTTTTGTTGATGACAAAACATAAAATTATTTTAAGGAAAAATCTAAAATTGTAAAAGTTTGAATTTGTAGTTTTACTTTCTTCTCCCCTTTTGTCGAAACAAAAGTGTTAAAAGAAACTAACACAATTTTTTATAATAAAAAAAATGTAAAGAGAGCAAGTGACGGGAATGGTACTCGTCTTAACTCCCCTTGACGAGTCCATCCCTTTGAAAAGGCGTCAAGGACATAACGTAAAATAGACTAATTGTGTTTGCAATCAAGTTTGCAAATGGTTCGTCTAAGTGACGAGAACGTGCTCCCCCTTAAATATTGCAATGTTGCAATGGGGTGTCATGAAGTGTAACCCAAAATAGGATTAAGTTTGCAATTAATTTTGCAATGTCATTTGACACAAAGCTCCCCCTAGCTTTATGGTGTCAATATCTTCATGTGTATTTTGAATAACTACAAAACAAAGGTTAGAGAAACAAGAGTATAGTGCATAATTTCCTGCAAAAGAGACTCGAGTTAGTAGAAATTTGTGCTCTGTATCACGGATCCCACGGTTCCCTTCGAGGAGGACCCGTCTAATTATCTGGAAGGGATCCAGGCTATACATTATGTTTCTTCACATTGAAGAAATGTCAAGGAGTGCTATTTGAGGAATGAGATAAATGTACAATATAACAAGCACAACACACATAATCATGGCATATAAGTATTCATTCAATAAAACAAGAGATTCACAACCAAATCTCTAAAACTAAGAGAATGAACTAGCCAAACAAGTGCCATTAATGCTAATAAGTTAACCCAAACTTAAGATTTGACTAAAAGCTTATTGAAGATCAAGGATGAGAAAGGTTTCCTAAACATTCTCAGTTTGAGCTTGAAGGTCTTGTATTAATACATCTAGTTCATGTTTCATTCTTTCAACATGTTTGCAATGATCGCACTCATAGTCATGGTCTTGAAGTGGAGGTTCAAGTGAAGTGGGTTGAGGATCTTCAAATGATTGTGTGGTGGCTCTAGGTACTAATGAGGTAGGTTGAGTTGTGGAGGATTTAGTAGAATTATGTGATGAAGTCCTAGTGGAAGCACTCTTCTTGTGAATAAGTTTGATTGGTTTTCTTAGTGTGGGAGAGATCCTAGTTTTGGTGGACTTACCCAGAAGGTGATTTGGTTGAGGAAACTTCATGCATGATTCTAGCAAGTTTCTTGGGTGGTTCTTGAGTGGATGAGTTAGCACTAGGAGCCTTAGTCATAGTGATGGTGCTAGTAAGAACTCTTTTCTTGATTTTGAGATGTGATTTGAGAGTGGTACCTTAACTCTAAGGTTGTTTGGTTTATAAAGGGTGATATGAATTAGGAAATTAAATTCTTGGCCATTTGAAAGGTTAGGCATGCTCTTGGGGTTTTGATAGGTTCTATGAGGATAATCAATGAATCCTAAAGGTGGTTGGAGACCAAAAGGTGACTTGAATTCAAATATGGAGTGGTTTATGCTCTCTGTATTACGGATCCCACGGATCCCTTTCCGTAGGGATCCGTCCGGTTGAAGACCGAGGATCCGGTTGTCGACTAGGTGAAATCATTATCTTGTTGTAAGGTTAGTTTAATCATGGATAGACTTAATTTTGAAGTCTTTAGTGTTGGATATCTCAAATCCTTAATCCTAACGGTAATTGTGCCTAATCATGGTTTTGATTAAGAAAATTTGGCTTTGGGTAGTCTAACTATATGTTTGATGACTAAAGTGTTCTTGGCAATGTGATGATTGATATGCACATGGTGAGATTGAGTTTCACCGATCTAGGAACTCATTTAAGATGAGATGAAGTGTTTGAGTTAGGAAGGTGAGTTGAAATGATTGTTTTAGCTATGTTTGACATAAACGTCACCGGATCCCACGGTTCCCTCCTTGAAGGGATCCGGCTAGGCTAATCCTAGTGATCCGGCTCTCGCAGATTATGACAGTTTGTAATGAGGTTTCGGGAGCTAAGGCTTATCTAATTTTGAATGTTTCAGTTCTCTAAGGGTTTAGGATGAAGGGTACTTGAATGATTAGAGGTAATAAGTGTTATAGCAAATGATTGATTTTTATGGAAGAAGGATGGGACAAGAAGACTACCAATGGATGTCCAAGGATAACACTAAGAGTTATGAGGGTGTCAAGTCATAATAAATGATCCTAGTGATCGGGTTTTAGCTTGAGGTGATATTAAGAAAAATTCTTAAAATTTCAAGAATTTGAAAACTAATTTTGTCTTACCTTGAGATATAAAAGACTAGAAGCAATTTCCTAAAATTGTTTAGCTTGCTTTCTTAAAGTGTTTTGAGAGGTGAGAAATAGTTTTGAAGCGGAAATATGGTGAGTTTTAAATGTGTTGATAAAATCGGACTAAGATCTTAAGTAAGCCTTTAGTGAATCTAAGCCTTTCTCATCCTTGAAGTGGACTTAGTTGGGTTCTAAAAATATATGCCAAGTTATTGTGATGATATCTAGAAAGCGGTTTTGAAGGTGAATGATGCATTGTTGATCTAATGTCACGGATCCCACGGTTCCTTCAAGGAAGGATCCAAAGGCTAATCCTAGGGATCCAAGCATCTGCAGATCGAACCAACACGAACCTACACAAAAAAAATGATGTGCGATTTTGTACACTATTAAATCTATAAGACAAGCAAATAGGAACAAACAAGTTATCATAAAACATCACTTACAAGGTAAAGTAACAATATCCAAAATACCATAAACTAAAAATATTAGAGAAGACATTCGGACATAAAATAAGTGAATCTAAGCACATTCCTATTGTCTCTTTCGTCAATTCTTCCTTTTCCTTTTGACGGCTTAGTGAGGTTGTAGGCGAGGTTTTGAATCATGCCTCTTATTTGTTTAAATTCGCGGTCTCATTTGGAATGGTTGGAAGTTGTTCGTGGTATTCAAGGATTTCCAATTTGATGTTGGATACGGGTCGATGTCTTCCTCATCTTCTTCTTCTTCTCCCGCCGAGGAGTCCGAGAGAGCTTGGGTTTCTCTCCATTGACCATGAACCGTTTAGAAGGTTGTTTGGTAAGAGGTACCATGACGTGATCGGAGAGGTAATGATCATCGTTGATAGGGGATGGTTGCAATGCACTAACATACTTACAAAGTCGTGTTAGGAGCATACCGTATGGAAGTACCATGTTGGAAGCTTTGAATACCCACCATTCTCCTTACCATGTAGTAGGCAAGATTAAATGGCCTTTGGTGAGTAAGACAATAGATCATTTGCACAAGACATGCGTTTGGATGATCTTTGTTTCCAACTAGGCTAATGATGTTTTCCTAAGGATTTCTTCCCATTTTCTAAACATGGAATGCATTACGAAAAGTTCCATTTTAAAAGGATCACGGTGAATGAGCTTTTTGTTACGATCGAACGGATTGGTCGGTCCTAATTTTAAAGATAGTATCACGAATGGTTTCGGGATCGTCGAGAGGAGTGTGATAGAGAGGCTTGGGATCAAGTGCACGGTTTTGAGAGTTAATTGCCCAATCTTGAGAGTACATACAAATTCCCTCACAAGGAATGCGAAGAATTTGAGCAAAAGTGTTGAGAGGAAGAGTAAAGTTTTGTGTGTTGATGATAAAGGCGATTGAGATGCTATTATCGGTGTTCCTAATGATCCTAAAGCTTTTGTAAAACTCAAAAATAAAAACCGGACAAATTTGTTCATCAATGTCAAGAAGGCAATCAAAGTTGATTGTCGAGAAAACTTGATGAATGTCGGTATCTTCAAGGAAACATTCCTTGACTACACGACCTTCGTGAATAAGTCGTTTTGTGAGACTTTTGAAAATTTTACTGTTAGTTTTGGTTAGACCCTTTTACGATAGTAATGAGTAAGGTAATGGACGGTGTCATGATGATCTTGTTGAGTGGCTTTGGGCATGGTTGGTCCTAAAATACAAGTTTTTCGATTAGGTTAAATTGGTTGATATGGGTTTATGGTTTTGATTTGTATTAACAATGTTGTGAACAATGTGATAAAAAAAAAACTTTTCATGATTAATTTGAAAAACCCTAATTAATTGATTAGAAATTAAGAAACCATAAACCCTTGAATTAAGATGATGAAATTTAGAACAAGTTAATGTAATTACTTACAATGATGTTCTAGGAAGGAATACTTGAAATTATGGAAGCCAATGAGGATTAATTCAGTAGCTTGGTCGTTTTGTTTTGTGTGAATATAGGGAAGTAATCGGTGGTGAAATTTTGAAAGCGTATAGTGAGTTACATTCCACGGTTCCCCGGATCCTTTGTATTTGGGATCCGGCTAGTACAACTAGAGGATCCGCCATCGTGAACGAGAAAAAGGGTTGTTTGGCATTATTTTGTAGTAGGCTTATAAATTATCTTACAAAAATAGTTTGGAAGTATTTAGATGAAGATTGTTTTTGGATGACGGCTTTTGATGAATCACATATCGAGGGTTCATATGAGACGACGACGTTAGTTTGATGAATCAAAAGGAATACTATTCCTGATGATGAAAAAGACGGAAAAGTGACGAAAGAGACTTCTAACGATGCTAGTGATTATTAAACTATGAAATAAGTTGAACTCATGTAACCTATCTAATGAAAGGTAAAACATACCTCTATGCTTCTTGGTTTGGCTTAATACCAAAAATACTTCATGAGCTCTTAAAGTAATCCTTTGTACTTGGTGTACATAAGTTGTGATTACTTTATAGATCCTTCCTTGAATGTTGTCTTCATTATTCTTTGAATGAAGATTATGGAGAGATTCTAGCATGAAGATTTCTTGAAAACAAGAGTTATTAGAATGATCTATCAATGTCCAACAAAATGATTTAAAAGAAAATATGACCTTAAAAAATCCTTCTTTGTAGTTTTCAAACATACGGATCGATCAGTCTTTAAAGTACAACATACTTTAAGAACCTTGTAACGAAGCTCGATACCAATTGTGGAAAACTAGAAGGGGGTTGAATAGTTTTACCAATTTAAAACTTCCTTTTAAATATTTAGATCGACTTATGTCAATCTATTTGATTGTTTATGTTGGACGTTGATAGATAGATATATAAACGTATAATGAAAGATAAAGAGTAAGAAGCACATCACCACGACACAAATATTTATAGTGGTTCGGCTACAAGGACACCTTCCTTGCCCTACTCCACTCCCCGAGTCACCTACTCGAGAGTTCGTAAACACTACACCAACTCCTTATGGCGGAGAAGCCTTCACAACGTCGCTTAACCTTTTTCCGGTACAAAGCTAAATACCGAGTTCTTTCACACCAAGGCGAACCACACCTAACACAACGTCGCCTACCCTTTATACGGTGCTAGGCTAACCACCGAGTTCTTTCACACCTTAGGAGAACTAATCCTTCACAACGTCGCCTACCCTTTATTAGGTACTAGGCTAAGTACCTGGTTCTTTCACACCTTAGGTGAACTACACCTTCACGACACAACAACTAGTCTCAAGGAGATCTACTCCTTGTTACAACACCATCAAGGATATCACCATCCTTGTATATAAACAAATACATATATGTATAACGATGCACCTCATCGATTATACGACCTAGGCATTCTTCCCAAATGCTACTTGATTTGATTCTTTGGCATCCTTCACTAATGCCTTTGACACAACGCTTGGCACCCTTCACTAATGCCTTCGTCTTGACATCTTTAGCATTCTTCACTAATGCTTTGACACGGATGATGAGCACCTTTCACTAATGCTTTCATCTTGACACTTTCGACATTCTTCACTAATGCCTTGACACGGATGATGAGCAACTTTCACTAATGCTTTCATCTTGACACTTTCGACATTCTTCACTAATGCCTTCAACCCAACATCTATGGAGAAAGGAAGAACTATCAACAAGATAACCTTAGTAGTCTTGATGATGACGAAGCATGACAACTCATGGACTTTGAGCTTGCACGTCTTGAGAGGTGGTGATCTTTCCTTTAGGAGGAACCTAGTAGATCACACAAAACAAAAGACAAACTACATAGATCACTTAGATCCGAGGTTAGAGGGTTAGAATACTTTGGGGAAGTTTATATGAAAAGCACACATAGAGAGGAAGAAATGGCTCTCTATTTATAGAAGAAATTCTCTTACTTACCCGGATCCCACGGATCCCTACCACAAGGATCCGCTAGCACAATGCTAGGGATCCGTGGTCCTCCTCTTTGCCCATGGGTATTTTTGGTTAAGGGTCATGGGTCATGGGTTGATCCATGGTTTTCTTTCTAGATACAATGTACTTGGTTAAGTTGTATATATAAAACCATGGGTTATGGGTCAAAACCATTTGCAAGTATTTACCCTTTTTGTATATACTTGTATTTACCCAATTTAGCATACACTTAGTTTTTACCCATTTTAGTATACTTAGTTTAAGTATATGTTTAACCCAATATGTAAACACTAGTTGTTGTACATATGTATCTAAATCATAAAATCACTTATACTTGTTTTAGTGTTTTATGTGAAAGCGTAAGTGTGTTTAGAAAACTATTAACTCAAACTATTTACGTACTTTATTTGTTTCGTTAAAATGATTTTATATTTGTTATCGACAAAACATTAGAAGATCGTAAAATATAAATAAACGTTTTCATGGCTTATTTGTATTAACACATTAGACATTAAAACATTAAACAAGTACAACAACAGATGTTACTAATATTACAACGAAATCTACTCCACATGAAGATTATTAATGTCATCTATAAGCTCATAGAGTATTCCACTCGACTGACATGCGTGATCAACTGGATTTCTTGCCAATTCTAGTGATGCCTCCAACGTCTTTATTCTTGCCTTCAACAAATTGTTTTGAGCCAATAGCATGTTGATCGTTTTATCTTTAGTTTCGCAGTTAGAGCATTGCGTTGAAGAAGATGCTTGACCAAAGTACTTTTGTTGAAATACTTCCTTCCACATAAAGTATCGACACCCATAGTCTTGATCCACGGTCATTACATGATGAAACAATTATAAGAAATGTATTCTTAACAAACAAGTTATTGATATATTTACGTAAATAAGCAAACGTTTAATTATTTACCTTGACAAAGGACATGCATAATACTTGCACCACAAGTTTTGGGCTTTTGGGATGATCTTTCAATTATAAATCCATCGTCGATAATGACACAAGAAAGGATTTTCTTGTTGCATCCGCCAAAAGAATTTGTATAATTATTTACAACATAAATCAAGAATATCATGGTTCACAAAATTAGAAGCTTCAATACATAAATAACCAATCTTGTTATAGATTAATAGTTGATACATGATTCACAAAATCACAATATAACTAGAAACTAAGATCAATCACGCCTTAGGCGTAGTCGCCCAATGATCGCCATCCGTCCCACACGAAACTCTAACTCAAATACATCTCCTCAATCCAGAAATCTCGCTCTTTACTCGTCAACGCGAGACGGTTGTAAATAAAAGATGAGGAAGAACCAGGAGGACGGTGTATAAAATTCTCCTCGTCTGCGGTACCGGAGACGGAGGCACATAAGATGGAGAAGAAGGCACATAACTGGACTCTCAACACGAGCGGGTGTGTTGTTGACACAATGAATGTCCTCCACCGAATGTCATCCGATTCTGTAACAAAAGATGAGGAAGAACTGAGCGGGGCAAAATCAGTAACAAAAGATGACGAGTCGTTACTATAAATCGAATCGCTTACTATAAATCAGTAATTTCGTAATCGTCTATACATGTTTTGTCGTTTACAATATAAATAAGTAATCGTCTATACATGTTTTGTCGTTTACAATATAAATCAGTAATCGTCTATACATGTTTTTTCATTTACAATATAAATCAGTAATCATTTTCTACGTCCTTCTAAACATTCTCTGTCGTTCAGTAAACATATGTGCCAATCCCGCGACCAAGTCATTTTTGAACCATCTCCATTGTAGGTGAGTGAGCGGGAGTGGTGAGTTTTCATCCAGAACCGCGTGAACGTAGTGGCGGCTTAGTCTTCCCCACACGAAGAATCACAACGGGGACAATAGTTGTGCTATATCTGGACCATCTCTCGGAAGACACGTAATGATTGTGAATTGGATATGCATACAATGGGACGGTTAAGAGTCAGAGCAATAGCCACCAGTAACCGCATAATCATCCAAGAACCGTAGGGTCTTTGGACTGATTCAAACCAATTCAATGAGTTGACCATAGTTGTAAACCATACCTCCCCACATTTGCATGTAAATTTCCCGGTTATTGTCTACCTCTTCCCTGACAATAGTTCGAAGTCTGGGCCATATTCATTCGTGATGACCAAGACCTACGGCAAGAGCTCGATAGCCACAATTTCCATCACCTTCCACGTTAACGATCCCTAGGATCCACCGTCAGAAAAGATGTGGAATTCGAGCCATAAAATATTCGCTACTGTCATCTGGAATGTACAACTCGTGTCTTAAATCGCCCTCGCTCACCTCTTCGTTCAAGTCTGGAACGTTAGAAGGCTCTCCCACGTATAAACTATGTCTCGCAGTTTCTTCATTTAAGTCTCGGACTTTTTTAGGTTTTGTATAGCTTCTGCGGTGCCCTGTGGGGGGGTTCTTTGTTCAAATCTGGGATATTTTGTTTAGCCTTGGATTTTTTGTCCTTTGCGCTCGGACCATCAAATCCCATGTCCATCTAACGGACTCATACTCCTCTAGCGTAGCGAATTTGTGTCTGCAATGCTTGAGCACATTTTGATTGATATGCCATCGACAGAGTAATCTGTTAGCGTTTGGGAATTCTGCTCTGCATGCCCCAAGCAACGCTAAATCTCTGTCGGTGACGATAACCCACGGTAATATTGTTCTTCTATCACCAACTTAACACATTCCAACACCCATTTGAAATTTGGCTCTTTTCACAGTTCAAAAGCTAAACGCCATTGAGAATGTTCGTTTGTTGAAGTAACTCCAACAATTGTAAAGAATGGCGGTTTAAACAACGTGGTGTTGTATGTGGAGTCCATCGGCATGATTTCCGGAATGTTGTCCATGTGGCATATGACGTTGGGTGAACAAAAATATTTCGTCCGACTCATTAGTGTGGTCATTTACCACAGGGTAATATGTATAACCTTACGCCTCAAATGTACTAAAAGGAGTTGTATCGAGTCAAATCACCACGACGGTGCGCGACGTATCTTGTCTTGTGCATTATATACCGCTTTAATGCTAGACACGTTATTCGGATCGCTCTCTTTTAGTGAAGAAAGTATAATTCGTGGTGCTACTTGATGTTTTGTCAATTGCTCCACCAAAACTAACTCACTTTCTTTTAATCGCATGGCACTGTGAAAACCATGGAACGAGTCTACAAAATCATGATTATGCCTCGGACACTTGACCTCAAGATCCAACCACTAGTTTTAGTGGTACCGGTTCGACCTTTTATAAATTTCGCGATGTCGAATGGGCAATTAATTTTAGCGATGCCGTCTGCCGTTCAAGTTCATCTTCTAAACCTTCACGCGGGACGTCCCATGTCTAGAACACTTAAATTCGATTGAGTACTTATAGCCCCTATCTGTTTTGGTTCTTCCTTTAACAATAAGAAAACCGTTCGATTGAGCAGTAGATTGCACCCAATCAGTTAAAGCAACTTCAGTACCGAACACCTAAAAAATAAAAAACACAACAACTTTTATAAAACTTTTAATACAACTTTTAAAAAACTTGTTATAAAACTTTTAAAAAAATACTACTTTTAAAAAACTTATAATACAACTTTTATTTTAATACACATTTTAATACAACTTTTATTTTAATACTAACTTTTATAATACAACTTATATTATAAAACTTTTATAATATAACTTTTAATATAAAACTTTTATAATACATTTTATATAAAACTTTTATTTATAATACATTTTATATAAAACTTTTAATATAAAACTTTTATTATAAATGTAATACAACTTTTAAATGTAATAATACTTTTGTTTATAAAACTTTTATGGGTAAAAGCCATAAAATAACAACGCACTTTCTAAAATTTATCGACTTGAAACACTTACTTTTTTATTAACGTATACACCTACGTACTTTCAAATTTTGTTCGACGTTACCCATATTGTAATAAAATAATATTATTTAATATGATATTATATTAATATAAATCGGTTATATGGGTGAAGTCGAACAAAATTTAAAAGTACGTGGTGTATATGTTAATAAAAAGTAAGTGTTCAAGTCATACATTTTAGAAAGTACGTTGTTATTTTATGGCTTTTACCCAACTTTTATTTAAAAAAATTTTATTTATAAAACTTTTATTTAAAAAGTATTAAAGGGTGTGTGGGTGTGTTACGTGTGTGGTTTTAAAGGGTGTGTGGGTGTGTTACGTGTGTGGTTTTAAAGGGTGTTACGCGTTCGGTTTTTGTGGTGTTACCGTGTGCTGCGTTTTTCATCTCTTGAGTTGATAACTCATCTCTCATCTCACTCTCAAAGTAAACTCACTCTCTCTCACCTGTTTCTCTCTCTCTCTCTCTATAAAGATTTTAGATCTTAATATTTTAGATCTAAAAACTTGATCTAACAAGTATAAAACTTGTTAGATCGTTGGTTGCATGTACAAATTTTAGAGAGATTGGTAATGTTGTGGTCGTATCTGTTATGGTGGTATCTGTTTTGGGTGTATCTGTTTCGTTGTTTAAGTTTTTAGATCTTGAATATTTTTATGATCTTGAAAAAAATTTGAGGTTGGTTTAAAAAAATGTTTGGTTTTCTTTGATTATCTAAAAACATTTTAGATCTAAAAACTTGAGATCTAACAAGTATAAAACGTGTTAGATCGTTGGTTGCATGTACAAATTTTAGAGAGATGTGGTGATGTTGTGGTCGTATCTGTTGTGGTGGTATCTGTTTCGTTGTTTAAGTTTTTAGATCTAAAAAGTTTCTAGATCTTGAATATTTTTATCATCTTGAAAAATTTTTGAGGTTGGTTTAAAAACATGTTTGGTTTCCTTTGATTATCTAAAAACTTGAGAGATGTGGTGATGTTGTGGTGGTATTTGTTTCGCTGTTTAAGTTTTTAGATCTAAAAAGTTTCTAGATCTTGAATATTTTTAAGATCTTGAAAAAAATATGAGGTTGGTTTAAAAACATGTTTGGTTTAAAATTGATTAACTAAAAACTTTTTAGATCTAAAAACTAGAGAGTGGTGGTGATGTTGTGGTCGTATCTGTTTCGTTGTTTAAGTTTTTAGATCTAAAATTTTTTTAGATCTTGAATATTTTTATTATCTTGAAATAAATAAGAAGTTGGTTTGAAAAACATGTTTGGTTTAAAATTGATTAACTAAAAACTTTTTAGATCTAAAAACTAGAGAGTGGTGGTGATGCTGTGGTTGTATCTGTTTCGTTGTTTAAGTTTTTAGATCTAAAAATTTTTTAGATCTTGAATAGTTTTATGATCTTGAAATAAATAAGAGGTTGGTTTGAAAAACATGTTTGGTTTAAAATTGATTATCTAAAAACTTTTTAGATCTAAAAACTAGAGAGTGGTGGTGATCTAAAAAGTTTCTAGATCTTGAAAACATGTTTGGTATCTGTTTCGTTGTTATGTTTTGCAGGTTTGGGGTGCCTCAATAACATGACCTTTGCTGGGGCTGTAGGGGTGATACTCTAGCCAAGCACCTCATTATTCACTGATTTGGTAATGCAGTTTCATTACTGGATGGTAACGTGATCATTTTTAGCTCACTTTGCAACTTTAATGAAAAAAACTTGAGAGTTTTGGCATGGCAAAACTGATGACTTTCTAAAAAAAAGGCAATGGTGATTTTTTTTTTTTTTATAAAAAATTTAAAGAGTTTTGGCATGGCAAAACTGAATTGACGGTAAAGTGAGTTTCTACCTCACTTTGCAACATTCAAATTTGCAGCCAACATGAGCTAAAAAGCTAATAATCTGAGCCTATTGGATAAGTTGTTTACCTCTTGTGTGTCAAATGGTGAACTAGACATGGTTGTTGCTTGTTGTGGTGGACTGTAACACTTGGGACTGTGACACTTGTTGTCCTGTTGCTTTCTTGCTAGTTGTTGCTTGTTGTGGTTGGTGAAATTTGCTAGTTGTGTTGTTGCTTTCTTGCTAGTTGCTGGGTGGTGTTGTTGATTTCTTATGGCATTTTAAGGCTGAAATGCTGCACTTGTTTACTTTCTTATGAACTTTTGCAGAAATGGAATCTTACTTACCACTTGCACAATGAAAACGTGTTTGTGCTTGGTTAGACTTGCGTTTGAGACTGTTGTGACTGTGCGGTTTGAGACATGTTGTGCTTGGCTTGCTTAGACTGAGTGCTTGGCTTGGTTAGACATGTTGTGACCTGTTGAAAATAGGGTGTTTGGCTAGGCTAGCATTGTGAACTTGTGCACTTGTGCGCTTTGATACCACAGACTTGTGAGGCGATGATGATAACCGAAACCGATGGACTGACAAAGTGAGGTTTATCTCACTTTGCAACCTTCGAATTTGAGCCTTTTTCAAAAATTCCGAGGCGATGATGATTTTTTAGCCTTATAATTTTCCGAGGCGATGATGAAAATCGAATGGACGGTAAAGTGAAATAAAATCTCACTTTGCAACCTTCGAACTGAGCCTCAAAATTTTCCGACTATGTTTTTTCTAAAAAGTTATAAAACAAAAAAACTTATAAAAAAACTTGTAAAAACTAAAAGTTGTAAAAAAAAAAAAAAAAAAAAAAAAAAAAAAACTTGTAAAAACTTAAAAACTTGTAAAACTAAAAATAAAAAAACTTGTATTTTATATTTTTGCAAACCAAAGCAAACTAAAACACCCAAACCTAAACTTTTTTATATTTTTGCACAGAAATCGAGAAAAACATTTCCACCAATGATTGCCACCAACCCTATTTTTTCACTTGCCAAGCACCCCATAGCCCTTTGGGGTGCCTGCATAGCATGACCCGTTTTAAATTTGTATAGAAAGGTGTAATGTCACAAATGTAAAGTTGGTTATACTGATAGCCATGCTTAGGTCGTGTCGTCATCACTGCTTGGCTTCGGCACATGGTTTTCATGTATCTGTCACAACCCTTTCAATGCCGCCTATAGGTGTTTTGCCCTTATATTGTGGTATTTGTGTTCAGTGGGTTCGATAGAGGAGTTGCTGTTTGTTGAGTTTTTTGCATGGAAGATAATAGTCTTTAGATTTGGATCTATGTTTCAGCTATCAACTCAAGACAACGATGGTCATTTGTATCCTTAGTTGATGATGAAGATTCAAGGCGTGGTTGCTAAAATTCTGATCCTGATCCTAGAATTTTACGATTTTATGATTCTATAAAGGAAAAATGATCGAGATGGGATACTAATAGGATCCTGATCTTAACTATAGGATCTTAAGATCTCGATCGATCTCATCTTACTTTTATCGAACCACAAGCTAAATAACCACAAATTAATGTATTAAATTTTGTAGAATATGAAAAGCAAGATGCTTATCGTATTAAACACTGCATAATCATAATTTTGACATACATTTTTATGATATATAATAATATGTAGATTTGCATAAATTCACAACGCCTATTAAGAAAATGACACTATAGTAGGACCTTAGGATCCCGATCCGATCTTACGATCATGATTTTGCAAAAACAAAAACGATCATAAGAAGGATTCCGATCTTAAAAACCTTGAATCAAGGTCTTAGATGGAACAAGTTTTTGGTTTATGTTTTTCAAAAGTCAAGTTTCTAGTTCAATTGTTATCTTTTAATCATGTTAGGTTTTTATATTCAAATGATGCATTTTGCAAACTTTCATTGCATTTGCCATATTATTTTTTATGGTCCGACTTCAATATCCGTTTCACTTTTGCTAAAACCTTATGAATTGTTTAATTGTTCTATACGTTTCTATAAACCGAGAGAAATTTGGATAGAACATATAACCACAAAAAGTTGTCATTACAAAAACTCCTGCGCTTGGAGAGCAAGAGACTAGGGGATGTTTGGTAGAGGGAAATGAAAATGGAGAAATGAAATGAAGAAATGAAGAAATGAAAATAGATCAAATTCTTGTTTGGTAGCTTAGGGGGTGGCAGTCATGCCACCATAATTAATCCATACCTAATCACTCACCAGTAATATCCTTCCATCTCATCTCATACCTATCTCATACCTAACCATAGTTTTTTAGTGGCAACCATACCTAACCCATACCTCATCTAAAAAAGTGAATTCTTTTTTTATAAAGACAAGAATAAAGGCTTGTCCCTCTCCCACACCAATTCGGTGAACATTACCGATTTGCCATACACCAACACCACACCGATTTGGTGGTATTGGTGTTACCGATCAGTATGACCCAAACCGAAGGCCACCCCGATCCCACTGCCACCCCCCTTAGAGAAATAAAAAGATGTAGAATCATAAAGAATTGATGAAGAATTGTTAGTGCAAATTTCAAAGTTTCATTTTCACTATCTATTGTTGGGAATTGAAAAAATGAGACCAGTTTGAAATATTTTTTTCATGATGTCTATTTCAGTTGCAAACAAATTTACTTAAATGTCTTATAATCAAAAATCATGTTTTCATAATAATTTTTGGTTTAGAAAGTTATTCAACTTACATATATTTTTGTATATGATTTTCAAGTATTTTTATTTAATTATGGGTCTAATTTTTTCTGGATGATATCAAATCTGCTACGTAAATTATTTCAAGTTATTTTTCTTTCAAACAATTTTTTTTTCTTTTCTCTAGGATCAAATCTCTTGTTACCAATACAAGAATTCATTGAAATTTTCTACAGATTTCTTTCTAACAACAGAGAATTCCAATTCTCTCTTTTTCTTTGTACCAAAAGCTATGTTGAGTTTATGATATATAAAATACAATAAAACATAAAGACATCAAGAGTACACAATGAAGACTTAAGATCATAACAAATAAATTAATTAACGAAAGTATGCGTAACGCACCTCTTGCGAATGTCAAATCCCTCGAGCAAAGCAAAACAACCCTCGAGCAAAGCAAAACAAAGAAGTACTTATTGGTGTAAGAATAATGTCTTACAACCACGCTCTTGTACACACGAATTAACCAAACGAATCAAGCGATTGCTAGATCTAACACAAGTCCTCGCTTAAGAAAACGAAACCAAACTCCCTTACTTGGGGTGTTCGCCGAATATTAGACTAGAGAGAGAGAGAGAGATCTAGGGTTAATTCAATGCACAAGTGTATGAAACCCTAGAACCTATCCTCTTTATATACTAGTAGGTAAACTTAGAGAACAAGTTAGGGAATTAGGCCTTGAGAGGCCCTATGGCCGCCACTATTGAAAGCCCAAAGCCCAACCCATAACTTTTCCAAGTTTTCCATTTCTAGTCCTTTTCTTTTCATTTAACGGTCGTTAGTCATTTTTCCGTTAAATACTTAACGATCGTTAACCGGACTTAATGTGTAATAATTAATCGTAAACATAAACATTAATTATTAACTTTAATTCTCATTCGCTAATGTGTGCAATCCGTGGTCACGAGTTCGAATCCGACATTCACATGTTTGTAAATATATACATTTCCAACAGCCCCACTGGATATGTTTACAAAACGTGAAATGACATTGGTTAGCGTCTAGCAACACGCCAATGCCCCCAAAGACAACTCGTGTATGGTTTTCTCGGAGAAAACCAAGTTTGATGATTCATCATCATATTCATCCTTTGTTTCTAATACCATGTTAATAAGAATATGGATCTCACTCATTTCTTAATTAACTATTCTGTTTCTCGCTTTATGATTTATTAAGATTACCAATTCTTCCGAATGTAAGACCTTGGGTATGGCCATACAAACATCTTAACAATCCTACGAGGGCCCAAGAGTATTATACTTCAAAATAAATTTGAAGGAAACAAATCCCATTTTGACTACAAGGTGATTCATAAATTTCGCAACACTTCGAAAACAACCCTTATAACTACCGCCACGTAGCGTTAGATTGCTTCACAAAATGCACTACATCCATGACATATCTCTTGTATCTCAAGTCGAGGATAAATATCCATGATATACTTAATGACAAAGATCCATAAAGTATCATCATGCGGGTGGGATAAGTCCTATACTCAATTCATTGAATATCATCTGAAATTAGTCATGCTACGCATCAATATACTTTCAAGTATATTCTAACTAATACTCAGATTTGTCTTAATTCAATATCATTCCCATGTTATTGATTGACAACGGACTATTTAGAATAACTTAAGTTATTCAAGGATTTAAACATGCAAATACAGGACACAATATTATAAATGAAATTAAACGTATACCGTACTTTAATTCATTATAAATAATAATTGTTTAACATCCTTTATCCAAATACTAAATAGATCAATGCATGATAATACTAGTTAATGAATTTTGCCACAAGTCATGCAACTCATACTTGTTGACAAGGCATAATTTCAACTAACTTTGATCTATAGGAATTTTGAGAATACTTATTTCAATAAGTGACTTTCTTGTATATGTTTACACATATCTTGATATTGTCATATCATTCCATAAGGTGCGTGATAACCTGAACCACCCTTTTATGACAATTATCTTTCAAAACTTTAAAGTTTTAAAGTATTCTTTATTCTTTAATGTATAATGCAACTATGCTCTTAGATGAGCATAACTAGTCAACATGGTCATCATCAAGGATACCATGACTAGAATTGAGTGTCATCTCAATTATACCAAAGATCATTGTGTACAACAATATGCTCTTTAAACATCCGTAAACTTGAACAGCTTATAGTGTAATGTTGGTGCCTACCAAACTCAAGTTTGTTGGCAATGACAATTATGAAATAATTGCCATATTTTCGTCCATAGAATCTAGGAGCATATCCGATCGTGGAATGTGATTCTAAATCCAAACATTTTCCTTTTAAAATATTTATTACACTAACAACTTTCAATGTTGTCAAATCATCTTGTAACCAAGCATGACACAACAATCTTATACACAACATGATGTACATGATGAATCTTCAAGTTAAACTTTAAGATCTCATTCATATTATATCTTGTTAAAGATATGTATTTATCATGTTTTATTAGACTCATTTATTTTACCGCATATGTTTATAAACATATATTCCAAGGTTGTATGTCTTATTTCCAAATCTTACAAACAAAGTTTCATTCCCAATTAAAACTTAATTTAGGTGGAATGTAGTTGCCCATACAACATATAAGATTTAAGAAAATAATACTCCCACTAGCTTTCGTGAATACTTATGAGCTATCTTATTTTAATTTATTAAATCAAATATTGATTTAATATTAAACATAAGAATCATCTCATAGATGCATGCATATATCCATTCATGGATTCTTGCGTTTGTACATATTCAAAGATTATTTGAATTCATAAAACTACTTTGTATTACTTATCGCCCTCGCAAAAGTAATTCCACAACAAAGAGTTTTGATATTCATTGTCAAAATTTCATATCAATGAAACTAAGTATGACAATTATAATCTTTATACTTTTATTTAATGTATCTAGAAAAGAATATTCAATCATAGTTAATTGCTTAAATATGATTAATATTATTATCACTAGACATGCATTAAATATGTGTACAATATTGTCCATATGATTTCTACACAAAGATTTAAACCACTAGGGTTTCCATCTTTGAAGAAACTCATATTCATTATTAAGATAAACCAAATATCTAAAGTTGATTATCTTTATGGACAAGATCTCAACATTCATAGTATGATTGATTTACCACAATTCAACATTTGGTAAATTTATCATTATGATTAAACAGCTTACCATGATCCCGTAACTCATATTCCTCAACATATTAAATATCCGAGATATCCTTACGGATCTATGAATGACAATTCCATCATATTGAGGTCTATCATATACATGTTTAGCCTCATCATGATATTTGCTAGTGCATTTTAGAAGATTATGTATTTTGTAATTCAATCTTTCAAGATCTAAACAAAACTCCCACTTGCCTTTAACAATTTAAAGATTACCTCTAAATAGTTTAGCAAGTAGAGCAACAATACATTGTTCTCTTTTGGGATATTACAAAAACATTGACAGCTCTCGACTTTAGTTTGTTACAACCCACTCTACAAGTAGTTTAACAAATTCGAACTTCATTATAAGACTTAATGTGATTCATCACATTCCATAAACAAATGGTGTCTTATCAATCTTCTAGGTTGGAGTCTTATTGAGTATATTCAATCTATACTCAATCTACTAACCTTGATAACATGTGGAAGAAACTATAGTTATCTTGAATCAAACATGCCAATAGATTTTGATTCTTCTAATCGAACATACCATAAAACTATGGTATTTCATTAGAATTAATATTGTAAGATAATCTAACAATATTTAAGATAACATCTACTATTTGGCTTACCTATTTACCAATAAAGTAAAACTTAATGGTACAATAGAATTACCAAGTCAATTGCATGTATTATAACACAAGTATTTTGACCAAGTCAAAAGACAAACAGCTTATAATCCCACTATACGTTATAAGTCTTTGATCAACTCATTGACTTCATGCACATGTCTTAAAACATAGCAAGTTAACGTCTTACTTTATTTTGTAAGTCTTGTATTAACAGACTTCATGTTTGTGACTTTACAAAATCATAAACATTTATAATTAAAGTAATTATGAACACCACCTCGGGTTTCAATTAATATTTCAAGTTAATATTTACTACATATATTTAAGTCATTCAAGGAATACTCAAATTCAAAGTAGTATCAGATTACTTCATTTAATTATGTCATTCCATGAAATGTTCAATGTAAGAAACGCAGAATCATCCATGCTCGCTCACGACACGTGGATATTTTACCTGGCTACAATCTAGTTCACGTTCTCACGTAACATAAATTGTAACTACAAGTGTTTCTTAAATATTGAAAGACATAAATATTTAAAATAAAGTATTCTTTGTTATCATCTTGACACATGTTCTTAATAGGGCAATCATACACATTTAAATGTATAATTCCTATTATAACATTACTCTCTTACCTTGCGGTCAAGAGAATCCATTTAAATCATATTTATATGTGTTGTACCTTGCACACAATAAAGATTTCTCCCACTTGTGCTTGGAACAACATCATGTAGCAGATAAACAACACGATACACGCTCGCTTATTCGATTAATATGATTTGTGTCATAGATATAACAAGTAGATGTAGAACTATATTGTTTAGTAAGGAAACGCACATGACTTTCCTTAAAAACATAAGTGTCTACAATTGGAAAGTAATTATCTTTGAAGATAATATGGGTTACTACACGTGAAATAAGGCTTGTAGCTCCCATCGAATTAGAAATCATTAAAACAACTTTATTCAAGAATGCAACACAAATGCTCCCACCGAATCGACAACATTGTAAGTGTTGCATAACCAAAGGAAAACAACTTGCTTGCTTTTTACTTTCCTACACCTTTGAAGAACCATACGTAATCATTACTAAGGTACTAAAAGGTGTATTCTACTCTGTGAATGATGGGTTATCCATCAATGTTATTAACTTGAAAAATTGGGTATGCAATTTCTTCCTTAATGTGCCTACCATCCCATACCGGTATGTAGCACCTTTAAAGGCTAAAGCAAACCAACTAGATAAATTAAGCTAGTTTGCCTTTTACCAATTTTCGCGGTAATTAGTCTAGCTTCTAATTTAGTAACCCATATACATGTTTTCCAGCTAACCAACATTCATGTTTGTTACAAAAGGATTCATTCACCAAATGATGGTAATGAAATCTTTATGGAAAATAAGATGTGCAATTCATTGCTATGAGTTACATTAGAATTTAGACAATTCAAACGCTCCTATTATACCTTTCTCATTCATGAAAAGGAATAGGATTGAGTCTCATGCTTCTCCCATGGAAAAGAGACTTCGCTTGTCTTTTCGGTAATTATTCTCGATCAAACATTTGTTTGAAAGCGTAATGGATCAATTTATCGATCAAAGACTAAACCTCATTTACGGTTAAATGTTGCATTTATACATTCAAAAGAATTACAAAATTCAATTTTAGTATTTTCGATAATTTTCCTTTTCAATAAACAATTAAATACCCAAGGTTCATATTCATATAACCAATTAATTATTATTGAAAACTAGGACCCAAATTGTCATAATTTCATTACATCAGTTGATCTGCTAGTAATGAACCTTATACAAAATGGTAGAGCTTTTGCTCAATTGCCAATTTCAATTGCAATTCCTAGATTTATGGGATTTACATATAGCCAATTTCAATTGCCATGTAAACATGTTTTATCCCATCTTATGCCTTGAGTTGCCGCTCACCGCTTAACTCAATTAAGTTGTCCAACTTAAGAAACTGCAAAATCGTCCATGCCCGTTCTCACGACACGTGGACATTTTACCCTTTGATTACGATCTAAGTCACGGTCTCACATAAATAAAAAATAATCTTAGGTGTTTCCGTTTCGTTGGATGGCATATAACTTAAATTAAAAGGTAATAATTTTGATGTTAAATCAGATATGTACAAAGATGTCATGCATTCATCTTTGTAGCATAGTTTTATTAAAACATTTATATCTTGTTTTAATGTATAAGCTTTTCATCATCAAACTTTAATTGAGGTATTGGGTTCACCAATCAAGGAATTAGTGTTAATTATCATCCATTATACCGCACTTTTGCATAAGTGTAAACACTTAGTGTTTCGGATAATTACCACCTAAGTGGCGCATGGAATCAACACTAATTCGCCCTTAAGATGAGCTTGCACATTTAATGACTTACTAAGTAGCTCCACCGAACTTACAGGGGAGAGGACTGTGCACGCGCTAAAGCACAACCTTAGACATCCATTCAGTGTGACTGTATGCACTTCTTTAAACCCCTTTTATTAGTTCATTCTCATGGGTGAGCTGCTCACCATTTGTACCAAAGTCATCAATCAATTAAACGATTATGATTACTATTCTTAAAAATACATGTTTCACCATTGTTTAGGTCAGTTTATTTTTCTTATAAAAATACCCTTGTTACAAAACACAAACAAGCAAGTATTTATAAAAATAAACAAATAAACAATGAATGCATAACAAATAAAAGTCATGCATATCAAATAGCCACATGCAAACGGTTTTGATAAATCTTATTAATAACCAATTCTAGATCTGTCAATATGCATATATTTAATTAAGACTTTCACCCGTTTTCATCTATGTACAAGGTGAACCACATGCATCGATTCATCGATTGCGTAAGTCAAAACTAAATATATACCACATAGCACATAATTGATTAAATAATAATTATTGAGGTCTTCCCCAATTTTAGATCTATCATAATTTAGTGTATATCACTTAAACATGAAAGACATACAATAAAAGCAAATCCATGATAAAACATGCGATAATTATCATGGACATAAAATTACACTTAACAATTAATGCAATTAAACAGAGTTACGATATACACATAAAGTTGCATGCATCTTAGGGTTTCTAATCCAATTAAAACAATAGTTTACAAAACCCTAATTAGGGCACCAAAAACGCCTCTCAAAATTAGGGTTTAGGTTTTGCAAACCCTAGATCTAAGCATACAAATAATAACACATTCATGTTTATTTTAATTATGTGTTTCAAGAATTAATTACTTGTTATACAAGGCTCGTGATGCCACCGTTGAGTTTATGATATATAAAATACAATAAAACATAAAGACATCAAGAGTACACAATGGAAGACTTAAGATCATAACAAATAAATTAATTAACCGAAAGTATGCGTAACGCACTCTTGCGAATGTCAAATCCTCGAGCAAAGCAAAACAACCCTCGAGCAAAGCAAAACAAAGAAGTACTTATTGGTGTAAGAATAATGTCTTACAACCACGCTCTTGTACACACGAATTAACCAAACGAATCAAGCGATTGCTAGATCTAACACAAGTCCTCGCTTAAGAAAAACGAAACCAAACTCCCTTACTTGGGGTGTTCGCCGAATATTAGACTAGAGAGAGAGAGAGAGATCTAGGGTTAATTCAATGCACAAGTGTATGAAACCCTGTAACCTATCCTCTTTATATACTAGTAGGTAAACTTAGAGAACAAGTTAGGGAATTAGGCCTTGGAGAGGCCCTATGGCCGGCCACTATTGAAAGCCCAAAGCCCAACCCATAACTTTTCCAAGTTTTCCATTTCTAGTCCTTTCTCTTTTCATTTAACGGTCGTTAGTCATTTTTCCGTTAAATACTTAACGATCGTTAACCGGACTTAATGTGTAATAATTAATCGTAAACATAAACATTAATTATTAACTTTAATTCTCATTCGCTAATGTGTGCAATCCCGTGGTCACGAGTTCGAATCCTGTAAGATGACATTCACATGTTTGTAAATATATACATTTACAACAATTTTTATTCCTTGCTATTATATTACTACATATTATTTATATTTTGGTTCTAAAGTGTTTTACATAAGATCTATATTTTTCTACAATACAAAGTCGTCACGAAGACTGTATAGAAAATCGAGTTTCTATTTTGGTGCGGGAAATGGAGTTACTGAAACATTTGAAATAAATTGATTTTGGATTTTTCGCATGTTTATGATTAATGTCTTTTTTTCTATCTCACTAAATTGTTCATTTAGTTATGTAAAATTGAACAAATTAAATGTATTCACTATTTTTATTACCATAATGTTTGAAACTTGAATTTTTTCTTAGGCTATCTTATAAAGTCATGTTTGATATTCGATAGATATGTATAAGTGTATTACGTTAGACCCATGAACGCCTATTAGCAAGACAAGACATTTTGGTAGAATCTGATGATCTCGATCTTGCAAGGACAAAAACAATTACATGTAGGATCTCGATCTTGACAGCCTTTGTATAAACTATAAAGTGTCTCCCTATTTTAGATCCTCTTGAAGACTCCCGAATTAAGCTAGAAAAAAATGTCATGTTCTACCGTCTTTTCTAATAATTTTACTTTAACTACTATCATGGAGTGTTAATTAAGATTAATAGTCTTAAGTCTTACCAAGAAGAAGAAAAGAAGCATTGCTTGTGAACCAAGCATAGACAAAAAGTAGGAAACATAACACATCTCTCCAAAAAATATACCAAAGTGTATGACTATAAAAGGTGAAAATGTAACCAATGTAAATTTTGTTTTGGGATATGCAAGTGAGACGACTTAAGCATGTGTCATTGTGATAATGACTTTTCGTCGGTACATCGCTTTCTCTCTCCGACGACCGACGACGACAGCGCAATACACAAACATGTATTGAATCCGGTAAAGTTTGAGCTTAACACTCGGTTGTGTGCTCAACCGAGTTGTGTTTCCTTCTCTCCCCAACCGACGCCAACCGAATCATCCACAACGGCCCAACCTTGCTCGACCGACTCATTCAACCGACAGCAACCCCTCCCATTATGCATAGCCTTATGGTTATTTGGTCCGTAAAATGAAGAAATGACTAAACGGCTTTTGGTCTACATATTACTTTTGTATTGGTTTTCCATCTAAATTTCATTAATATGAACAACTTTTGTCAAAAGAAACACGACATCATGCGACCGATTAATTAAAAAGAATATGCTCAATTAACAAGTCTTCTTCGTCATCTGTCTTGTTGTTTTCATACTCATCTTCAACTTGTTTGAATAAGATAATAAATACTTATTATGGAGAAGAGTATATTTAGTTATTTACGTATCAAAAGTTTTTGATATTTTTCTATTTAGAAAAAAAGAAGGAAATTAATTAATATTTAATTACAAAGGCAATTAAACGCATCTTTATACCGTTGCGACGAGCATTTTACTATCTTCGATAAACAAGCACTTTCACGAACTTTGACGATTTTTTTTTATTTGTTTTTTGTTACCTTTTTTTTAGTCTTTGTTTTCAGTATTAAAATTCGTATGACATATCAGATGTGATTTGACACTAATATGAGAGTTCGAACACTAAACTACTCAACGACGTTCTCCATTTTCGCAATGAAAAACACACATTAATGCCTTTCTAACTATATGCCATACACTGTATTTAAATTACAGATTATAGCAGTTCCTTTATGAAACTTCCACAATCATATGTGATTTTATGTGTCTTGTCCAACTTTAACGAATTAATTCACTATTATATAATTCAAAATATAGAGAATGAATCCACTAAGAAGAAAAATAAAAATAAGAAGAATGATAAATATTTTCAGCCACACATTTCAAATGAAGGAGGAGAAATTCATGGAAGATGCATCTTTTTTCAGAGCAAGATCCGAAATGCTAACATTATAGTTATTTCATCATTCTCATTTTACTTTATTTATTATTTGATCCTTACTCTCAAAATATAATGTGTTAGATATAGTTGAAAAGTTATGATTATTTAGTTAAAAAAAAAGAAAAAAAAAAAGAAAAAAGGGTAAAACTTTTACAATTTTGTAGAAAAAGTTATATTCAAGTTACTACATGTTTAAATATTTGAATATTCAAATTATTGTTGAATCACATTGATTTTTCATGCAAGTTTCAACAATAAAAAAAATAAAAATAAAAAAAGAAGAAAAAATGTGAAAAAGCAAAACAAAAAAAGAAAAAAAAAACTTTGTCAAAAGTATATTAAAGTGCTCGTTTATAAAAAGATACTTAAAATACTCATAATAATGATGTAATTTTTTGAACGATTAAAATAAATGAACATAAAAAGAATATTAACTTAAGAAAAAAATGAACTGAAAATGCGTTTGTAACGTAGTACTCCGTATGAAAATAAATGACTATAAGGCTGGTCGCATTCGATGGTGCAAGATCGGTTGGGCATCAAAAAAACTTGTCCTCAACCGATGTTAACATCGGTCATATCGATTGCGAGGGTCGGTTGGAACATCGATCGACTAGGCCAAATTTGCAATATCGAGTGAAATTCCACTCGATGTTAAATGCATCCAAATCCCAACCACATTTGACCGTTTGGGGTAAAATCAAAATATTTTTAAAACTTGACCGTTTGGTCATTAAACTAAAAAAAAAAAAAAAAAAAAAAAAAAAAAAACTTTTTTTTTAAACCAATTTTACCACTCTATAAATACCAACTTCACCTCAAACACAATTCACCGCTCACCATTTCTCATCTATATTCATTTCAATCTAATTCTCATCCAACTTCAAAATGTCAAAGAAAAATACCCCACAATCAAAAAACCGACGATCACGACTACCCTAAAATGCCCCGAATATGAATTTCTGCCGAAAACAACTTCGAGTTAACCGCATATCACCACAACAAAACCGCCTATTCGCTTTCTTCCACAAAGTTTTGATTATCAATCACAACTAGCACAACCAAATCAAAACCAAAACCCGCTTTTATGTTAACCGTCCTTTTGTCCCACCGCAACGTCCTTACCACGATTCACGCAAGAACCTGTGGGTCGTCGTACCATCCAAACATGGACTTCATTTACCCTTCTCGAATCAGATCAACCTTATTCCCGATTCGAGGTACTAATCTTGACATGAATTTGGAAGATTATTTGCGGAGTATAATACACAAAACTACCCAAGTCAAGATGCTTGATGGGCCAAGGTTCGGTCACGGTTAGCACCACGGTTCGCTCCATGATTCCATTCCTGTTGATGATTTTGATGATGAGAAAACCGCTTCACCAAGAGATGTCCCCCATCAAACCAAAGCAACCATCAAGACGTGCTTCAAAGGCCAAGGACAAAGGCAAGAAGCCGGAAACAAGCAAGGGGAAAGCCAAGAAGCCCGCTGAGCCATGGACAAAGGAGGAAGAGGTGGCGCTTTGTAAAGCTTGGGTTTATGTGTCGGAAAACTCGGCGAGAGGAAACGCCTAGAACCGCTTCAAGTTTTGGGAGTTAGTGATCGACTACTTTAAAAAAGAAACTGGCAAAGACCGAACCTATGACTCCATCAATACCAAATGGAAGAGTAGGATTCATAATAGGGTTGGTAATTAGTGTGCTATCATGGAGAATATCAAGAATACCCATGGAAGCGGTGAGAATGATATCGACGACACTTCAAAAGCTCTTAGAGAATACCGTATGACGACGGTCATGATTTCACTTTGGAGGAGTGTTGGGAGGTTTAAAGGGTCATGCTTGGAAGAACGTTGAGATGCCGGCTTCGAAAACGAATAGTCGGAAGAAAACAAAGGGTTCTACCACTACCTCCGGTTTAACCCAAGCTCGTGATCCTTTCGATGTCCAAGACGTTGATGATTCCGATGAGGAAGGGACTAGAGAATCACGACCGGTTGGTCGTGACAAAGGAAGGAAGAAACCATCCTCCTCCTCTCATGATGATGATGTTCCATCGACTCATTTATGCAATCGTTGGCCAAACTTTCTTCAAGACCAAGCCGTCAAAAGGGAGAAAGGTAAGAATAAGGAGGGTTTAGAAGATACTTGATTACGGTAGGGAAAAAGAGCTCGAGATGAAAAAAGAAACTCGAGCTCATGAGGCTATCAAAATAGAGTCCGACATAATCTTCTACAACACCCTAATCGACCCAAAATTGACCGCCGCCAACTAGAAGAATTGACGAAAGTCAAGGAAACAATCAAAACACGTTACAATTTAGATTATTAGTTTAAGTATTGTAGTGTTTATTTTAATTTCGTATTGTAATGTTTTTTTTTTTTTTTTTTTTTTTTCTCGTATTGTAATGTTTTTTAATTTTAATGAATTTAAATTTAATGTTAAAAATGTTTGAATAAAAAAAAAAAAAAAAAGCTCGTCATCGATCGTGGCATCCGGTCATGTCGATCGGTGAAGAGAGAAATTGACGCGCATACTTGGATGACCCAGTCACGATTAAAGTAAAACACATGTTTAATGCCATAGGGAGGGAGGTGGTTGCTAATACCCTAATACCCCAGGGGCCACATCACCTCTATCCAATATAAATCGTCCAATTCAAACTACCCCAATACTACCCTAACACTACTATAACTAGGCGGAGCAGACCGATCCTACCCTAACACTACCTTTCATAAAAGAAAAAAAAAATAGAGAACAAAGGTAATTTTCGAGCGGTTCCGAGCTCGATTTGGTCCTCCAACTCAAGTACCCGATTCACAAAGAATGGTGTACCCTAATACCCTAATGCTACTTGATGCCTTACCCGCATCCACTCCGTCATGCCTTAGGCGACCAGACATGTATGATACTTTTGATATACAGAGGAAATCTACTCAAAATTATACAAACAGCAAATCCTACCCAACAAGTAGCCAATTAAAGTAAAACACATGTTTATTTTGTTACAATATAATAAGGCGATTACTCCTTTCTTTTCTTTTGGATTATTAGTATATTATTTAATTCGTGTCTTTTTATTTTATTTTATTTAGTGTGACATTGGCCTTCTCTTTTTGAGGTTTTGAGGTAAGGGTTATTATACATAGAAGTCACTAAAGTTCTTGTAAAATTTGTCTAAGTCACTAAAGTTCAAAGTTGTTATTCAAGTTCTTAAACCATGAAAGTTCCATCCGGGTTATTGAACTTATGAAAGTTGTCATTCGAGTTCTTGACTTCAGAGACGTGACATTTATGTTACTTAACATATCAAAGAATTATACGTAAAACCACTTAAATTATATACGTGTTTGTTTTTATAGTTTAAGAACCCTGACGACAACTTTGAAACTTTAATGACTTATGACAAATTTCACACAAACTTTAGTGACTTTTCAGATAATAACCCTTCGGTAATATGGAGCATGTACGGTTTTTTTAATATTTAATCATTAAAAGAGGTATATTATTTGAAAAAAAATATATAAATCAAAATGAGAAATTAAAACGGAAATTATGGAAAATAATAGGGATCTTTGACTGTCAACCATGGCTATCTGGTCCAAGCTGTAAAGTATATGTCCATGTGGAATTGTGGATTGCCTGTACGATGCCATTAAATCAAGACGTACCATAAGCAATCTAATTATGTTAAAGGGAGCGCTGTTGTTAATCGGCTCATTATTCACAATTTTCTTTCCCTTCTTATTTTCTTTCATTCTCGCCTACATTTCACCCGTTTTGATCATATTCTTCTTATAATTCATTAAATATCTCACAGACACTCACAAAACAAATTAAAAACATCTACTTTTTAAAAATGAGCCCTACATTTTTTGCACCTCACTTTGGTGAGCCGGTCACCATGTTTTGCAATTTGGCCGTGACATGCAACATGTGTTGTGGTTGGCGGTTCTTGAAACATGGTGAGTGGTGAGTGGGTCACTCCTACCTCGGATAGTCTTATGTAATAACTAATTTCTTGAACAATAAAATTAGGGTTGTGTTATTGGTACCTTTGGGACATCCTTTAGTGCATTTTTTACAACCTTCACATCTGGTCCACTCTGTTAACAATACAACACAATTTTTTTTATTACTTTTTGTTTTGTAATTTTTGTCAGTTTTATATTTTTAACTCATTAAACATTATATTTTTTGTTTCGTATTTTTAGTTTTATGTTTTTAATATAATAAAATTAAAAAAAAAGGAAAAAATTGTGAAGGCATCACTTGTAAAAAAGAGAAGGTACAAATAACCTAACCCTAAAATTAAGGGTGGGATACCCATACCTCCTTTGTAATACGCCAATACCCCTCCAGTAATTTTATAGCAAGACTTTTTGTCTTATCATAAGGGGAGTAGCAAAATTTTAAGGTCCATTTGGTTTATAAGTGGGGTTAGAATATGATTTAGATTTGGTTTAGAATTTGAATTTGTTGTAGGTTTAAAAGTGATAAATTATATTTATTTATATATATTTTATAATAAAATTTAAATAAAAAATATTATTTGAATATTAAAGTTATTAAGTATGTGAGGGAAGAGACGTGGGTTCCACAGGTTTAGAGTAAAAACTCGTGTAAATATGTTTTGAAAAGTCAAACCCCATCAAACAAAAATCAATTTCTAGACTTAACCTAAAACCATATCTTAAGTGAGGTATGGATGTATCAATAACAACACTTATTTAAATTTTATTATAAATACAAAGGAGACCACAACAAAGCAACGCATCCATGACATATATATAATCACATATAAGCAAACAGACATACATGCACCGAAACAAATCAAGCATAGCAGACGTCGCATCCACTTAACATAAGAATAGCATGCAATCAAATCAGGAAATCATAATATAAATAAGCCTAACGGAAAACTAAAAGCAAACGGAAGCAATTAATTAAGAAGTGAGCATGGCAATCAGGCAAGGAAAATAACCCACAGATTAATAACATAACAGTATCATAACATATATAAGCATGGCAGGTCGTCAATTAGCAATAAGATACCAATGGATAATCATAGCCCATGAACACAATTAAACGGAGTATCCACAATCAACAGATAAATCAACCAGTTACACTCAAACATTATCACCAGACCAATCAAGCTTCACATAACAGTAAGATAACATATATATTCAGATGACAACAGTTGAATCATATAATCGCATATTAATCATATCGTAGCAGGATAAACAGTAATCACATAGAACATGTAACAGCATAATCAAATTCAATAATCGTGTAATAACCCGATACGTGAATGGAATGGTAGTAGAATGAGTCACATAAGGGTACTGAGTGACGGACAATTAATACAGAATATGGTGCTTTGGGAAAATACAGAAGGTACAATATAGGTATATCAAAAGTGTAAGGGTTGTCAGAAATCTATCCCGAGCCAACAATATAATACAATAATATCAGTAGTGGCAATAGCAGCCCAGTAATCAATAGTAACCATCGATTCAGGAGGGTGACCTCGGAATACCAAACAATAGAAGGAGACCTCAATAACCAATGGAGTAGCTAGCTCCCAGGCTGTGAGGGTGTATTGCACACACGCACCACATCACCGTAACAATATATATATCGGTAAAAGTACAATAAAAATATAGGATGCATCCATACGCCGCAGAAACATTAGTGGCCATAACAATAACAATGAAGCGCGCATAATCGAGACGAAGATAGGGACGTGTGGAACATCACTCAACCACACTAGAGTCATGCCATTGGTGCATCAATGACACGGTCATGGTACCTCCATGACTAGTTAACGATGTTGGCTCGGTATCAATCAAGGGTCAACAAAGGTCCACAGATAGCAATATATATCACCATCAAAATCGAGGTTCAATATCGGAGATCACAATTCGTAGGTTCATAACAATAGTCCAATATCAAATTCCAATATCAAAGGTTCAAGAATGAGGTTCAATATCAAAGGTTCGAGGACGGTGGTTCAAGATCATCAGCTCAAGAATGTACGGGTCAATAGCAAAAGTCAAAATCAGAGGCTCAATAGCAAAGGAATCATAGCAATGAAATATCATAAGCGAACAAAGTCAAAGGATTAGAAAGTCATGAGAAATTCCTACTGAAAAGGGATAGAATATATGTACCTCATTCGAAGCAAGCATCAATAGGAAAGTAAGGTCACATGATGAATCAATCCCGCCGTCCGGAACCTATGAATTAGATAACGCTTATTAAGATCAGATTACTTGTTTTAGACGGCTTTCCATTTTTAGCAGGTTTCCACTTTTAGTAACTTTCCATTTTAGGCAACTTTCTATTTTAGGCAGGTTTTCATAATTAGCAGGTTTCTACATTAAGCAGCTTTCCAAAAATAGCAGGTTTCTATAATTAGTAACTTTTCAAAAATAGCAGGTTTCCGTATTTAGCAGCTTTAGTCATAAATGATATAGTCAAAGTCAATTTAGGTTAAAATAGTGAAAACAAGTGTTATCATACTTTAAGGGTCATTTATGCCAAGTCTTACAAGTTTAGGGTTTAAAGTGTCAATAATACAAAGTAGAGGGTTAAAAGTGTAAATATAGCAATTTACTCATTTTACTCTTTTAATACTTTTAGTTATCATATTAACAAGTCAACCCTTTTAAGTTTCATAATTTACCAAACACCCCTTTAACTTTGTTAAACCATGAATTTCAAAACCCTAGTTTTAGATCACGATCCACGTACACGTTTTAAACCATTTAGCTCGTTTACCACATGATTTTAGGACCCTTTGTGTGATACCCATTTGGGTCGTGACATCCCTCCCCCAATACTATAAGTGTACGCCCCATAAACAACCCCACCAAGACCCGTAAATCAATCGTTATCAATCCAATATTTCACGCACGTATACGAATAGTTTCAAGGCTATTTTAACTCGTTATTAGAATTTCATAAGGGTCGAATGTAGAGGGTTCAAAATCAGATTTGTACACAAGGTTTCAAGGCCATATTTCATTCGACATCCACAAGGTTAAATCATGATTTTATGTAGCATTATAGGATGATTTTATGTGACTTAGTTCTATTATTTTATGTGACCAATATATGTGCACCTTGAGGGCTGAAACATGCGACTAAAACAGAAAACGAGGGAGAGAAAAAAAACAAGATGGTAGACGATACAAGTTACCTTTGTCGTGAAAGAGAGGGAGAGAACAAAGCTTGAAACAAACGACCCTTTTTGTGCCCTAGTATGCAACGACCAGGGGCAAAACAACTTCTTCGCCCTAGGAAAACCCACGACTGTGCCATCCACATATCACGACCAGAACTCCATTACGAGTGGCACACGATCACAGCAGCCATGATCACCAACATCTTCCATAACCTCCTTTATTTCTCTTGTAAATCGAATGGGAGAGGAGAAGAAAATGGAGGCCGCCACTTTTGGTATAGGGTTTTCATGTGTTGTAAATCTCTTGTGGAGCGTATAAAAAAAAGGAGGGGGAGGGTACACGGTTTAGCTTAACCGAACAAAGAAAAAAAAGAAAACATGGGCCAAAAATCAACTTAGTTGGGCTCTACCAATCCCTAGTGTAATGTGATGCAAATTTTGGCCCAATAAAGTGTATAAACGTGTAGAATGTTTTAGACGCAAGGAGTCAATTTAATTTCTTGCACATTTGGTTTGACAATCATTTGCATGTTAGACTAGAATTTCATTTAATGATCATTGACGTATTATATATATATCTATTTGAGGGGCATAATAGTCTTTTAACACGTTTCAGATTTTTAGGGTTTTACATCAATAACCAACACACAATCAATAATCAGGAATATCCCTAATTTATTAAACAAGACATGGCAATTCAATAAGATTAATTATATCACTAATAAGGAGTAGTGCATCTTCGCCTCTTAGGTAAATACGCTTCTATATCTTATTATTTTCTTGTTTATTTTATTTTTGTTTGTTTTAGTATTATTTTAAAACCAAAACCCTCAAGATCATTGATTTTACTTGCTATCAATTAAACCAAAAAAAAAAAAAAAACCTTCTTCTCATAGGCAACTTGCATTTACATCTCGAGCCTACCTCACTAGTCCCCTAGAGAACGATCAATCCTCCGGACTTACCTATACTACACTACAACAGTTATGTACACTGCCTAGGGGGTTGTAAAACTTCGGTGTAGCAACTAACGTATTGATAATGTTCTAGATGTTGAGGAGATCAAAGGGGAGCCAGTGAGATATTGTCAAATCTCTCCGACTCCACCATTTTCTTTTGGTTCAAGACTTTATTTACTGAATACTACTTCAGTACGTGGAGAGATTACTAACTGAACCAGAACAAATCTTACTAATATATCAAACTAGTCGGCAAGATTACTAACTGAACAATTACACAATGTTTAATACATAATTGATTAGTATCAAGGTGATAATAACCAAACGATTACAAGAATACATTAGAAGATCAAGATGGTCTTAGAGGATGATTATGAGAAAGATTATAAGAGATATATATGACTGCAAAAGAGAGAATGAGATAAGTGACTCAAACCCTAACATCGGATTATGCTATATAACCAAATAATATTCATATTTGGCCCTTGTACTTTTATCTTCTACCAATTAGCAACATAAACTTATTGATAGCTTTATCCAAGAATCCATATGTCCAGATTTAGTCCTCCAACATTATTCAAGATTAAAGAACTTATTTCTGCTTATTTGAATGATGAGGTGTAACTTTATAAGTTTTTAAGGGGTCATTTAGCCTCTAAATCCACAAATGTTTGATCATTTATTACCCAAAAATCGTTCCTATTCGTGTTTTAGGCACTTGGGAATCAAATTCTGGAAAAGGATGCATTTTGGGCTTGATTGGACGAAAAAACGAAGAAAACGACAACAACGGGAAAAACGTCCAAAGGAGTTGTGACGGCGTCACAAGCACAACTTGGCGTCATCACTTGAAGACAGTTTTTAGCTAAAGAGTGACCACTAAGGCGCTAGAGACGGCCTAATTCTGACGGTGTCAAGACCAATTTTATAAAGGCTAACGGCGTCACAACTTCAACGTGACGCCGTCACAAGCTAGTTAAGACTACTTTATTTGCACGCGAAGTACCTGATCGTATTTTGGCCATAAAATATTAATACGAACTCGGATTTAGGTGATTCAAAAATCCACCCGACCGGGACGAGAAGATCTATAATTTGGTGAAAAAAGCACTGTGACGCCGTCATGCCTTGGAGTTGACGCCATCACCTCGAACCAAAATAAAATCAGCCTATAAATATGACCTCATAATTTTGTTTTTACCAAGCCCTAAACCGTAAGTCTGATTCTAGGGTTTATGTAGGTGTTTTTCCAGCAACTTAGAAGGTCTTAATCATTCCATAAACATCTTGTAAAACACTTTTTTATTCAATCTTAATTTATGTCTTCAATTATCATTATTGTTGCTTGTTCTCCATTGATTATGATTGACTAATTCACCTAGTGTTTACTTATAACTGTATGAAACGTGTTAATAACTAATTAGATCTTATTATTTTCTTATTGATGCTTGTGTCTATCTTCATCATTAAGGCATGACAGATTCAATGAGTCTAATTGTTGTAGTTTATAATTCTTGCTTTCTACTGTCTCTTGTTTGATTAGTTGATTTGCGTTAGGAGCTGTAAAACTGGCTAGGTGGAACGTTCGACTAAACACGTCGTTAATATAGTAACTCGATGTTCGTTGTATTTAATGCGTGAATTGTGTTTGCTTTGTAGAAATTGAGAACTTAAAGGGCATTCTTAGGCGCTGCTCAATTAGAACATAGTTCATAAGAGTTAGGGAGTAACCAACCCTCGGTAGGTATTAAGGAATACAACGCTCTAATCATACAAGGACGTTACAATTTGATAAGGATTTAAAAGGTACACTTTTGAGGGGTCATTTAAGCCCTTAATCGACCACTTTTATATCCGTTACTGCTTAATTTCGTTCCTTTTTACTTTTTAGGTCTCTTGAAGGCAAATTGCTGGAATGACACTTATTCGGATGAAAAAGCGTGAATATATGAAGAAAATGGCGAAGTCAAGATCATGCTGCTGGAATTGAAGGTGACGGCGTCACGAGATAGAAGGCGACGCGGTCGTAACGCGTGCTCTAAATTTGTGACGGCTCGAGAGCGAAATTGCTATTTTGTACCCGACTCGCGGGTTTTAAAGACTAGGCGTCACAACTCGACGGCCTAGATTCGAGATCCGACGGCGTCGAAGATGAAGCCGACATCGTCACAACCATAAGGTGATGCTGTCACAAGTTTGACGTGGTCAAGACGAAACCCTAATGGCGGCGATCCGACGGCGTCACATTTAAAGAGTGACGCCGTCGCAAGTTGTAACTCTATATATAGAATTTGAATTTTTAGACTTTTGGAGAGGTAGTTTTGTGGAGTAAAACCTAATAACGATTTTTGGCTGTCTTGGGTAGTATCTTAGGGTTCTCATACCCTATTTTACAACAAGATAAGTAATTTACTTCATTGATTCAATTATGTCTTCAATTGTATGTGTGTATGCTTGCATGTTTTCCATGTCCGGCTAATTTACTTGTGTGTTTGCTTAGATCTATGAAACCTAGGTATTGAATATTGATTGGTTGTCTCTTATCTTAATTGTAATTGACCTAGGATTGCGATAAGTCATTCTTTGTGTTTTTAATGCTTGGGTAATCTTTGTGAACATTAGTTTATAATCGCCTAGAGTTATTGTAGGCTAAAAATCCAAAGATAACCTTAGAGTTAGTTTATGAATCCTAGAGATTTCGTAGGAAATAACCTTAAGGTAGTCTCAAAGAGTTAGGGAAGAAAGCATACCCTACGACCTTAAAAGACACAACGCGTTAAGAATAAGGACGTGACAATTCAACCATCAATAGGAGATAACTAGGGAGTAATAGCATATAGGTGAGCACATCTTTAATCATCATACGAGCACACATCAATTAGACATAGACTACCCCTTAGCTTAGTTAATTAGATAATTAGAATAGTAGAGTAATCGATAGAAATACCAACCCCCCAAACCCAATACCTCGAGATTCGTACATTTCAATTTCCAAAAAATAATAAAAAGATAAAAAATAATCTTCCTCAACCCCAACCTTAGCGTAGTAACTTATCACTAGCATTCCTATTCCCCTAGAGAACGATATCAATCCCGAGGTTTGCCCTAATACTACACTACAACGATTAGGTTCACTGCCTAGGTGGTTGAAAAACTTGCTCGAAGAAAAGGAAGTTTCCTTTGACCCCGAAAGCGCGTTGTACGCGTATCACAATTCAGTAGGTAGAATTGGATAGCTAGCAAGGAATAATACATCCTAGGTAAATACGCTTCGCTTACCTTGTAGATCTTTAAATTTACTTTTTCGCATAATTAGTTTAGTTTTAATTTAGTTTAATTAGTTTTTAAAACCAACTCCTCCAAAACCCGATATTTTTACTTGCTTTCTTATAAATTATAAAAGATCAAATATAATCTTCCTTCAACCCTTAGACTTAATTCGACATACACTTCAAGCCTACCTAACTATTCCCCTAGAGAACGATCAATCCTCCGGACTTACCTATACTACACTACAACGGCTAGGTACACTGCCTAAAAGATTGCAAAACTTCTTGTGTTCTGTAAAATCCGCAACATTGAACATTCCCCCTTAATCTAATTTCCAAAAATGTCAAACATTTTTAACTTGTCACACCATAAACTTATGCTGATAATCAGGTAGATGTATGTTTAGTGAATATATATGCAATTTGATTTGAAGAACCAATCTTTTTGGCACTCAAAATTCCTTTTTCAATTTTTTCTCTGATAAAGTGCACATCTCAAAATGTTTAGATCTCTCATGAAAAACTGGATTCATAGCAAGTTTCACAAAATAGATTTACAAGAAAATTTGCAACAACATTTAAATCTTTTAAGATTTTTGGAATCCATATAGTTTCACAAGCAGTAGAAGATAAAGATATATGTTCTGATTCAGTAGAAGATTTGGATAGATTGTGTTGTTTTTTACTTTTCGATGAGATCAAAGATTTGTCATAGACAACACAATAACCTGTGACAGACTTCCTCGTTTTTACACTTAGCCCAATCAGCATCACTGTATCCTTCAAGAAGGTTATCACGGTTATTATCATACCTTAAGCCTTTACATGGAGCACCTTTTAAGTACCTTAGAACATTGAGAGCCCAAGTCAAATGTGACTTTAAAGGAGCGTGCATATATTGTGCATGACAATGAAGTGAATATGAAAATGTCAGGTCTAGAATGAGTAAGATAAATCAACTTTTCAAGCAAATTTTGATAACTAGTAATATTATTAAGCAAATGATCAGTTGCAGATGGAATATATGAAAAAACAGAATTAGGTTCCATGGGTTTAGACACAACTTTGCTTCCCAGTAACCCAAATTTTTGAAGAAGTTCAAGACAATATTTCCTTTGTGACAGACAGATTTCATTTCCAACTTTTATAACCTCAATTCCAAGAAAATACTTCAAAGTTCCCAAGTATTTTATGTTAAACTTTGATTTTAGGAAAACTTTGAACTATTCAATTTCTTTTAAACAATTTCTAGTAAGAAAAATATCATTAACGTAAACCAATAAAGCAATAAACTTATCATTATAAGTTTTAGTGAATAGAGAATGATCATTAGCAGACTGCACAAAACCATTCTCTTTAAGAGCACTAACAAGCTTTTCATTCCATTTTATGGGAGCTTTTTTGAGTCCATAAAGGGACTTAAAAAGTTTGCAGACTTTTTATAATTGCTATTATCCGAAAAACCTTGAGGATTTAGACATTCTCATCTAAATTATCATATAGAAATGCATTATTAATATCAAGTTGGAAAAGAGGACACTTACTTTTAATAGACAAAATAATTAAGCATCTAACAGTATACATTTCCATAACAAGAGAGGAAGTTTCATCAAAATCAATCCTTTCTCTTTGATTAAAACCTTTAACAACTATTTGGCCTTGTTCCTTTCAATTTCATCATTAGCTTTGTGTTTTTTTAAAAATCCATTTGCACCCAATTGTTTTTCTATTAGTAGGCAAATCAGTTATATCCAAAGTATGATTTTTATTTAATGCTTCAATTTCAGAATTCATAGCATCAATCCAGTTACTATCAAGAATAGCATCATTATAACAAGTAGGCTCAATACTCTTATTAAAACCAAATGCAAAACAAAAATTCACATAATTCAAGTTAAAATAGTTAACAAATCTTTTAATGCTATATTTAACTTTCCCTTCAACAACCAAGTCATTAAGATTTTTAAGCAGCTTAGTTATCCTGGTTGACCTTCTGGTAGTGGTGAGTAGTCTTCGTGTTCAAAATTGAATCCATGATTAGAACTATTTTCATCAATAAAGTCTATTTCAAGAGAAATAGTGCCCGCATGGTGTATTATTTTCATCTATTGAATATGCAAAAGAGTTATCATCATCCTCATCATGAGAACTCAACTCAGTGCCATCATCATAAGAAGATATTTTCCCTTCATCAATGGGTCTTTTAAGGTTTTCAATATAAAAAAAGTTTTTATGGTTTAAATCATTTGACACACCAGATTCGAAGACTTGTTTTTTATCTTAAAAGGAAAGAATGTTTCATAAAAATTGGCATCTCTTGAATAAGTTTTTTTTTTCAAGACTTAAAAGTGTATAACCCTTTTTTGAATTAGAATAACTAATGAAAACACAATTTTCAGATTTGCTACTAAACTTATCTTGATTGTTAAGTATAGTAGCATAACATATACAACCAAAGTCCATAAAGTGAGAGAGTGAAAGGGCATGCCCATGCACAAAGAAATAAGGAGACTTGCCATAAAAAACATAAGAAGATAACATATTAAGAATATAGGCACCAGTTATAATGCATTCAGTCCATAAATAAAGAGGTAGTTCCCCCTGAAACATAAAGGATCTAACCACATTAAGAAGATGCCTATCTTTCCTTCTCGCTATTCCATTTTGTGGAGGAGTATAAACACAAGATGTTTGATGTAAAATTCCTTTATCATTGAAAAACTGTTGAAGTCTATTGTTAACAAATGCTATTCCATTATCACTTCTGAACCTTAACATTAGTTTCAAATTGAGTTGTTAAAATTTGAACGAAACTAACAATGGAATCATAGACATCATCTTTTCCCTTTAAGCATATAAACTCAAATAACCCTCGGATAGTCATAAAAGCCAGTTAAAAAATATTTATAACCATATCTGCTAATAAAAATATAAGGACCCCAAACATCTAAATGTACCAATTGACCAATTTTAGTAGATTTGTGATCACTTATTGGAATAGGTTCCCTGGTTTTAAGCGTTATTGCAAGTATCACAAAGATGATCAGAATCAGAATAACTATCAAGATTATGATTTTTTTTAAACATGCAGAACTTGGTGAGAAGGATGACAAAGTCTTTGATGCCAAAGAGATTTAGACACATTGCAAGTAGATATGCAATTATTTGACACAATCTTATATGCTTTATCTATATCAAACAAGTATAATCTAATGCATTGATTACCAATCCCCACAATCTTCTTTGCCTTTAAATCTTGAATATAGCATTTGTTTTCACCTAAAACCAACAAAAAACTTATTGTCTTTGAAAATCTTATGAAGATATAGAAGACTAACAGTGTACTCCAGCACAACCAAGACATCATATAATGTGATATCATTATTAATTTTCAAATCTCCAATTTGAGTGATTCAGGGCCAACTACCATTAAGATGAAAAGTGTTAGACCAAAATTAGAAATGTCAACAACATTTAGCAGGAACTTTGTAGAAACTGTCATGTGTTCGTTTGCACTAGAATCCACAATCCAACCAAGACTGATAGTTCCAATTAAGAAATTTGTATTTCCATTAAAATATGTTTCAAAAATTAGATAAAATTTTACATTTACATTAAAAAAAGTTCCTGAAATTTTTACTTGTCATATTGGCATTAGCGGAAGAGATAAATTTTTCATTAAGTAGACTCATAAGTCTTGCAAGTTGTTCATTAGACAGAGAGACATGATAATTGCTTGATTTATTATCAGAAACATGATTATTATTAAAAGCATTGATATCAGTAGAAGCATTGTTACTAGTAACAGATTTAGAAGAAGCATTAAAATTCCTTTTAACATTTCCAGCAGGATAACCAACAAGTTCAAAACATTTATCAAAAGTATGACCAATTTTATTACAATTAGTACATTTCATATTAGGATTAAACCTCCTTTTATTGTTAAAAGTTTTAGCTGCAAATGCAGTTGAAGTGGGTATGTTTGAAGAAGAATTAATGGAAATTCCTGTAAGATTCCTCTCCTGAAACCACTACAAAAGCAACATTCACAAAAGGAAGATGATCTCTAGTAAGGATGTTACTTCTTATAGAAAGATAGCTCTCATCAAGACCCATAAGAAACTGCATTAGTTTGATTAATTGATTATGTTTGTCAAAATGTTTTGTAGCATTACAAGTACAATGAGGTAAACTTATCATTGCATCAAATTGTTTCCAAAGAGAGTTCATGTTGTTATAATAATCAACCAAAGGAGAATCATTTTGACTAAAAGAATTAATGTTTTTATGCAAATTAATAACATCAGACCCATCAGTTTTATCATAAGTTTCTTTAAGGTCTTTTCACATTTCAGAAGCAGTTTTAGAATAAATTGCAACAAAAAACAAATCAGAAACAAAGAATTCAAAATCCAAGTAACCACAACATAATTACACATATCATATTGATTAACAAGAGCAAGATTATCATATTATATTTTAAAAGTACCATCAATAAAACCATGCTTATTATTTTTCTTAAAGCAAAAGTCATTGCAATACTCCACATCCTATAATTTTTAGTTCTAGTTAGTTTTATGGTCACAATAGGTGATCCGTTAGTATCATTAGGATGAGGATACAACGGATACCCAAAAGACATATTAAGATCATAAGAAGAACCAACATACTCATTAGTGTTTTTACTAGAATTATCAGCACCAACCCCAAATCAACAAGAATACATGTAAGTAGATAAATAAATAACACCAGATGGAAAACAGGTAGACCCAGTCACAAAGAGGTACTAAATCTATACTAGTTAATGATCAGGGACATGATTTCTTGCTTCTTTTATGGAAGTAGGTAAAGTATAATCGCAACTATTCAAGTATAAATCTAGATAACCAATCAATATGTTAAACATGGTCAAATAGTATCCAAACACCTTCAAATAAAAATAACCCACAATTACTCAAATCCACAAAAGCTTTACAAATAAAACTTAACCTATTATCCAACAATCTAAATAAAAAAAAATAAAAATACAGAAAAATAAAAGCGTAGGAGGTGTTACGGTGCACACACAGAATCAACAATGGATAAATCACAATAACCTTTGATTCACTTAGTTAAAGGATTATTGTGAAAGAGAATAGCCTAGAATACCAGAAAATAAAAAAACCCCAAAAAGTTATGGTTTCAAGATCAAACCCTAGAACTCAAGATCGATCGATTAATCAACCTAGAGCTCTGATACCCTGTGCGATGTTATCAAAACAATATATGTACCATAAAACAAGAGCAAATCTTACTAATATATCAAACTAGTCGAAAAGATTACTATCTGAATGATTACACAATGTTTAATACACAATTGATTACTATTAAAGTGATAATAACCAAACGATTACAAGAATGCAGTAGCAGATCAATATGATCTTAGAGAATGATTATGAGAGAGATTGGGTGAGAAGTATGTGAAAAACTAGAAGGGGGTTGAATAGTTTTACCGTTTTAAAATTTAATTTGCCTTGAATACAATGAGTGAATTCAAACAATATAAATAATCAAGACTAAATAATATGCAAGTAAAGAAAGAAACGATCAAACCACAATACGATTGTTTATAGTGTTCGATCTACAAGGACTCTTTTTCCTTGCCCTACTCCACTCCCCGAGTCTCCAACTCGAGGGTTATCTTCACTAATCATCAAGCTCCTTTATCCGGCGGAGAAAACCTTTACACTTCGCTTACACAATATTTCCGACACAACGATAACTATCGAGTTCTTTTACAAGAGCACAACCACTCCCAACACACTATGTATTTGAAGGACTAAAATACTAACCACTAAAACTCAGAAGTTTATGATGGTTTGGTGCAAACAATGATGTATGAATAACAACAATTCACACAACTATAAACAAACAAGACTTGTAACAATTCGTTGAAGCTTGGAATGTCTTGATCTTCTTTGCTACAAAAGAGGATCACTAAAAATGAAATGAGAATGAGTTAGATGAAATAGAATGAGAGAATGTATGTGTTTTATGCTTAGAAGGGATGAGAAAACAACTTGGTGTTGCTTGCTATTTATAGCCAAAAGGCTCATTAACCCACGGATCACACGGAACAAAAAACTTGGTTCCGTCCTTGTTAAATTTTGGTTTCGTGGGTCTGACAGAAAATCTCAACAAAATATTCACCATATCTTACCAAGATCTTAACATATCTAATCAAGATTACATTTGATATGTTGAGTGAAAATCTAAACAAGATATCCAAGAAATCTTTCAAAAATTTCCATGATGATGCAACACATGATGTAATATACATTTTTCATTTTTAGTTTTATATGTTTATGTAAGGAAACATTGTAATGTACATGTTAGCAAACTACATGAGTAAAAACTAATCTACTTGTAAAAGACTAGAAGTGTAATGTGTCTTTTTGTTTAACATCTAATAGTGACATTTATCTTTAAATGACAAATTACCATTTTATGAACAAATGTTGAAAACATTTTATGTTTAAGAAAAACTTGTAACTATATGTAAAAGTCTTGACAAGATTTATACTTTTGCTAAAATGAATTTTATTCTTGTTAACAACAAAATATAGCAAAGATCGTAAAATATAAATAACGTTTTTTAGATGATATTTGTATTAACATAGTATTTAACTGCAAAAGAGAGATTGAGATAAGAGACTCAAACCCTAGCATCGGGTTATGCTATATAACCAAATAATATTCATATTTGGCCCTTGAACTTTTATCTTTTATCCAGTAGGACCATAAACTTCTTGACAACTTTATCTAAGAATCCATATATCCAGATTTAGTCCTCTAACAGTATTCCAGATATATTACTACAAAATAAGAAAACACTAGAACAAAAAATAAGCTATAGATAAGCAGGACATGTTTAGAAACAGATTAAAGAACTTATATCTGCTTATTTGAACGATGTTCAATTCCTAGTCAGATACTATTGGGTACTAAACTGGCCTAATAGTTTAAAGTGACATTCAAGAAACATTAGAGGGAATAGTGCAAGGTGTCATAGGATTTTTTTTGCCCTTATGGCACCGCCATACAACACCACCACCCGCGGCATTGTGTTTGTGTTTGTGTATCGTATGTGTGTGCAAATGTTGGAAGAAAGGATCAAAGTCTTTTTTTTTCTTTTATAAATATTACAAATGAGAATTGGTTTGCACACTCATAGATTTGATTGGGACACTTTGTTCTATGCATAATATAATTGTACAGTGTTTACAATGTACTCTATATTACTACTATATTACATTTGTTGGGCCTTCTTATGAATAGTAATGTGGGTTTTTTTTTATTTTTCATGGGCCCCGTGGTTTTTTTGCTTCACCACCCGAACTGTTGGTTATTCATCCTCACTCACAACAAACGCTACCTTTTAGATCCGATCGGTGTGCCCCTTTAAAATTATCCACGATTTTTGCTCAAGAGGAATGAATTTCGTGGTTGGTACAAATTATTGAGGGGCTACGGTTGCCGTACCATCAATCCTTTTTTATATGGATTTTGTGGATGGGCTTTTGCCATTTGTTCGTACTACTGTGTGAGCCCTTTGTGTTGGGTTTAGTAAATACCAAACCCTTAAATCTAGGATTTGAATAGAAAATACCCTAAGTGTTTAGACCGTTAAACACTAACAGTCACTTGAGTGCATAGTCTCTCAAGAAGCCATCTTCGTGATACTTAGTAAGAGGCGAAGAAGAAGTCTCTCCACTCGAGAAGGCGGAACTTAAGGGTGAAGGCGAGTCAAGAAGAAGATGGTGGATTTAGTGAGTGATGACAATAACTCATTGAATCCCTAAACTCCTCACCAACTACTTACACGTAAGATAAACCCAAGTAGAAGATCAAGGCAATGAAGACCAAGAATGAGCGGGACAAGGCGGGATAAGTTTGAATCGATAAGACGAAGTCGTTATCAACCAAAGTTAACTTTCCACGAATGGCAAACTATCGTGCTCAGTGTCATCACCGACTTATGGAAAGCGACCTTGTCTCTTACTTAAAATAGTCTTTTAAATGAGACAAAATACTTGAGATTTTGTCTTCAGAAATGTCATTGTCACTTAGGATAAAGTTAATACTCATACTTGTATAAATAGCATAAGAGATGGAGTGAAAGATTTAAGCTTGTGAATTGTAAAACACACACACACAAGCCATCTTTCACTCCTCCAAATACAACTCAGTCCCTGAGATAGCTTAGTGGTTCCATAGTAGTTGTGCTCAGACTTAGCCTGAGCTTAGTGAGGAGTACCAAACCTTTGTCATTTCAATCCCAAGTACTATTCCGCAAGTATTTGGGTAATGTATTCTTTTTGATTCATTTCTAATAAAGAATATTATGTTGAAAATTTATCAGTGTTTTTTTTACTTATGTCATTTTAGTCATTGATTCACTATTAATTTGTTTTTAAATACTTAACTGTTTTTATACGATAGTGAATAGGGAACAACAAGTGGTATCGAGCGGTCGATTATAAAACCCCTTTTCAAGGCTGCTCAAAATGTTTTTAAATCAGATCCTAATGGTGAAATTGATGTACCCCAACTAGTCGATGAAAAGGGTGGATCTTATTCACTGTTGCCCCTAGACTTGAAGTTGGTAAATTTAACAAATGGAAAAGCGATGCTTTGCTATTTGATTGGGATGGAACCTTATTATATCAAGTGTATAAATGAAGGTCCATTTATCCCAAAGATCAAGGTTTGCCTAAACTCAAGCTCATTGACTCAGGATGAGAGGAGAGTGGTCAACCAGACCAAAGACTTAAAAGTATCATCATATCATGTCTTCTTGATGATATTATGGAGTCGATTATAAGCTATAGTATAGCTAAACAAACCTTGGATGACCTGGTCCACGTCATGAAGGCCCATCGATACCAAGGAAAACAGGATAATGGACACGAAACTTGAGTATAACACCTTGTGGCAAATGACTCGAAACTCATCTCAAACTTACACCGATATAAAACTTTGTTAAATGAACTATCAAATGATGGTGTTAAGTTGTCCAAACATGAAATCAATGTTGGTTTTGCCAATAGTCTCCCCGAGAAGTGGCTAAATTTCTCTCGGGGACTTAGGAATGCTAATCATATTCGTAATCTTGAACTTCCCGAAATTTATGGAAATTTGTCTATGAGGAAAACCTCATCAATGCACGATACATCGACTTAAAGCGCCTCGTGAAGTCAAGAAGTCCCCGACCACCACTTCAATACCAATATCAATCGCTTTTATTCTAACGGTGTGGTTCAAGATTTTCGGAAAATTCGGATGATGAGCCCGATGAGAGATCAAGTGAGAGTACCTAAATGACCGAACATTGAATTTCGTGAAAGGGCACTCCTTGCTAACTCTCGAAGGTTTATAAAAGAAACAAAGTTTTTCAAATGCAAAAGCAAATGAGGACCTTGAATGCTTTAAGTGTCACAAAAGAGGTCATTTTGCAAAAGACCATTTTTTCAAAACAATTTCGATCCTCTTACAAACCATCGTGGTCAAATCGGTCCTCGTGCTTTAACAAATTTCAACCAAAATCTATCGCCTCATCAAAATTTTCAAAACAAAACGTAGATTTTGAAGCTAGGCACAGAAAGTCAAAGCTAAGCTTGCATTGCTTGAGGCAGTCCCTCGTAAACAACAAACAATGTTAAACTGCATGTGGTAAAAACAAAGGCGTGAGGTTGAAACCTTCGACGGGATGAAGAGCCGCCTCATCGATGATGAAATGGTGCATGTCAAGACACCGATGGCCCTATCGTAAGAGGACAAGCTAGTGTTGGGAAAAATCATGCCGGGAATGGAGAATGGGTCAATATCACAATGAAGAAGGTAAACATTTTACTTTCTATGGATGATGACTCGATTGGTAGTCTTTTATGAACTATATCAATGTTGACCTTAATTTTGTAGAGGAGCTACGATTAAATCTTTTTCTAAATACAACAAGTTAAGTTTGAATTAAACAAGTGTAGGGATGAATTGCTTTTTAAAACAAGCTAAGCTTGAAGTTGTCACTTTGCAAATTCAAAACACCGAACTAGTCAAAAGAAATCGTGCTCTTCAAGATGAACTTAAAAAAAAAAGATATCATCAAGGTTGGATCGCTAAGAATCCAAGGGTCTTTGATCTTGTGGGAGCTCCCAAGAGCAAAAGAGAGTCATAGGTGAAAATCATCTCCCCGACTCTCATAACAAAGACCGTAGTCCCAAACCATTTGTGTCGGTGGCATGATTACCAATATGTTGACAATTCCCAAGCACGTTGATTGGATTGAATGGGTTAATCTGAGAGTAAGCTTCCAAATTTCGATTATGGAAGGATTCTAGAGCTCGAAAGTCAAGCTATTAAGAGCATGCTTGACTCCATGATGTGCCTGATGAGTACCGAACACATCTCCGAGTCTCAAGGTAATCTCAAGCACCGCCCACCCCGAAACCTCTTTAGGTGCCGCCCTAGCTCTAAGCTTACTCCATTACAATTCAATCCTCACTCACCAAATGAAAGGTCCGGACTTGGTAGAACCATCCCGAAAAGACCAACAAAACCAATCCAACAAGAGTCTACCCCATCGAGACTTCCACATCCTCGGCCCCACAAGTCGACTAAATTCAAAGAATCGATCGAACTTGTGAGAAGCTAAGCGATAAGATGGAATCCATCGAAAAGGTTCTCGAATCAATCAAGGAAACAACGCCAACCTCCTCTAGTTCCTCAAAGTCAAAGTCAATCACCAAACCCAAGCGGAAGTGTGATCTATGCCACTATACCACCATACCATCGACAATCGCTATAGAATCCTTTTTGTATGATCCGCAAAAGGATGATCACATGAAACTTCGATCACTTACAATATGTAAGTTCTCTCAATAAAGCAAACTATGCCAAAGTTGGTCATCATTATGCTTCATCCTCCAAACCCGCTCAAAAGTTTAGAGCAAAACCTTTTCTTCCTTGCCCACACTATGGCTTTAATGATCATCATCCCGATGATTGTCTCATGATCATATGTCGTGATATTTGTAGAAATCCGACTCATGAGACTTCCCCGGCATGACGATGTCATCCAAGCAAGGAGAAGTTCCATACAACCCGTAATCACCGAGTCATCCTCGCCCAAATGCAAAACCTGTGGTAGCACAATGCACTCAACCACCGACCATGAGTCAATTGCCAAATTCAAACATACCTTTAGACCCAAGCCCACTAGTATGTGGGTCGACAAGAGAAACTAATCCAATTTACTATTTGTGCAGAGACACGCCAGTGAGCCTATTTGGCATCTAGATAGTGGATGCTCAAGAAGCATGACCGGTGTTAAGGAGAATCGCACAAGTATGTAAAGGAACCAGACCCAAGGTAGTATTTGGTGATAACTTATCATGTCCCATCAAGGTTATGGTTTAGTATCTTTGTAATGGAATAGTTTTCTAGAATAGCTTATGTCAATGGTCTAAAATACAATCTCATCGATGTCACCAACTATGTGATGCTAAGTACATTGTGCAATTCAATGACAAACAAGGCACCATTTTAATGCCAACAAAGAAGTTGTTTTGATAGCTCCTAGAAGAGATGATGTTTATGTCTTAGACATGTCATAACTCTCTCAAGATGGAACTTGTCTCTTTGCCAAAGCCATTGAAACATCAACCGGTCGTGGCACAAGAGACTCTCACACTTAAATTTCAAAACATCAACAACTTGGCAAAACAAGCTTACCATCACCGGTTTTTGCAAAGATAAACCATGCTCACTGTGAAAAGGCAAACACCAAAGAACATCTTTCAAAACAAAACAAAATTTCTCCATCGAAGTCGCCTTCACCTCCCGCACATGGATCTCTTTGGACCGGTCGGTCTAGATTAATCCAAACATGAGAAGTATACACTTGTCATTGTTGATGAATTCTCAATATACACTTGGGTATACTTTCTTTCCAAAAGAGTCGGTAGTTGATACAAGAATGTCATTCATCGTGAACATTGAAACCGTAATGACATTATGTTAAACAAATCGAATCGACAATGGTACTGAAGTTCGAAATGAAGAGCTTGAGAATTTCGTGATGAAAAGGAATCTCCCAAAACTTTTCATCTCCTTACACCCCGAACAAAATGGGGTAGCCGAAGGAAATACGTAACTCTCATTGAGGCTCCTAGAACTATGTTAAATGGCTCAAGACTCTCTAAATATTTCTCGATCAAGTTGTCAAAACAAATTGTTACACCCAAAACGGGTCAATCATTGTCAAAAGACATAACAAAACCCCATATGAGATATTCAAAGGTAGACTTCGATATCGAGTTACTTTCATGTGTTTGGATGTCTTGTGTTTATTCATAACCACAAGGATCATCTAGGCAAGTTTGATGCTAAAGTCGATGATGGATACTTTCTAGGTTACTCACCGATCTCTAAAGCCTTCGTGATATTTAACACAAGGAGACAACAAGTTGAGGAAACCTTTCATGTCACCTTTGATGAGAGTTCGAAGCATCAGTTCACCAACACCTTAGTGGAGGAAATAGGAATTGATAACTCATCAAGATATCCTCCCGATGAGTATAACACCGAAATCAATTCCTCATACCAAGTCGATGTCGACATCTCATATTATGTCTTACCTTACAACCTTCCCCAACCAACTATCGGTGAATTCATTGATAATCAATCGTCCCTTTGGGATAGGTAATGCCGAACCTAATGTTCGTGAACCTTTATTCAAGAACCTCAACTGAACAAGACATCTCAATAGATGATCTTAATGATTCGTGGCTCCTCTGACCGAACTCACTCTTGAGTCTCTAGTGACCTCTTCAAGCTCGGATCCTAGACCACAAAGTAAGTGGACAAAATCTCGGGACATTGAGCTTGTAAACATCATTGGTGAACCCACCGAGGCATGCTTACAATAAGCATGGTCGCCAAACTAATCGCAGCTTCAAAGAAATGAATGTCTATATGCCGATTACCTATCGGAAATAGAACCCAAAGTGTCATCAAGCCCTAAAACATCCATCCCGGGTTCGTGCCATGCAAGAAGAACTTCAATAGTTTGATTAAAACATGGTCATGACCTTGATCAAATATCCTCGAGGATGTCATTGTCATAGGAATGAAGTGGGTTTTTTAAACAAACCGATGAAGACGCAGCTCGTCATTAAAAACAAAGCCGACTTGTAGCCAAAGGTTACACCAACAAGAAGGCATTGACTATGATGAGAGGTTTGCTCTGTTGCAAGAATGGAAGCCATCGGGATCTTCCTTGCATATGCTACCTACATGAACTTCAAAGTGTACCAAATGGATGTAAAAGTGCATTCTGAATGGTGAACTCAAGAAAGATGTGTATGTTCAAAACCTCCGGCTTTGAGGGTAGTGAATTTCGACTATGTCGCAAGCTTGACAAAGCCCTTTATGGACTAAAACAAGCTCCTGTGGCATGGTATGAAACTCTCTCAACCTTCCTGATTCAAAACAATTTTGTCAGAGGAAAGATATACAACACCCTCTTTATCTATAGGACAAAACAAGATGTGATATTAGTCCAAGTATATGTTGATGACATCATCTTTGGCTCAACAAACTACACTCTTTGCAAACAGTCTGAAAAACTGATGACAAAGAAGTTTGAAATGAGCATGATAGGTGAACTCACATACTTCCTTAGACTACAAATCGTGAAAAGCGATAAAGGAATCTCCATCACCAAGAGAAATACACCGTAAATCTCTTGAAGAAATATGAGATATCGATTGTGCCTCGATGAAGACACCAATGGTCCCTCCGAACAACCTTGTACACGATCTCACCGGCAAACCGGTCAATAAAACCCATTTCGTGGGATTGTTGGCTCACTAATGTATCTTATCGCTTCTAGACCGTACATACAATTCTCATCTGTCTAATAGCAAGATATCACCAAATCCCAAAGAATCCCATCTCACCGCAGCCAAAAGGATACTAAGATACCTAAAGGGAACTCCAAGCCTTGGACTCTACTATCCAAAGTGCTCGTGGTTTGACCTCAAAGGATATTCGATTCGATTATGCTGGTCGCAACATGGATGAGAAAAAGTACCTCGTGGTCCAATCAATTTCTTGGAGGAAAAGCGGTTTGTTGGAGTGCTAAAAGCAACAATCGCTGGTAATGTCTTGGTGAAGTCGAGTATGTTGCTACTACGGGATGTTGTGCCAACGATTATGGATGAAAAGTCAACTCGGTGACTATGACATCCACTACAAAATGGTACCCATCTTCTGTGACAACACGAGTGCCATTGCAATCTCCAACAACCCCGTCCTTCACCAAAGAACCAAACACATTGATATCATATATCATTTCATCAGGGACCACATAATGAAAGGAGACATAGAGCTTCATTTCATCCCCATCGAATATCAACTTGTCGATATCTTCACCAAACATTTGGATGAACCTACCTTCGTGGAGACCGAAAGTGAATTAGGAATGCTTGACATTGAAAGTCAGCATACTGAAAATCAATCCTAATCTCAGTGAGTCTTCTCTAAAAAGGTTCATTCTCCCTGAATAAAACCCCTAAACAACCCTCTCACTGAATGAGTAAGACTCATTCAGGGACCCTGACTTTAGATATTGAGCATTGAATAAGTAGCTAAATGCACCAAGTATCAGTTACTTAAATGTCCTAGGTTGGTAAACACACCAATTTAATATAGGAATATATGTCTCTTTATCTTATTGTCATCAAAGTCAAGGGTCTCTCAAAACTGACCTAATCCCACTTGGCATTAAATGCCCTCTCACATGAAATATCTTTTGGATATTTTATTACTACTGAATGCACTTTTATCGCAGATCGCAACTGCTCCTTGAAAACCGGGATTTTATCGGGTAGTGGAGTGGTGGCATTAAATGAGGAGATTCAAAACATTTTCAAAAATGACTTTACAAATCCTCATTTATACAAGATTTACCCTCTCACCACTCTATAAATACCCTCTCAAAACACTAAAACACACACAAAGATTTTCCAGATCTAAACTCACAAAATCACTTCTCAAAACAAGAAATCCTTGTGATCCTCAAAACAAGTTTTTCACTAAAATCTTCTCTGTAAACATTTACAAAAGGTTTTTCACTACAAAATTAAGAGATTCAAACTCTTTGATTGTTCTTGTCAAGATATCTTTTTTCAAAACCCTAAAACTTTTTATTGGAAATGGCAAGAACACAATCTCTTCAGTTTGCACCATGGTTGTGGATCTCAGTAATGTTGAATTTAAAATAAAAAACGTTATAGGCAACTTTGAATACCCCCAAATGTCCCAGCCTATAAGGACATAGTGAAGTTTTTATTCAACTGCCCACTAAAAAAGGCCTTTACTTAGTCCCCATCAATTTTGTACCAAAACCTCCTCAGGGAGTTTTGGGCTACAACAGTGGCCTATGACCCGACACCCTCATCGATGAGACCGACCTACAACCACTCAGAAGTATCTCATCAAATTCGATCTTTTTAACGGGAATCAACACCTGGATTATAAAACATTTTTACCGCAATGTGGTTAGACTATAATTCAAGAGTCTATGTTGCCCATCCCGAACCCTCCACGATTAAGGATAGGTTAAAACAAATTGTTTTGGATCCAAAGTTTTTGACGAACCCCAGCCACCAAGAACTCATTTACGCGGCTTGGAAGATCCTGCTCACGTTTGTGATTCGTGTTCTCGTGGAACCACCCATCCACCGAACAAGTTAACTCTATTCGGTTGATGGAGGCATACCGCTTGATGAATGGGGTCTTGTCGACATTGGGGAGATCATTTACAAGTGATCTCGTAATTCGTTATCGAGTAAAACTAGGCGAAATACGTTTGCACCCTAGTTTGTCTCATGTGCTTTACAAGTGTTACGGGTTGTAATTACCCTCGTGAATACAAATACACCGCTTTACTCGGTATCCCGAGTCAATCTAATTTTCAAAAGACCCATCCCAAGTCACTAAAATAGAATTGACGCCCATATGGTTGTCAGAACAACCAAAGGGACTCGGTGTCTCCAAACCCCGCTCCTAAAAGAGAGGGAAGTCTCGATCGAGACTAAGACCAAACCCAAGTGTCAGGGCCATGAGGCTTCTAGAGCACAGCCTAAAAGGCAAAGAAATCCCCAGACTGATATGCCACCCACTGGTGACCAAACAACATCCACCTCGATGACAACAAAGGACACTGATACATCACAGTCAGTACCATTGGTCCCAACTACTACTCCCCAAGATCCAAAGGGAAACATACAACCCGCTGGAAGGGGAGCGCCTTCCACACTGCCCAAGGATGACATTCGCAAATCACACTTTTGTCCGAGGGCTAATCGAATGATCCCAAAGACTCGAGAGGAATCAAGAACCCACGATAGGATCTCACCGCCATCGCTTCTAGGGATAGCACTCGAAAACCCATCGCTTGAAGGAGCAACGAGGACAAAGACTCGGAGGATTAAAACCACCACCGATATGGAACCCATCACCACCACCGGTTTACCGATAGTTGCCGAGGTTAACGAAATGTTATTCTCTCGATGAAAACAAGTCGAAAGTGAAGATGAAATTCTATCGCCAGGAGAAGAAGTGGACGCTTTGCTCGTGAACAAGAGCATCACCGATCCACTAGAGCCTAAAGAGTCACCTTTCCACCTAAAGATAATGACTCGACTCTTCTTCGCATCTTCCGTCTCGAAGAATTCGTAAAGTTTGATAATATCTTCCACCGGAGAGGCAACTAGTTATGTGGATCACTAAAGCTTCAAGGAAGCTATATTCTTAGGTTACTGAAATGTTATGGGAGCAACACACTGAAGCTGCTGCCAGCTATGCAGATATGAAGGCTGAGGTACATGCCTTTGATGAAAACACTGATGAACACAAGGATCTCATGTACCAACATCTTCATAGACTGGATGAAAACTTGGTTAAATTTCTAAAGCATCTTCAGACTTGTGGCGTTACAATTGATGAAATCAGGGATGCTGTCAAAGAAGACCCATCACTCAATTCCAAAGTGTTGGAGGCCACTGAAGTATTCGTGAAGAATTCATCACATCTCACTGAACTCATTGATATGCTCCAATATGCCAATATTCAAGGTCTTCAGTCTTCAGTTCAGTCTCTTCAGGCTACACTGGGTTCTTTGGATGCTCAGGTGACTACTTTGGCTAAGGCATCATCTTCAATGGCTTGGAATCTTGGGCCTAGAATGACTGCCTTGGAACTCTCTCAAGCTAATTTGGCAGAAAAGGTCACTGGTCTTCAAAAAGATACAAATGATATCAAGGCTATGGTCACTGAGATCTATCAAGCCTTTAAAGGTCAAGCCACTCCAACTTCCGCAGTGTATGAGGCAACTCTTGCTCTTACTGATGTTGCGGCAACAGCTGAGGGGAGAAGACCATCAAGAGACTCCTCTCACACCGAGGGGAGCCAACTCAACCAGCCTCGCAACACCTATTTCATCACTCCCACCGCCAAAGAACACCCTTATCATCATCCCACCAACAACAACAATCATGACAACAACACCACCATTGGTAGCATCATCTTCTTCGTGCCGGGACAAAGGAAAGGCAATAATGCAAACACCGAGCCCGAGAAGATCCCTATATAATCGGCAACACCGAGTACCGCCACCCCAACATGACTAAGTGCCTATCTTGCTAAGGAAGAAAGGAGGAGGAAACTAGGCGAGGAAGAAAGAAAGAGCAAAGAAGCACCGTACAAGTTGTTCACGAGGAAGTCGAGAACATTGGAATTGATCCTAAGAAGCTTGAAAAGGGTCGTGCAAGACAGAGTTCAAGGATGCTCAGTGCTCAAATGGGTGAAATGAGAAAGAGGTTAGATGAAAAGAACAAAAGAGTCAGAGCTATCAGTAAGAAAGAATTGACCACTACAATCGGTCAATGACAAGGTAAGGTCGCTGAGAAAATAATCGATATCGTAATCATCCCCAAGTCCAAACCACCGGCAATGAATGTCTACATGGGGATGATAAAGACACTTTGAGGTTCATGATCCCCGAAATTCACCGACTTTGGGATCCCCGAACTCGATGAGCTTGGTCCTATCATTGAAAAGAAGAAGTAATGCGGTGGTTAAGGAGCCGATGAAAATGCTTAGCAAAAGGTATGAAAGACCGAGGAAGCGCCATCAATACTGGGATTCACCGCTTTAATCGCACCTCAAGGATCTCAACCTCAATCATCACAGGCAAATGAAAGAGGTTGAGTTCGAGCCCGAGATCAAAGTGCACGGACTGAATGCAATAGGGAGCTACCAAGGTGTGAAGTTTGTAAACTGTCTTGTGATTAAAAAGCCCGAAGAGGATCGTTCTTCATTGATGTCTATGGAAACCCATCATTCCAAAGGTGGAGTGACATTAACCAGACAGGTGTGGCTACAATGCTGAGCTACATACCGGTGGCCTCTCAAATTCAGACTCATGCAAATGTCGGGTTCAGGTCGACTTAAACGCCAAGATAAGAGAGCACCCTGACAAAGAAACACTCATCACAAAGAAAGTCAAGCTTGAAGCACTGGGGATCCATCTTGATTGACATCATTATCATTTATCTTTTGTACTAGTGATAGGAACTATGTAATTGATCAATAAATGATGTATGTTTTGTTAAAATATTCTAGTGTTCCTTATTATGTTCATTAGTACATTCAGTGTAAGAAGAAGCCAATTGCTCACTTACACTGATCAATCACTTAGGCTATTTGTATATCCAAATAGGGAGAGACTGTTGGGTTCAGTAAATACCCAAACCCCTTAAATCTAGGATTTGAATAGAAAATACACTAAGTGTTTAGACCGTTAAACACTAACACGACATCGAGTGCATAGTCTCTCGGTGAGCCATCTTCGTGATACTCAAGAAGAGGCGAAAGAAGTCTCTCCACCAAGAAGGAGGAACTTAAGGGTAAAGAATGAGTCAAGAAGAAGATGGTGGATTCGGTGAGTGATGACAATAACTCATGAATCCCTAAACTCCTCACCAACTACTTACATCAAGACAAACCAAGTAGAAGATCAAGAATGAGCGGACAAGGCGGGATAAGCTTGAATCGATAAGACGAAGTCCTTATCAACCAAAGTCAACTTTCCCGATTGGCAAACTATCGTGCTCAATGTCATCACCGACTTATGGAAAGCACCTTGTCTCTTACTTAAAATAGTCTTTAGAATGAGACAAAATACTTCAAGATTTTGTATTTTGTAAATATCGCTTGTCACTTAGGATAAAGTTAATACTCATACTTGTATAAATAGCATAAGAGATGGAGTGAAAGATTTAAGCTTGTGAATTGTAAAACACATACACACACAAGCCATCTTTCACTCCTCCAAATACAACTCAGTCCCTGAGATAACTCAGTGGTTCTATAGTAGTTGTGCTCAGACTTAGCCTAAGCTTAGTGAGGAGTACCAACCCTTTGTCATTTCAATCCCAAGTACTATTCCGCAAGTACTTGGGTAATCTATTCTTTTTGATTCATTTCTATTAAAGAATATTATGTTGAAAATTTATCAGTGTTTTTTTTACTTATGTCATTTCAGTCATTGATTCACTATTAGTTTATTTTTAAATACTTAACTATTTTTATACGATAGTGAATAGGGAACAATACTTTGTTTGCTCCAAATATTTTTTACATGGCTTCATATATTGTGTAAGTTTCCTTATTGAAGTTAGGTGGATCAATTATTGGTGATCCAAATAAGATTCGACAGCTTTGCTCTTTGGAAGATTAGATACTAGGTTGCATGTTTTTCTCCCTTTTGTTGTTGCTTTGGTTCGTTATTCTTGGTGTTTATATTTAGTTTCTCAGGTTAAATGGTTTTATTAATTAGGGTTTGGGTTTACTTTAGGTTTCTTTGTTTTGCGAAATTAGTTTGGGTGTTTTGCACTTTGTGGTGTTTATGTTTGATTGCTGAGGTAAAATGGTTTATACTAGCTAGGGTTTATATTTGGTTTAGGGTTTTTAATTTTGTGAGATTAGTTTGGCCGTTTTACGTTTTTAACTTTCTGTATTAATTTAATGATTGTAATATTAACTCCTCTTTTGATAATTATTGTTGATTTACTCTATGTTAAAAAACTAGGACGTCTGTTTACGTTGGTGGGATCAGTTCTTATATGTCATGTTTAAATAGTTTTTGTGAATTAGATTTTACTGAAATATTATAACATCTGCAAATGTTTGTGGGTTTCCCATGTTTTTAGGTGATGGTGTGGCGGGGTAGGCTTGCTTGAATGGGACCATAGCAAAGGACTCAGATCTTGGTGGCCTGTAATGGCCGCTTCTGGTTAATAATGCTGTTGCAGACAGTCGTATGTTTTTTTGTGTTTATCCCAGTGAAGTGCGATTTTCGGAAACGTGCATTTCATTATTGTGGGTTGCAAATACAAACAAGGCTCAATGAATGTTACTTTATCCTGATAAATGGTTGCCGTTTGTGTTCCTTTTTTGAGGCTGTGATGAATTAGGGTTTCTTCGGTAAATATAAGATGTCCCGTATCTTAGCAGGGTAACATCGGACTGTTGCAGCCATGGTGGGTCTATCCTTTTTGCCTTTATATTTTCCCATCTGAGCCACCTGTCCAGCGAGATCCCCACTTTTGTGGTGAAACCCATCGTCGACTCTTGACCGTTGAGGTTCATTAGCTGCACTTGCCAAGGATAAAATTGTTGTTGGCTAGGTTCGTTATTCTTGCTGTTTATATTTAATTTGTGAGGTTAAATGGTTTATAGTAATCAGGGTTTGGGCTTACTTTAGTTTTTTTTGTTTTGCGAAATTACTTTGGGTGTTTTACACTTTTTTTTGTCTTTGTGTTTAATTTGTGAGGTTAAATGTTTTTTACTAATCAGGGTTTGTATTTGGTTTAGGGTTTTAGATTTCTGAAGTTATTTTTGCCGTTTTCCATTTTAAAGTTTCTCTATTAATTTAATGATGGTGCTATTAACTCCTCTTTTGATAGTTATTGCCGATTTAGTCTATGTAAAAAAAATGTGGGCCATCTGCTAATGTGGGTGGAATTGGTTCTTATACCTCAGGTTTAAACATTTTTTGTGAATGAGATTTTACTAAAATGTTATAACATCTGCAAATGTTTATGGGTTTGCCATGCTTTCAGGTGACGCTGTGGCGGGGTAGGCTTGCTAAGCTGGCAGCCATGGCAGTGACCTGTACCTTGGTGGCCTATAATGCCTGCTTTTGCTGAAAAATGCCGTTGAAGCCAGCCGACTGTTTTTTTTGCGTTCATCCTGGTGAAATGCGGTTGTCGGAAACATGTTCATCATTGCGGGCTACAAATACAAAGAAGGCCCAATAAATGTTACTTTATCCTGATTGATGGTTGCCCTTTGTGTTTGTTTTTTGAGGATATGATGAATTGGGGTTTGTTCGGTAAATATGAGGTGTCCCGTAGCTTGGCAGGGTAACATAAAACTGTTGCATCCATGGCGGGTCTATCCTTTTTCCCTAAATATTCACCCATCTGAGCCATCGTTCTAGCGACATCCCTGCTTTTGTGGTGAAGCCCATCGTGGCCTCTTGACCGTTGTGCTTCATTAGTTGCACTTGCCAACAATAAAATATTTGGTTAAGGCAATGATGATGCCTGTATGCATTCAGATATTTTCCTTACATAATCTGATAATGTTGGTATCTTGGCAAGGCAGTTTTGGATTGCAACCATAGCCGGTATTTTGTTTCAGATTTTACGTGTGCAGGTCTGAGCCTTAAGGTGAGATTATTTGCATGTTGGCAGGGCAACCCATAATCGTTGCAGCCATGTTGGGTGTATTGTTTTTGGCTGCAACTATTTTTGGATCAAAATATGGCCGGATAATTTTCTGGAGGCGCACCTGATCGGATCTAAAAGGTAAACGTATGTTGCCAGTGATGATGAATAACCAACGGTTCGGGTAGGCTAAAGCAAAAAACCCAAGGGGTCCGGGAAAAAATTAAAAAAACCCACGGTACTATTCATAAGAGGGCAAGATGAATGGGATGGGTCGGGTATTCTAAACAAATGTGGGTATCTGGTGGCGTGAACAAATACGGTAAATGTGGGTATTGTGTGAATCTTTCGTTTGCATCATCTATGAATACTGGTATCTTGGCAGGGCAGTTTGGAACTGCAGGAGCATTACAGATATTTGGTCAAACATACGCTCACATCAAATACATGTATTCATTGGGCCTTCTTATGAATAGTATCGGTGTGGGTTTTTTTAAAAAAGAACGACCACTTTGGGTCAATCTTTTGTTTCCATCATCTGTCGATACTGGTATCTTGGCAGGGCAGTTTGGGACTGCAGCCATGGCTGGTATTTTGTTTCACGTTTTAAATGTGAAAATCTCACGATTACGGATATTTGGTCAAACATATGATCACATCAAATGCATGTATTCATTGGGCCTTCTTACGAATAGTATCGGTGGGTTTTATTTAAAAAAAACGGCCACTTTGGCTGGACTAGATGAGATTGTTCTTGCCGTTCTTGGTGCTAATCTATATCTATACTACTTTATAATGGATTTAGGACTTTCTATAAGAGGAAGTCTTAAAAAAAATAAGCCTACACACTTACTATAAAAACACATAATTAAAAGTTGATTAATTGTCTTAAATTGTTTGAACTTGTAACATCAACCCATTTAAAAAACATGTAACAACCCACTTTATAATGGGTATTTATTGTAACATATTGGATTTCACAAACACACTAAACCAAAGATCAAAGAGGCGTATACTATGGTTTTAGAGAGAGAAATTTAGAGGTTGGGAACTTTAGTGAGAGAAAGAAAAATCTTATTATGAGCTCCAACTCTACCATGGGAGGTAGAGAGTATTTATAGTTCTTACATAAGTCGCCACCCACGGGTCTGGATCGGGCACAGGTGGGTAAAGACCGTCCAGTCCTCCACGGTGTTACTTAACTAAATACTACTAAACATTAACTAATCTACGACTACGAGCTTTTAAGGATTACATATACTTGAGGTGACCGACTCTCGTGATAATGAGTTTTTGTGACAACTCGCATTGTGGTGTTGGTATTATGTGATGTTGTGACATTTCATGCTCACATTCGGTCATTTCTTCTCAAAACAATTTATGCTTCACATGGAGTGAAAATTTCAACATTTATAGTAAACTTGGTTTACTTGTTCCAAATCTTTGATCACTTTCGTTGAATTGAGGTACAACGGTTCCTCCTGATCAAGACAAAGGTTTAGCGGTTTCGCAAATTCATGATCATAACATCACGCAATACATTTCAATATCGTGTCACTAAGATTTTAGTCTACATTTCATTGACATCATTTGCATCAGTTTAGTTAATTCATTCATTTGACATTTCATTTCACATTTAACGCGTAATTTTTATATTTAATAAACGTTATCGCGTGAGTTATTATTTTGTATATTTAATCCGTTACTTTCAAAATGATCCCGATGTATTTTTAAACTTACATTTAGTTTATAAAACTATATTTTAGTTTTCCTAGTGTTTCAAATTTATTTGGTATACAAATCGTTAAAGTTAAATTATTACGACGTTTTCTTAAAAATTATACGATAATTATTATATCACTCAAATTTCACAAGGAATGTATTTTACAATTTTATTATCTCATTACATTCTATTTTGATTTATTAAAACTTACTTGTACCAAAAGTTACAATTATCTACACTTTACTTACATTTCTTACAAATTACATAAAGTTTACACAAATATATACTTATACATTTTAAAAGAAAAAAAAATATCATGGAGAAACATCCTCCCCTGGCCGACCAAGGGAGGGTATTCAATTAATGTGGCATGGCTAGTTGATTGTAATAATTCACTCACCATACAAAAAGTCTACTTGACTTATTTTCTCATTCACTTTCACTCATTTTCCAAAGTGTTAGAAAAGTTTTTTCTCTCTCTTTTGGCTCTCCTTCAACCGGTCATACATCAAGGAGACAAAGGATCAAAAATTTTGCAAGCTCAAGTGTTATAACAATCTAGTTATTACTCTTTATAAGGTTTTGAAATAAAAACCAAGAGTGTTTAAGTTTAACCTTGTTCTTTGCACCTCATCATATTAACTAGTAAGCATGTTTCTTTCATTTTTCATGTTTCTTTATCATTTCATATGTATCTTTTCATTTTTGGAGCAACATGCAAGACATATGTGATTTATACCATTTTTTCATGATTTTAAGAGTTATATATATATATTTGGTCATCCTATAATTATCCCCATGGTATTCTTTGGTCTTGATGGTGATTAGGAACCCATGACACCCTAAGAAGGTGTATGGTAGGATTAGATTAGCTTTGGAGTTGATTTGAAGGGATTAGAATAGGTTTTGTCCGAGAAAAACTATTTTCGATAAGTATAAATTATGTTCTGTCCTTATTTCGATTTTCTGGAAAACCGACAGTTGGTACGAAATTTTGGCCTTGATATTTAGAAAATATACTTTAAAACGAATCCGTGGCCTTTTGAACGGATAAAACGGACTTATAACGAAGAAGTTATGGATTTTAAAGTTTGACGATTTAAATATTTTATTTTCGTAAATTTCAGCAACATATTTTTACTTTGTCCGGGTCAAAACGAGCCTTAAGCTTCACAAATTATTTCGACTAGTCAAAATATATTAGTTTACTTCGATACGAAGCTAAGGACATATTATACGTGAAAACGGATTTGAAACGACAAAGATATGCACGTTTTCATAAAATTTCCGTAACTATTATTTTCGAAAAACTATATTATTTTTACGATACAAGTGTTTTAGTAGTGTAACGACCATGTTGAGGGTGTTTTAACGAGGTTGTGAAACTTTTGGAACGAAATGTCTTCTAGTAAAATCAAGTTCACCGGCATATTTTTCAAAACAACAAGTCGTTTGTATAGCGGAGTTATAGTAAATTAATTACGGATGTTCAAACTTGGCGAAACTCATTTTTCTCGCACAACAATTAGCCAAAACCACCATCTTTAACCCTTATTATCTTTATGTTCGAGACCTTTTGACGAAAACTTCGAATCGAAACTTTTAGATTTCGATACAAACTTTCCAAAACCGTCGAGTTCGTTCTCTAACGATCGACGACACCATTTTACGACTAGTTTTCCAAAGCCATTTTTGTTACTTTTATGAAAATTCGACGACATTGTTTTGCTACTAAAAGTGAAAATTTCACCATAAATCATTATAAAACCATTGTAGGATGACATTTTGACGTAAATACTTGTAAAGTCATTTTGATTGGTCAAGACGTCAAACGAGTATTTTTCGACGATAAGTAATATTTTCAAAACTCGCAAATGGTATAAATAACATACGAAATGCATGCATAACATTACATTGCAACTCATGACATATCATATCATTCGTAATAGGTCCCGTTAAAGCATCACATTATACCTCGGTGTACTCACTTTTGCCATTATTCCGCTTTACCAAGTGAGTTTTCATAGCCCCGCTTTACAAGTTTTTACATTATTTCAAACCTACGGGAGAATACATTGCACAACATTTTATTACGATACCAAGTATGTTAAATTCATTTACATTGCTTAAGTTACCACATTTGCCAATTTGAAAGTCCCCATTCCCATTACGAACATGAACCGTTAATCTTTGAAGCGAGGATGAGTGGATAGATCTATCGAGGGTGACGCCCATCCGGGTTGGTGAATCCCAACTTGTCATACGGATGCATTTCATTTGATAACATTACGGAGTTGTCGGCAAACACTGCAGGGCATACATTATGAATTGTCTAGTTTCGGTGTCATGGGCTTAAGCAATTGTAACATTTTTACGTGACATAATTGTCATGCTCGTAACATTTTTACGTGACATAATTGTCATGCTCGATCTATACTTGTGTAGTCGTATAAAACATTTACATAAACCTATGATTTCTCACCAACATTATTGTTGACCGTTTTAGCAATGTATTTTCGTGTAATCGAGGCATTATCATCATGACATGGTTTAGGGACCACCTTTTGAGTCGGCGCCGACTTACATCATTGTACATTATGGCACTTTATTTCAAAACCATCGTTTGGACTTGTATTATATTTATATTTCCGCAAACTTTGTAAACCTTTTGGGACCGATGTTGTAACTCGATTATTTTATTAAATCAAACGATGTGTTTTTCCAAACGACACTTTAGGTCGCTCAATATAACTGTGATGTGGTGCTATGACAACAATCCCCGTGAATTCCATTCCACGCAAAACAAGTAAATTGGGGTGTGACAGATTGGCATCGAGCTTGATTATAGAGAACTAGGTTGCATCATTGACCCTAGACTATAACTACATTATCATAGCATCTCATCATTTCATCATAAGTGCATGTTCACTTTACATGCGGTTTATACGCACATTTTTCGAGTTATTTACTTTCATTTCATATCGATTGTCACATGGATGCCTTTAAATGCCCATTCCATTATTCTTTCTTCATACTCTAATGTGGAGAATTCCTTGTCATCCCTATCACAATTTTCACATCAATCGACTCATCACCGATAACGCCGAATGCCGAGATGAACCTTTAAATAGGCGAAGTCACTCTCACTCTTTTGTTTCACCACTAACATGTCGAGTTACACGTTATTCACACACTAAGTCACTAAACCATTATACATTTGAAGCATTTACAACACCTCATAACCCATCTTTTCGAAACCGTCGATCATTTTGAAAATAACCTCAAACTTATCATTCTTATCACATTTCTTTGGAGCGTTTATTATTAACATCGGATTTTGCTACGCCTCACATTTCCTCTTGTTTTGAAGAAGATATGGCATCAAGAAAGCTACACCGAAATGACTCAAGCGGCTATTCAAAAGTTGGTAAGGGATAGTGTAGCGAGGCATTAAGGATTGAAAAGAACGAGCGACGAGAGTCTGCTATTACCGAGGCCGCAATCGCCGAAATCATGCGAGACTTGCTTACATCAAAAGGTTTCAAGAGTTGATCGTTCTTTGTCCGCCTATGGTTTCGGACAAGGAGAAACTATTGAAAAATTTCATTGGAGGACTTTCACAAAATATCCAAGGAGATGTAACTTCTTTCGATCCACAAACAATTGAAGAATCTACCAGATTACTCAAGTACTCATGGCACAAGTAGTAAAGAGAGGCAATATCACCAACACCAACCACAACAACAACCCCAACAACCGCACCAACTACCACAATAACCAAAACAACAACAACAACGATGATAACCAAATCAACAACAACAAAAGGAAATGGGAAATGACCAAGGAGGTTATAATAACAACAACCAAAACCGTAACACTAACCATCACCAACAATGTATAGAAGACAAGAAGCCGCTGTGGTTTATGTTGCCGCACCAACAAAGGAAAGAACTTATATCGAAACTTACCACGATGTCATCAATGCACGCTACATCATGATGGTCCATGTGGTATATGCTTTATCTGTCAAAAGTGGGACACCTTGCTAAGGACGCAAAGGAAAAGGATATGTTGGAACACACCCACTATGTACTAGATGTAAGTTTCATCACTCGTGTCTTTGCCGCCAAGTGCCGCCAATGCCAAAATTAGGACACCTCGCCAGGATTGTAGAGGTAAGACTATAATGACATGTTTCAATGTGGGGAGCAAGGACACTATAGGAGCCAATGTCCTCAAAACCAAGATCAACAAGTTGAAGGTGCTCATGGGAATGCATGCATGTTAGAAGGAGGCAAAGCTCAACAGGTTTCAACAACGGAAGACCAAGAAGTTCGAAACTAACAATCTTAAAAAAAATTTTTTTTTTTTTTCTTTATGTACCATGTTGTACTAAGTTTATGTTTTCCATCGCATCCGAATCTTTATAACCTAAGATGTACTACTTTTGCTAAACCTCTCGTTGTAAAATATTCCTATCTATCGTACTTTATTTTCTTTCCGATTTGTTATTACTTACGAGAATTTTACTTCTTTTTACTTTAACGACCATTTTAACGACACGGTTTAAATCCTTGTAAACATCGAGAGTTATAACAACTAAACCGAACGTCACATCATCGTTCCTTAATTATACATAGCCTAGCTAACTATGTCTAATTCGGAGGATCATGTTATGTTGGGAGCGATTAATTATAAATCTTAGTGCAAGCAAAATCTTCACATATTTCAAATTCAAAGTGTTACTTATGAGAGATTCATCCGATATTTTCTTTACTACGATGTTTTATACGCTCTCAATCATCGATAACCGTAACGACACTTCTCCATGTCTTTTCTCCTCGTTATTCATCATAAACTCAAAATTCGATAGACTAACACGAACCGAATTCGTGGATGAATTCCTTTTGGTTGGGCGAATGTGACAACTCGCAATTTCGTGTCATTTCTCAAAACAATTTATGCTTCACTATTTCAACATTTATAGTAAACTTGGTTTACTTGTTTCAAATTCGCGAACCTTAAAGGTTTAGCGGCTAATTCATGATCATAACATCACGTACATTTCATATGGACTAAGATTAGTCTACATTTCATTGACATCATTTGCATCACATTAATTCATTCACGACATTTCATTTCACATTTAACGCGTAATTTTTATATTTAATAAACGTTATCGCGTGAGTTATTATTTTGAATATTTAATCCGTTACTTTCAAAAATGATCCCGATGTATTTTTAAACTTACATTTAGTTTATAAAAACTATATTTTTAGTTTTCCTAGTGTTTCAAATTTATTTGGTACATAAATCGTTAAAGTTAAATTATTACGTCGTTTTTCTTAAAAATTATACGATAATTATTTTATCACTCAAATTTCACAAGGAATGTATTTTACAATTTTTATTATCTCATTACATTCTATTTTGATTTATTAAAACTTACTTGTACCAAAAGTTACAATTATCTACACTTTACTTACATTTCTTACAAATTACACAAAGTTTACAAAATATATAACTTATACATTTTAAAAAAAAAAAAAATAAAATATCTTACATCCTCCTAAATCCGACCAAGGGAGGGGTTCAATTAATGTGTTATGGCTTTGTTGATTGTAATAATTTCACTCAATAAAAAGTCTACTTGACTCATTTTTTCTCATTCATTTCTCATTTTCAAAGTGTTAGTAGTTTAGTTTCTCTCTTCTTTGGCTCTTCTTCAACCGGTCATACATCAAGGTTCAAAGGGATCAAAAATTTTTGCAAGCTCAAGTGTTATAACAATCTAGTTATCACTCTTTATAAGGTTTTGAAATAAAACCAAGAGTATTTAGGTTTAACCTTGTTACTTGCACCTCATCATATTCACTTGTAAGCATGTTTCTTTCATTTTCATGTTTCCTTTTTCATTTCATATGTATCTTTTCATTTTGGAGCAAACATGCAAGACATATGTGATTTATACCATTTTTCATGATTTTAAGAGTATATATATATATTTGGTCATCCTATAATTATCCCCATGGTATTCTTTGGTCTTGATGGTGATTAGGAACCCATGACACCCTAAGAAGGTGTATGGTAGGATTAGATTAGCTTTGGAGTTGATTTGAAGGGATTAGAATAGGTTTTGTCCGAGAAAAACTATTTTCGATAACTATAAATTATGTTCTGTCCTTATTTCGATTTTCTGGAAAAACCGACAGTTGGTACGAAACTTTGGCCTTGATATTTAGAAAATATACTTTAAAACGAATCCGTGGCCTTTTGAACGGATAAAAACGGAGTTATAACGAAGAAGTTATGGATTTTTAAAGTTTGACGACTAAATATATTATTTTCGAAATTTCAGAACATATTTTTACTTTGTCCGAGTCAAAACGAGCCTTAAGCTTCACAAATTATTTCGACTAGTCAAAAATATATTAGTTTACTTGATACGAAGCTAAGGACATATTATACGAGAAAACGGATTTGAAACGACAAAGATATGCACGTTTTCATAAAATTTCCGTAACTATTATTTTCGAAAAACTATATTATTTTACGATACAAGTATTTTAGTAGTGTAACGTCCATGTTGAGGGCTGTTTTAACGAGGTTGTGAAACTTTTGGAACGAAATGTCTTCTAGTAAAATCAAGTTCACCGGCCATATTTTTCAAAACAACAAGTCGTTTGTATAGCGGAGTTATAGTAAATTAATTACGGATGTTCAAACTTGGCGAAACTCATTTTTCGCACAACAATTAGCCAAAATCACTATCTTTAACCCTTATTATCTTTATGTTCGAGACCTTTTGGACGAAAACTCCCGAACTCGAAACTTTTAGATTTCGATACAAACTTTCCAAAACCGTCGAGTTCGTTCTCTAACGATCGACGACACCATTTTACGACTAGTTTTCCAAAGCCATTTTTGTTACTTTTATGAAAATTCCGACGACATTGTTTTGCTATTTAAAAGTGAAAATTTCACCATAAATCATTATAAAACCATTGTAGGATGACATTTTGACGTAAAACTTGTAAAGTCATTTTGATTGGTCAAGACGTCAAAGCAGTATTTTTCGACGATAAGTAATATTTTCAAAACCCACAAATGGTATAAATAACATACGAAATGCATGCATAACATTACATTGCAACTCATGACATATCATATCATTCGTAATAGGTCCCGTTAACGCATCACATTATACCTCGGTGTACTCACTTTTGCCATTATTCCGCTTACCAAGTGAGTTTTCATAGCCCCGTCTTACACACTTTTAATTATTTTCAAACCTACGGGAGAATACATTGCACAACATTTTTATTACGATACCAAGTATGTTAAATTCATTTACATTGCTTAAGTTACCACATTTGCCAATTGAAAGTCCCCATTACCCGAACATGAACCGTTAATCTTTGAAGCGAGGATGAGTGGATAGATCTATCGAGGTGACGCCCATCCGGGTTGGTGAATCCCAACTTGTCATACGGATGCATTTCATTTGATAACATTACGGAGTTGTTCGCAAACACTCATAGGGCATACATTATGAATTGTCTAGTTTCGGGTCATGGGCTTAAGCAATTGTAACATTTTACGTGACATAATTGTCATGCCAGTAATATTTTACGTGACATAATTGTCATGCTCGATCTATACTTGTGTAGTCGTATAAAACATTTACATAAACCTATGATTTCTCACCAACATTATTGTTGACCGCTTTTAGCAATGTATTTTCGTGTAATCGAGGCATTATCATCATGACATGGTTTAGGGACCTACCTTTTGAGTCGCGCGCCGACTTACATCATTGTACATTATGGCACTTTATTTCAAAACCATCGTTTGACTTGTATTATATTTATATTTCCGCAAACTTTGTAAACCTTTTGGGACCGATGTTGTAACTCGATTTTTTTATTAAATCAAACGATGTGTTTTCCAAACGACACTTTAGGTCGCTCAATATAACTGTGATGTGGTGCTATGACAACAATCCCGTGAATTCCATTCCACGCAAAACAAGTAAATTGGGGTGTGACAGATTGGCATCGAGCTTGATTATAGAGAACTAGGTTGCATCATTGACCCTAGACTATAACTACATTATCATAGCATCTCATCATTTCATCATAAGTGCATGTTCACTTTACATGCGGTTTATACGCACATTTTTCGAGTTATTTACTTTCATTTCATATCGATTGTCACATGGATGCCTTTAAATGCCCATTCCATTATTCTTTCTTCATACTCTAATGTGGAGAATTCCTTGTCAGTCCCTATCACAATTTTCACATCAATCGACTCATCACCGATAACGCCGAATGCCGAGATGAACCTTTAAATAGGGCGAAGTCACGCTCACTCTTTTGTTTCACCACTAACATGTCGAGTTACACTTTATTCACACACTAAGTCACTAAACCATTATACATTTGAAGCACTTACAACACCTCATAACCCATCTTTTCGAAACCGTCGATCATTTTGAAAAATAACCTCAAACTTATCATTCTTATCACATTTCTTTGGAGCGTTTATTATTAACATCGGATTTTGCTACGCCTCACATTTCCTCTTGTTTTGAAGAAGATATGGCAATCAAGAAAGCTACACCGAAATGACTCAAGCGGCTATTCAAAAGTTGGTAAGGGATAGTGTAGCAGAGGCATTAAGGATTGAAAAGAACGAGCGACGAGTCGCTATTACCGAGGCAAGAATGCTCAAACTGCGAGACTTGCTTACATCAAAAGGTTTCAAGAGTTGATCGTTCTTTGTCCACTATGGTTTCGGACAATGAGAAACTATTGAAAAATTTCATTGGAGGACTTTCACAAAATATCCAAGGAGATGTAACTTCTTTCGATCCACAAACAATTGAAGAATCTACCAGATTACTCAAATACTCATGGCTCAAGTTGTGAAAAGGAAAACATCACCAACACCAACCGTAATAACAACAATAACAACAATCATACCACAATAACAATAACAACAACAACAACGACAACAATCAAACCAACAACAACAAAAGGAAATGGGAAATGACCAAGGAGGTTATAACAACAACAACCAAAACCGTAGCACTAACCATCACCAACAATGTAATAGAAGACAAGAAGCGCGTGGTTTATGTTGTCGCACCAACAAAGGAAAGAACTTATATCGAAACTTACCACGATGTCATCAATGCACGCTACATCATGATGGTCCATGTGGTATATGCTTTATCTGTCAAAAGTGGGACACCTTGCTAAGGACCGCAAGGAAAAGGATATGTTGGAACACACCCACTATGTACTAGATGTAAGTTTCATCACTCGGTCTTTGCCTCGCCAAGTGCCGCCAATGCCAAAAATTAGGACACCTCGCAAGGGATTGTAGAGGTAAGACTATAATGACATGTTTCAATGTGGGAGCAAGGACACTATAGGAGCCAATGTCCCCAAAACCAAGGTCAACAAGTTGAAGGTGCTCATGGGAATGCATGCATGTTAGAAGGAGGAGAAGCTCGTCAAGGTATCAACAACGCGGAAGACCAAGAAGTTCGAAACTAACGGTCTTTTTTTTCTTTATGTACCATGTTGTACTAAGTTTATGTTTTCCATCGCATCCGAATCTTTATAACCTAAGATGTACTACTTTTGCTAAACCTCTCGTTGTAAAATATTCCTATCTATCGTACTTTATTTTCTTCCGATTTGTCATTACTTACGAGAATTTTACTTCTTTTTACTTTAACGACCATTTTAACGACACGGTTTAAATCCTTGTAAACATCGAGAGTTATAACAACTAAACCGAACGTCACATCATCGCTCCTTAATTATACATAGCCTAGCTAACTATGTCTAATTCGGAGGATCATGTTATGTTGGGAGCGATTAATTATAAATCTTAGTGCAAGCAAAATCTTCACATATTTCAAAGTCAAAGTGTTACTTATGAGAGATTCATCCGATATTTTCTTTACTACGATGTTTTATACGCTCTCAATCATCGATAACCGTAACGACACTTCTCCATGTCTTTTCTCCTCGTTATTCATCATAAACTCAAAATTCGATAGACTAACACGAACCGAATTCGTGGACTGAATTCCTTTTGATGGGCGAATGTGACAACTCGCAATTTCGTGTCATTTCTCAAAACAATTTATGCTTCACTATTTCAACATTTATAGTAAACTTGGTTTACTTGTTCCAAATTGCGTAACCTTAAAGGTTTAGCGGCTAATTCATGATCATAACATCACGTACATTTCATATGGACTAAGATTAGTCTACATTTCATTGACATCATTTGCATCACGTTAATTCATTCATGACATTTCATTTCACATTTAACGCGTAATTTTTATATTTAATAAACGTTATCGCGTGAGTTATTATTTTGAATATTTAATCCATTACTTTCAAAAATGATCCCGATGTATTTTTAAACTTACATTTAGTTTATAAAACTATATTTTTAGTTTTCCTAGTGTTTCAAATTTATTTGGTATACAAATCGTTAAAGTTAAATTATTACGACGTTTTTCTTAAAAATTATACGATAATTATTTTATCACTCAAATTTCACAAGGAATGTATTTTTACAATTTTTATTATCTCATTACATTCTATTTTGATTTATTAAAACTTACTTGTACCAAAAGTTACAATATTCTACACTTTACTTACACATTTCTTACAAATTACATAAAGTTTACACAAATATATAACTTATACATTTAAAAAAAAAAAAAAATATCATAGAAACAACACCCCTAAATCGACCATAAGGGAGGGTGACAATTAATGTGGCATGGCTAGTTGATTGCTTATGTTTTCACTCAATATACAAGTAAGTCTACTTTACTCAATTTTTCTCATTCATTTCACTCATTTCTCAAAGTGTTAGAAAAGTTTATTTTCTCTCTTCTTTGGCTCTCCTTCAACCGGTCATCACATCAAGGTTCCAAGGGATCAAAAATTTTCTCAAGATCAAGTGTTAATAACAATCTAGTTATCACTCTTTATAAGGTTTTGAAATAAAAACCAAGAGTATTTAAGTTTAACCTTGTTACTTACACCTCATCATATTCACTTGTAAGCATGTTTTTATCATTTTTCATGTTTCCTTTTCATTTCATATGTATCTTTTCATTTTGGAGCAACATGCAAGACATATGTGATTTATACCATTTTTCATGATTTTAGAGTTATATATATATATTTGGTCATCCTATAATTATCCCCATGGTATTCTTTGGTCTTGATGGTGATTAGGAACCCATGACACCCTAAGAAGGTGTATGGTAGGATTAGATTAGCTTTGGAGTTGATTTGAAGGGATTAGAATAGGTTTTGTCCGAGAAAAACTATTTTCGATAACTATAAATTATGTTCTGTCCTTATTTCGATTTTCTGGAAAACCGACAGTTGGTACGAAATTTTGGCCTTGATATTTAGAAAATATACTTTAAAACGAATCCGTGGCCTTTTGAACGGATAAAACGGAGTTATAACGAAGAAGTTATGGATTTTACAAGTTTGACGATTTAAATACGTATATTTTCGGAAATTTCAAGAACATATTTTTACTTTGTCCGAGTCAAAACGAGCCTTAAGCTTCACAAATTATTTCGACTAGTCAAAAATATATTAGTTTACTTCGATACGAAGCTAAGGACATATTATACGAGAAAACGGATTTGAAACGACAAAGATATGCACGTTTTCATAAAATTTCCGTAACTATTATTTTCGAAAAACTATATTATTTTTACGATACAAGTGTTTTAGTAGAATGTAACGTCCATGTTGAGGGCTGTTTTAACGAGGTTGTGAAACTTTTGGAACGAAATGTCTTCTAGTAAAATCAAGTTCACCGGCATATTTTTCAAAACAACAAGTCGTTTGTATAGCGGAGTTATAGTAAATTATTTACGGATGTTCAAACTTGGCGAAACTCATTTTTTCGCACAACAATTAGCCAAAATCACTATCTTTAACCCTTATTATCTTTATGTTCGAGACCTTTTGGACGAAAACTTCTGAACTGAAACTTTTAGGTTTCGATACAAACTTTCCAAAACCGTCGAGTTCGTTCTCTAACGATCGACGTACACCGTTTTACGACTAGTTTTCCAAAGCCATTTTTGTTACTTTTATAAAAATTCCGACGACATTGTTTTACGACGAAAAGTGAAAATTTCACTATAAATCATTATAAAACCATTGTAGGATGACATTTTGACGTAAGAACTTGTAAAGTCATTTTTGTAGGATCAAGACGTCAAACGAGTATTTTTCGACGATAAGTAATATTTTCAAAAACCCACAAATGGTATAAATAACATACGAAATGCATGCATAACATTACATTGCAACTCATTACATGTCATATCATTTGTAATAGGTCCCGGTTAACGCATCACATTATACCTCGGTGTACTCACTTTTGCCATTATTCCGCTTATACCAAGTGAGTTTTCATAGCCCCGTTTACACACTTTTACATTATTTTCAAACCTACGGGAGAATACATTGCACAACATTTTTATTACGATACCAAGTATGTTAAATTCATTTACATTGCTTAAGTTACCACATTTGCCAATTTGAAAGTCCCCATTACCCGAACATGAACCGTTAATCTTTGAAGCGAGGATGAGTGGATAGATCTATCGAGGTGACGCCCATCCGGTTGGTGAATCCCAACTTGTCATACGGATGCATTTCATTTGATAACATTACGGAGTTGTTCGGCAAACACTGCAGGGCATACATTATGAATTGTCTAGTTTCGGGTCATGGGCTTAAGCAATTGTAACATTTTACGTGACTTAATTGTCATGCTCTGTAATATTTTTACGTGACATAATTGTCATGCCCGATCTATACTTGTGTAGTCGATAAAACATTTACATAAACCTATGATTTCTCACCAACATTATTGTTGACCGCTTTTAGCAATGTATTTTCGTGTAATCGAGGCATTATCATCATGACATGGTTTAGGGACCACCTTTTGAGTCGCGCGTCGACTTACATCATTGTACATTATGGCACTTTATTTCAAAACCATCGCTTGACTTGTATTATATTTATATTTCCGCAAACTTTGTAAACCTTTTGGGACCGATGTTGTAACTCGATTATTTTATTTTGTTAAATATCGCTCAATATAACGATGTGTTTTAAACGACACTTTAGGTCGCTCAATATAACTTTGATTTTGTGTATTAGTACACGATCGATGTGCTATAAGCATAACGACCGGTTTTCAAAGTTATCTTGGTTCATGACATCTTGTCTTCAATACCGATGTTACCTTGGTAACCACCAAGAGTATATGAATTGAACCGGTTTCGCCCTAAGGTTGAATAAATGAGGGCTATTTCTTTTCACCCTTTTTCACATTCAATTCTTTTTCATTCTTCAACCTCTTCAAGCTTACCGAGATTTCATAACTAGAACCTTGTTGGGTTTATTCCAGTTCTAGCTCTATCTCAGTCTGCACTCTTCCCCTATCTCACTTCTCTCCTTTTTTCATCATACCTAAGGACTCTACACTTTCTAGTGGATTGTCCCTGGGTAGATCCCTTCGGTTTTGGCGGATCGTGGGAACGAATACCTAACCTAACCATCCTTATATCACCATACATAAAGTAAATTTGGTCGGTCTATTTGGTATTGTTCATCCGCCGTTGGAACCAATTGAAAACCATTTGAAAATCAATCCAGGATACTTGTGATATATTATCAAAGCATTTTGTACCGAATTGTTTTTGATATTTTTAGAAAAGAGCTCCCCTCAACATGTGCATCATGTATTAGAAATTGTTTTAGCACACCGAGGCAAGAGGAAGAGTTAACTTTGATTACCATTTTATAAAGATATCAACATCACTTCCCGATTAAATCAACTAGATAAAGCATATTGGAGAAGGATGAGGTTTTCATAAGTTTGCTCCCCTTAATATGTGCCTCGAGGTTTCAAAGAGTTTTGCACATATTAGAAGGAACGCACTTAGAGACAAATCAATCACGCTTCAATTCTTTGTGGTTTTAAAAGGATGCTCCCCTCAACATGTGCATGGAAAATTTGAAATCGTTTGGCACATGTGGGGAGGAAAGCTTGCAAAACACTTGTGAAACCATTTATCAAATCATTAGTTTAAATCCAATTTAAATCACAAATTCTCCCCCGATCACAATTTTCTAATCATTTGAGATTTGTGATCTTTGTAGATTTAAATTGATTTTGAAAGCATTTGAGGAGAATTGTGACTTGATTATGAAAACATTTTAACTGATAAGGATCGGATTATAAGACTTTAAACTCCATTGATTAAACATGGATGATTATCTTTTGAAAACAATTGTATGATTATAATAACCTTTTGATTTAATTGAAATCATTCTCCCCTCAATCAATGACATAAGTTGTTGATCGAGAGATAGATATTTTGACAAACGTTAAGTCCGTATGATTTTCAAAAATAGAGACCGAGTTATTTTTCAAAGCAATTAGTTTTCATTAGATAGTAAGTAATTGTTTATAGACTCGAGCATGAGTTTTGAAAAACAAGATAAAGCATGTCTCTGTTTTTCTTAGAAAAATGGGTTCTTGCACGAAATGACAATAAACCATGGTTTCACTTTCTCCCATATATATATATATATATATATATATATATATATATATATATATATTGAATATTCGAACAATATCTAAAATCCCGTGTCATTCTTTGAATGACAGCACAAAGACCGTAGATATTATCGAATCGAGAAAAATCATGACAAAAAGACAATATTTTTTGAAATTTTTCCAGATTTTCAAATTTTTATAGATTTTTGAAAGTTTTATATTTTTCTATTTGCTTTTTGAAAAAAATATTTACAAGAGATGGATGAAGAAAGACCTTTACTCCTCGTCTTCCTCTTGAAGATGTTTGAGTGTTTCAGGTTGAAGACTCTTTAGACCAAGTCATGGGAGGATAAACTCAAAACGTTCTCTAGGAAGAGATTTGGTGAAGATGTCTGCTAGTTGGTATTCAGTCCTCACAAAATAGAGTTCCACCACACCGTTTTCTACTTGCTCCCTGATGAAATGATGTCGAATGTCGATGTGCTTTGCTCTTGAGTGTTGTACGTTGTTGCATGAGAGAGAAATAGCACTTTATTATCACAAGATGTAGGGATTTTGTTGAATTCAAAGCCATAGTCGATAATCGAGATCTCATCCATAGGATTTGAGCACAACAAGATGACATGGCTATGTATTCACCTGTAGAGAAATAGAAGTACTCATTTGCTTCTTTGAAGACCACTCATAAGCTTATCACCCAAAAACCGAGCACCTCCGCACGTGCTTTGACGTGTATCTTGACATCCCGCATGATCGGCATCCGCATAGGTCGTTAGTGACATACCAGGTGTCCTTCGGTACCAAAGTCCCATATTGATGGTTCCTTAGAGATACCGAAGACCCGCTTAACCGCTTCAAGGTGCTTTTGGTAGGCTTAGCACGATATCTAGCACACATGCAAACAATGTAATATCGTGTTCATCCGAACAAAATGTACGGTCTCATCGTGTGAGGTACATCGTGGATCCAATCATACTACGATATTTCGCTTGGTCTACCATGATCCTAAGTGGTCCTCATCCGTTTATACGTGATTGTACAATAGATTGCACTACTGTGCTCATGATGATCAAAGGTATGAGGGTGTATGTTCCACCAAGACTTACCTTTCACCGAGAATAAGAAATACGAAACACTACGTTAGTGATTACGCAGGGTAGACTCGCGAACCACCTCCCGTGAGAGTAAGTATGGGTTATGGTTGTATAAGTGTGTGTAAGTAAAGAGATGAGTGTGAAATGAGCATACCATAATCCATTGCCCGTCCAACCTATTTATAGTGGATGAAATAGGTTGAGAGCACTTCGCATAAATGTCGGAGATCATGGGGCGCCCCATGATTGTGGGTAACCGCTAGGTTTAGTGACCCACGCTCGCACTTGACGGGAAGCCAAGAGAGAGGAGATCGTGGGTTTGACCAAGTCGAAGTTCTCCTATCCAATGCTTCTTCGTCACCATACCCCAAGGGCTTAGGGCTTCGAATGGCGAATTCCCGAGGTAACCTTCGTGACAACGAATGGTTTGACGCCTATGGATATTCGGAATCCTAACTTGGACCTTCGAATAGAAGGGTTTGACACGCCCTGAGGAGTGTCCTTCGAGCTACCTGAGGGTACATCATCAAGCCCCCAATGAAAGTGATGCATATGAGCGAAGAGGCATTGCTTTCGACTTCATGCTTCAAAAATACCATCTTGCTGCTAATCGTACTAGTTGGAAGATAAATATGCAACTAACTAAGCGCATTGAATGCCAATTAATCCTTTTGGCTTCCCGCTACAGGAATCACATTTTCCCACTTTACCCGGAGACCAAAAGGCTTTATTTAAAATTTAAAAAGTAGTTTGACTCGGATAAGAGTAAATAAGATGGACACGTGTGTGGTTTTAAAGACGGTAAAAAGGGTATTTAAGGGGGAGTTGTTGAAACCATAAAACATGTTCACTCTCTCCGTCTTCTTTTACACGCAGTAAACCTTCATCGCCACCACTTCGAAAGTAAAAGGTAAACCTTCCTTCTCACCGGTAGCTTTTTTTTTTTTTTTTTTTTTTTTTTTATAAATGGATTCCAAGTTTATCATAAAACAGCAAAAATGTACATTATCTGCAAAGGAGTTACATGATCACTTAGCTAATTACCCCATCCCACCAGAGCACAAAGTGATGTTACCCAAGTCTAATCAGGGTATTTTTGATGCTCCACAAGGTTTCGTAGGGCTATACACACATGCATTTAGCCATTCTAACCTTAGGATTCCTCTGCACCCACTGATATTAGAGTTTATGCAATACTACAAGGTTCATATCTCTAGGTTCAACCCCTTTGGTTTAGCCAAACTGACCACATTCATAGTGATGTGTAAAGCATACGGCTATGAACCAACATTAAAGGTTTTGAGAGGATTTCTGAACTTGTATCCTGGGGGCAATTGGTTAACTTTAGCAAAAAGGCCTGAAGCGGATGTTCCAAACCTGTTCGGGAGAGTATATACAAATATAACAGGTTGGAAAGGTAGCTTTTTCTACGTGCAAGACACTATTGTTCCCCCTAAATATCCAGAGTTGCTGAATAAGGAAAATATGTTTGATGCAAAACGGTATAATGACCCCTTGCCATATGAGGTGCGAAGGGATCCCTGTTATCAGCGTTTGGCCAAATATCCTGTGGATGTGCAAGTGTTCCCCGAAGCCATTTTATACATGGCTGGGATTGCCCAGAGCTGGGAGGGGTCTCCCAAGAAGCCTGTGATCATATACCAAGGACAAAGTATGTTTATTTACTTATTTGAGTAGGACCAATGTAGCAATCGATATTTATTTCTTCTTGTTTCTATTTTGCGAGATGTCATTCGAAACTTCATGTACCAAGATTTGGATGAAGATTTAAGCTTTATGCTCACGAGAAAGTCAAGAGTCTTATGGTGTTGGCTCCCTTCAACATCTTTGAACAACAATGAGGTAGACATCCGAATCCGGAGCTCTGTTGCATCGGCACCCCCAACTTGCATTGGAGGGTCCATCCCAACTTGTTGAGAATGTTGTCGACTCGGACGATCCTGCTGGATGAGGATGTCCTAGTTGTAGGTTCAACAGGATAGCCGACAGTTGAAAAGTAGAAAGGGAACAACAGCACCAAGGTCGTTAAGTCTACCAACAAGAGGAAGAATCCCTATCCGCCTCCGGAGGCGAGTTGTGAAGGTAAGAGTGTCAAGGCGTAAAGTTTGTGAAGTCACCGAATTGCCGATGAATCGCTGGAGGTGCATGGTAAGCGCCTCCTTATAAAATATGTGAAGTCATAATTGTTACAACTAACTTAGCCTTTATACATTGTATTGGTCGCAGCCTTCCAGAGACGAAGGAGCTTCCCAATGCTTTGCTCGTCACCGATTGTCGATCATGTCACCCATCCTCAATGGAAAGGTATGCCGGAAAATATGTCCATTGAAAGGTTTTGTGACATGCATGACAATGGGGTTGCGAAGGTGCAAGATTGGATAACCACTTAAATGCCAAAACCGTGAGAATTGCTCAAACGCGTGGTCAAGCCGAGGCTAAGTGTGACGAGATTGAGGGAACGTTGAGAAGAACCCCGTTGTCCAAGACCTTCGTGGAAAGGTAGCCCAGTTGACAGTTGAACTCGCAATCTTAAGTTGGAAGAAGCCAAGGTCATCACTCTAACAGTCAAACTGCTCTTGAGGCGAAATGTGCCGGATTGGAAAGTGAGAAAGCCAGCTCGGAGAGGTAGAAGTGAAGTTAAGGGAGGAAATCGATGGCTTGCGATGAGGTATAAGATGTCGCAAAAGGATCGCATGGAGGTCGCTTCAAAGGTGGTGCCTTACATAGCCATGGAGCTCTACCACGTTGATGAATTGGGAGCTCGGATGTGGAAGGTCATCAAATCGACCATTTTTCATGGACGGTGCTCATGCTGGAGGAGGTCGCCAAAATGTAAGCCCGTGGACCTTTCCAAGATTGAATGCTACCGTCCCACTTCAAGGTCGAGTATGATGAGGGTGAAATGCGTCGCAACCGCAGAGTACTCCTTCCTTGCCGAGGCTACCAAAGATCCTATGGCACCCTCAAGACCTCCTTTCTAAGAAACCTCGAAAGTCAAGCCTACCACTCCCACCAAGAAGACTATGTCTACCAAGCCTGCTCTCGGCTCAACCATCCCCACTCCATCTCCAAAAAAGCAGGAATGAAGGCTGCCATGTCGGCAATAATTTGGTTTCAAGGGTGGCATGTACCCTTTAAGACAATTTATCTTATTTGACAATGCTTATCTTGTTCTCCAAACAATTTAAATGCTTGTGATGTATGGCCATGGGCCAAAAACAATTTGACTGGGGCTTAGGCTCCTCGTGCAGGTACAAGGGCACTAGCCCTCATTTTGAATGGAATGGTGTAAGGGGAATACCTCTTACACACTTAGTTATTATTTGTGTTTGTTTTGTTAAATTCTTGTACGCCATTTTTCCGACGCTTAAGTTTTACAGCCTAAGGTTAAACAACCTCATTGTGTGTAAATTGCAACACCAAGAATATAATGACCGAATTTGATCATTGACAGAGGGTCGCGACCCACTCTATCTCAAATCCTTTACGTAGCATGACTTTGTATATATTTTTACAAGCGCCAAAAACTACTAGGAGAGTTAATGTGAATGTTAAAGTTGGCTTAAATGATAAGGCATGTATTGCACCTTGAGCCATTATATTTGACATTGAAACTCATTAATGACTTGGATGAACAAATCTTTGTGTTTAAGAAATGAAGCAAGAGATTTGTGGAATGTCTTATTTATCATTGAATTGGTAGGGAGTATTACATCATTCTTGAAATGAAAACTAAGACAACTACCAATAATGTTTGCTTTCCCTTGAGAAGCTTCTAATTACAAGAAAAAAGTAAAAGTACTTTTTAAACATAGAACTTTCAAGGTTCTGTACCATTCCATGTCCCGTCGATGGGTTCTCCGAGAAGAGTAGCCGCTTGTAGGCTCGCTGTCGAGGCCTCGCCTACGTGTAGGGTCCTTCCCAAGTTGGTCCTAGCTTTTCCCGGTACTCGCTTTGCTTGCATTGTTGAGGCGCAACACATATTCTCCGTGCTTGAAAGTGGAAGGTCCGACCTTTTGTTATAGTAGCCTTCGATCTTATGTTTGTGTATTGCTTCTGATGGAGGCTATTTTCTTCTTTCTTCTAGCGCATCGAGGTTTTCCCCGATCCCGTCGTCATTTTGGGAGGCATCATACGAGCCACACGCTCCATGTGTACGCTTAGCTCCGGCGGATGACCGCTATGTTCCGTATGTAAGGTCAAGGGGTTTCACCATTGCTTGACTTAGGGTGCGCCCCGTGAGCCCATAATACTGAGGGAGCTCATCCACCCATCCATGATGAGTTCGTCCCCACCTTTTCTCGATCCCTTTGACGATGTCTCTGCTTGTAACCTCCACCGTCCGCTACCTTGTGGATGGTAGACGGATGTCCAAGACCGCTTTATGTTGAGCCCTTGATGTAAGTCGAGAAGACTCCTTCGCGAACCGCTTCCCGCTGTCGATATGATTATATGAGGTACTCCGAATCTGCACACAATGTGCTCCCATACAAACTTCTCGATCTGTCTCCCTGTGACGGAGGCTAAGGGTTTAGCTTCCACCCACTTAGTAAAGTAATCGATTGCCACCAGCAAGAATCTGACTCCTCCGGGAGCCATAGGCATAGGCCCTACGATATCGATGCCCCACTGGGAGAAGGGCCATGCGGATGTCACACTTGTCATGTCCTGCTTGGGCATCTTTGGAACGTTAGAGTGTATCTGACAAGCTTCACATTTGAGAATGATTTATGCCGCATCCCTGTGCATCAAAGGCCAATAATAGCCCAATTTCATTATCTTCGAGACAACTGAGCGGGGTCCTGCATGGAGGCCACAGGATCCTTCGTGGACTTCAAAGATAATGCTCGTAGCCTGCTTGGGTCCCACACATCTTAACCAGGGTGATAAAAATGACCTTCTATATAGGGTTTCCCTATTAGCCGCAGATCATGGGACTTAACCCGAATCTTCCTTGCTAGCTTGGGATCTTCGTGAGAAGACCACTTATCAAATATTCCCCGATTGGAGTCATCCACGCTCTCCTTCTTCGTGAACCACATCCGCAACTTCCTTGCGAACAATGGATCTTTCAGAAGGACTTCGACAAGTACTTTTGGTGAGATGAGCGAAGGCCATAGAAGCTAGCTTGCTTAGTGCATCCGCCTTCTTCTTCGATTCCTACGAACGTGCCGGATGGTGTAGGAGTCAAGCTCTCTAGCATCTCCTTTGTTTTTCCAAGCATCGCTTGATGACGGGCCGCCTTGCTTCATAGGAGCCCGCCACTTGGTTTGCCACCAATTGGGAGTCTACAAAACAATGAGGGCTTTGACCTCCATATCTTTAGCCACGGAGGCCTCGCTAGCAACGCTCATACTCCGCTCATTGTTTGTGGCTTCAACTCAAAACGAAGAGCATATGTATGCTCCTTCCCGTGGTCGACCAAAGATTAGACCGCCCGAACCATCTGAGCCGGATGCTCCTCTCAGATAAAGCTTCCAACACCAGATTTGAGTGAGGTTGGTTTTGGGCTCTTCCTTTTCTACGCCAGCTCGGAAGGTGTTTCGCCAAGAAGTCTCATGAATTTGACCTTTAATAGAGTTTCGCCCTTGAACTCTATTTCGTGCTCTCCCAGCTCAATAGCCCATTTAGCCACCCTCCCGACTTTTCGGTTTTGACAAGATCCGTTTGAGTGGCTTGTCGGTTAAGATTGTGATTGGATGGGCTTGGAAATAGCGCCTGAGCCTCCTTGTCGTGAGATTAGGGCTAGTATTAACTTCTCCAATGTTGGATAGTTGATCTCGCCTTGTAGGACCCTCGCCGACAAAGTAAATGGGATCCGCTGCTTGTCTCGCTCGCCATAAGGATCGCGCTAATAATTCCATTGAGGATGCTAGTACATGAACAACACTTCGCCTTTGATTGGGGCTATAAGTGTTGGAAGGATTTCGATGAACTCCTTCATCTTTCGAAAGCGCGCTTCAAGATCCCGACTCCATTGAAAAGTTTTCTTATCCACGCATCCTCGAGTGTTTTGAAGAATGGTAGGGACCGTCACCCCCTTCGACAAAAACCGGCTTAAAGTCGCCACCTTCCCATCGTGCTCGCACATCTTTTAGACACTTAGGGCTTGAAGATCCGAAATTGCCTTGACCTTGGAGGATTAGCCTTTATTCCTCGCTTAGTGATCAAATGCCCTAGGAATTGTCCTCTTCGACACCGAAGGAGCATTTCTTAGGGTTCACTTCATGTTAATCGCCCAAGTTGGTCAAAGGTTTCGTACATCGAGGAGTAGGTCCTCTCCGCCTTGCTTTTGATAACCATGTCGCCAACGATGCTTCGAGATTTCTAACTATTTGTTTGTTGAAGGCTTTATCTACGAGACGTTGGTAAGTGGCCCCCGCTTTTTAAACCGAAGGGCATCTTTTCGTAAAAGAGACACCTTTGTTCGTGTAGAAGGTCGTCTTTTCTTTGTCCTCCTTTGCCATCTGGATCCGATGATACCCTTTGTAGGCATCTAAAAGCATTTTAACCGAAGCTCGCCAAGGATTCTACCTTTCACCAATTTTGGTAGGGGTAGCAATCCTTCTGCATGCTTTGTTGATGTCATGAAGTCAACGCACATGCGCCACCCTCCGTCGCTCTTTTTGACCATTACCGGGTTGGCTACCCAAGTTTGGTACTTAACTTCCTTAGGATGCCTACTGTGTGAGTTCATCCACTTCTTTGCAGTCGCAAAGCTTTTTTCGGGGCTAGGCTCCTCCTTTTCTATTTTATCGGCCAATGTGTTTGTATTCATTGAGTTTATGCTCCGTTCAAGGACCGTCTGCTCATCGCCAATGTTCTTGGTACCCCGCCATGTCGAATATTTCCAAGCAAAACATCAAGGTTAGTCCGCAATAGTTCCGTGAGCTTCGCTTTGAAGTTCGCCGAGTTGCTTTCCTACTACCACCGCTTGTTCTGTGGTAGCTAGGTTAACTACAACTCATTCTTCCACATCCTGCAATTTTAGAATTACTATCTGAGGCTCCTCCGATTCTTCTTTGATCTTTTGACACCATATACACCCTTATCCGCCCATAATTAGAATGAACAGCCCTACTCCAAAGGGGTTTGGAACTTAATAGCAAGATGTATGGTGGAAACAACAATGCCCATCTTTGCATAGTTGTTCTCCTATTAACAAATTATAAGGAGAGTTTGACCTGACTATAACGAAGGTGAGTGTTTCCGTGCGGGATAAAGGGCCTTCGCCTATGGTGATTTCCAATGGTACTTCTCCCAGGGGCCATGAGTGCTCACCGGAGAACCCTACCAGTGGTGTTTTCGAGTCCACCCTTCGTGAGCGTATGGATGATTTGAGCTTTAGGAAACAATGCTCATAAATGATCTCGCAGGAGCTTCCACAATCCATGTACGCTCGATTTACCTCCTTGTTTGAGATTCGTACCTTGATGACCACGGATCACCAAGGTGTCGCCTCAAAATGTAAGGAAGGTTATTTCCCACGCTCCTAGCTCCCCATCCGCTTCCTTCCTTTCAAGGTTGGATCGTGCTTGTGCACCATTAGTATCGAGCCTCGTGGGCGTGGCCTCCTTCTTGTTCCCTTCCATTCACCCAATTGGGTGTCTGAGAACTTGTCCTTTCCTTTTGATGCCTTTAACCAGACAAAGCTAATCGTCCGGACCGCACCGCCTCTTCAATGCTCGCTTTAATTCTCTCGCAGCTTGTTCGTGTCGTGTCCATGGTCTTCATGGAAATGGCAAGATTGGACATGTGTCGGCTTTGCTTCGTGCTATCATCCGAGGTGGTGGATCGAAGGACTTTGCGGCTTTCTCGGTAGCCAGAATCTCCCTAGGAGATTTGACTAAGTTCGCCAAGAGTCCGTGGTTCGAACCTTTGTTGTATGGAGTGAAGCGGTCTCTGTTCTTCTTCTTGTTCTTGGATCCTTCCCATGAGGACCCTCGAGAGAATTTGTCAGAAGCTTCCTTTTGCTCTATCGGAGCCCCATTTGCTGCTACCTCTTTTGACTCAATCCAGGTGTAAGCCTTCTCTATCAGGGCCTTGTATGTGTTAGGAAGATCGGTGGATAGGAACTCCACCAAGCTTCGAGTCCGAAGGCCATGTACAAAACCAGAAATCCTTTGATCTTCGTGCAACCCTAGAATTTGCAAAGTTTCATCAGTATACCTTGTAACGAAGGCCCTCGTGCTTTCGTTGTCCCTTTGCTTGATGGTGTGCACGGTTAGGTGAGTCTTGGTGTACTTCTTCTGTTGGCTAAAGTGTAACCGGAACTTAGCCTTAAGATCGTCTAGACTTATAATGCTACCCGACTTCTGTCCGTTCCACCATATTCTCGCGGAGTCTCTGAGCGTGTAAGTGAACATGTGGCATGCTACGGGCATGACCCACTTTTGCATCTTTATAGCGCCTTCGAATAAGTGGAGGAAGTTATCAGGATCGCCTTTCCCATCGTAGGTGCCTATATGAGTAGGCATCTTTACACCATCAGGTAGGGGGTAGTCTTCGATCCACTTCACAAAAGGTGTGCAAGCTCTAGAGGTTTCGGCATAGTACGGGTTGTATGGAGGTGGATAAACAGGTGTAGGATTATACGGGTTAGGAAATGGTTGTGTGTAGGTAGGGTAAACAGTAGAAGGTTGGTACGAAGGGTTTACACCCATCGATTGCGTAGGAGCATGTCCATAGGGCATTTGCTGGTAATTCGGGTTGGGGAGTGAACCATTCGGAGGGTAAGTGTTGTAGGTTTGAGCAGGTAGGTAGGGGTTCATTCCCGGAGGGGGTAACTGATTCATGCCTGAGTATGGAGGAGGACCTCCGACATTCGAAAACATATGGGGTACTGAGCCCCATCCCTCTCTTCCTAAATGGGCGCTAGGAGAGGGGTAGGTTTATCCTCCGCTTCCTCACGGGTTGCTTCCTCCGCTGGAGTTCTCGCCCTTCCTTCACCTTGCATTCTTTCCCTTCTTCCGGATCTCCTCCGGTCCTTCTTCAAACCCACGGTCCTTCCGCTTGGCCTTCCGATGGAAGGAGAACCATTTCGCAGGCCGAGCGCCCGCTAATGTGTCGAGGCCTCCTCTATTTCAATCTCTTCATCATACTCCTCACCGAGTATTCCAACTCTTCGCATTTCAAGTGTTGCGAGCCTGTCTCTTATGAGCCCTTAGTAAAGAATCTAAGGCTTCAAAGTTTGCCTCAACGAAGGCGGGCTAATATCCGGAATAGGGTTAGCGGATGTCGAGGCGTGATGTACGGGAGTAGTTTCCAAACGAGATCGTGTGGTAAAGGTCGAGGCCGCATGGGGCGAGATTATCGGTGTTAGTTGTGTTGAGAGGACTAGGTAGAGAAACCCGTGGAGGTGTATCTTCTTCCCGGTTCCATGCCGAAATGTAGTGTAGTCGGTTAGGGTTTTAGGACTGGGTGATTACGGACTAATAGTAGTGGTCCCACGGATGGCGCCACCGATTGTACAATAGATTGCACTACCTGTGCTCATGATGATCAAAGGTATGAGGGTGTATGTTCCAGCCAAGACTTGCCTTTCACCGAGAATAAGAAATACGAAACACTACGTTAAGTGATTACGCAGGGTAGGACCTCGTAAACCACCTCCGCGTGAGAGTAAGTATGGGTTATGGTTGTATAAGTGTGTATAAGTAAAGAGATGAGTATGAAATGAGCATACCATAATCCATTGCCCATCCAACCTATTTATAGTGGATGAAATAGGGTTGAGAGCACTTCAGATAATGTCGGAGATCATGGGGCGCCCCATGATTGTGGGTAACCGCTAGGGTTTAGTGACCCACGCTCGACTTGACGGGAAGCCAAGAGAGAGAGGAGATCGTGGGTTTGACCAAGTCGAAGTTCTCCTATCCAATGCTTCTTCGTCACCATACCCCAAGGGCTTATGGCTAATTACCTTAGGCTCGAATGGCTATGGAATTCGAATCCTAACTTGGACCTTCGAATAGAAGGTAACCTTCGGAGGAGTGTGAGCTAACGAATGGTTTGACGCCTATGGATAGGTCACTAGAATCCTAACTTTAAAACCTTCATATTTAGATTGATTTATAAAATGAAGGGAAATTTGTTCCCAAGAAAATGACATTTGTCCCATCATTGAGAAATTTGTCCATTTCACTTGAAAAGCGGTATTCATTGGGGTCGGTCGAGGCAAAATGATATCATCAACATCGTGAATTAAATGTTTGCTCGGCTTTCGTGAACAATGTCGGATAAACCGCTCCTTTGTTGAATCCAGTAGATAGAAGAAAATTTGATAGCGTATCATACCATGCCCTTGGAGCTTGCTTCAAACCGAAAGAGTCTTCTTCAAACGATAAACATGAGTAGGATGCTCGATTCACAAAGCCTTCAGATGGCCGACGAAACGACTTCTTTAAGATCTCCGTTAAGAAACGCCGCCTTTACATCCATCCGATAGACTACCATGTTCTTACTTGCAAGATTAGCCAAGAATATTTTTATTGCCTCGACACGAGCAACAGAGCAAATGATTCTTCAAAGTCAATACCCTCCTCTTGACGGTATCCTTTTGCAACTAATCGAGCATTGTTCTTCAAAACATCACCATGCTCATCAAGTTTTACTTTGAAGATCCACTTTAGAGCAATGATCATTGCACAATCTGGAGCAGGTACTAATTCCCATTCATCTAGTCGATCAAACTCATGAATTTCTTCTTGCATGGCATTGAACTAGCTGTCTTCATTCATGGCAGTTTTCACATCTTTTGGTTCGATCTTAGAGAGTACAGAGTTGAAGAAGCACCATAAGGCATCGGTTGCAAGTTGTTTCCATGTGGATACTGGACGGGAAAGGTTTCCAATGATGTTGTCCAATGGATGATCATGTGTCCATTTTCTAAGGTGTTCATGTGGTTGTTGTTGAGGAACCTGAAGTAGCAGAGTTGATATCTCCGAATAAGATGGTTCGATGATGACTCAGAGCAAATATGTTTTCAAGGGTTCATCTTCGGAGGAGCAAAGGGTTTTCATTATATCGTAGCAAGAGCAACATTTCCATTGTGTACACTCGATGATTGAAGATTTGTTGATGAAACAGAGTGATCGCAGAAGCAGCGCTTCTTGACTTAATGACATTGAAACGAAGGGTTAACTTCATTGACAGGATAGAGGCCTCTGTTGATGGAACCGACATATCATTAGCACTTGGCTCATAGTGTTCATCAAATATTGGATCAAATAATTTCTTCAAATCATCTTCAAGGAGGTACATAAGGAGTTCTTGGTGAGGATTAGAAACAAGAGTAAAACCGTAGGACTACTTGATAAAGGTTGAATTGCGGGTCCGAATCGGATTGTCCCGGAGCCATTTGACCGGTCACCATCGAACGAACGTGAATAGTTTCCATGATATTTCGGGTTCTCTTGTTGTAGATTCGGTATCCTTTTTCATTTGGTGCATAACCTACAAATACTCTAATGTCCGCTTTAGCTTTTAGTTTACCTAAATCTAGACCGTCATTAGTTGGGTAACATAAAGCACCAAACACACGAAGGTAGGATAGATCGTGTTTTCGTTTATGGACAAGTTCATATGGAGTTTTCCATGAGAGGTGTGAATAAGGGAACGATTTTGAGTGTAGCAAGCAAAGTGGCAATGGCTTGACCTATAGAAACATTGGAACCTTTGAATAAATTAGCATTGTTCTTGCGGCTTCCACAAGAGTTCGATTTAGTCTTTCAACTACACCGCTCGTTGAGGAGTTCGTGGAACACTTCTTTGATGACCGATTCCAACACTTTCATAAAACCGAATTAAGTCTTTGTTAACAAACTCGTGCCATTGTCTGCTCGAACAATTCTAACAATATTGTTGGGTCGAACTCGAAGTCGTTTGATAAGTTTGATGATGACATCCGAGTTTCATCCTTTGTCCTCAAAAACTTTACCCAACTAAATCGAGAGTAGTCATCAACAACTACTAGAATGTATTTCTTCCCATTTATCGCTTGCACTCTCATTGGTCCGCACAGATCCATATGAAGGGTATGAAGAACTTCCATTATCGAGTTTGTGGGTTTTGGTTTGTGGGCATATTTTGTGCTTTTTCCCAATTGGCAAGTGAACACGATGATCTTTTCATACTTTAACTGGGTAATCCTCTTACTAAGTCCTTTCTCGGAAAGATTGTTTATAGTACCAAAGTTCAAGTGATTGAGACGACGGTGCCATAGCCATGACTTAGTTTTGGAAGCCTTTGACAAAGAAGCGATGGGTGAAGATTTCATCATATCTTCGATAGAGATGGTGTATAGGTTTGAACCACGAGTTCCTCCGAGAAGTTCCACCCCATCAAGTTCTCTAACAAAGCAAGTATGTTTTCAAGGCCACTTCTAAACCGAGTCACGTAATTGTCCGACGTAAAATAGGACCTTCAACGTAATCTCCATAACCCATAATAGCACCAAAATGATCGCTTCCAATCTCACAGATTCGATGAATTTACTCACGAAGTTCATGAGCCGTGACCGGTCTCGGTCATATGCTTGGAACAAATTTAAGTCCGTACCACGTAATCGATTTAAACGATCCGCGGTTGAACACAGACAAGAATGGATAATCTGGATAATTGGGATCCCATGCAAGAATGGGTTCCATTTGGTTAGTAATGATGATTGGAACACCCACATCAAGTAAAAGCAATAGAATCATCGAAATAGATGCGTGCTAGTGTCCAGTATTTGACCTATTCAAAGTGTGTTCACTTCTTTGGGAATAATTCTACCAAGAGGCATCCATTTTCTAGTGGGCAATGACTTAGCAAATTTAGGGCATGACTCATTAATCTTACGCCAAGAGGGTATCCATTGATAACCTATATTACTAAATTCTCTTCTGTGGGTTTCCTTTGTTTTCTAACTTTCTTTCGCCTTTCCTTTTAGCCTTCTTAGTTTGATTTTAACATTAATGCTTTGGTGGGCATTTGTGAAGATTAGACAAATCATTCACACCACATTCAAGATTAGTAATGTAAACCACGCAATCATCATTACATGTTTTGCCAAAAGTAGCGTAATTCGCATTAATTACGAAGCTTTATCTACGAGACGTTGGTAAGTGGCCCTGCCTTCTTTAAACCGAAGGGCATCTTTCTGTAAATGAGACACCTTTGTTCGTGTAGAAGGTCGTCTTTTCTTTGTCCTCCTTGACATCTCGGATCGATGATACCCTTTGTAGGCATCTAAAAGCATTTTAACCTAAGCCCGCCAAGGATTCTACCTTCTAGTCAATTTACGGTAGGGGTAGCAATCCTTGGGCATGCTTTGTTGATGTCGATGAAGTCAACGCACATGTGCCACCCTCCGTCGCTCTTTTTGACCATTACCGGGTTGGCTACCCAAGTTTGGTACTTAACTTCCTTAGGATGCCTACTGTGTGAGTTCATCCACTTTGCAGTCGCAGATTTCTTTCGGGGCTAGGCTCCTCCTTTCTGCTTTATCGGCCAATGTGTTTGTATTCATTGAGTTTATGCTCCGCTCAAGGACCGTCTGCTATCGACAATGTTCTTGGTACCCCGTCATGTCGAATATTTCCAAGCAAAACATCAAGGTTAGTCCGCAATAGTTCGTGAGCTTCGCTTTCACCACCACAGCTTGTAGCACTTAATTGGCTTAGCTTGACCCCGATTTGGATTCCTTCCACGATTACGATTAGCCACATATCCTCTACCAACTCCACCTCTTCCTGCTCATACCGCCTTTCTTGAATCTGGTTGCACCATAACCTTCCCATCTCGGATGAGCTTGATTGCGTGGATTGGATGCGCCTCGAGGTTATTGTTGGTGTGTGGAGAGAGTTCATGTTTTGACCGACCATGAGAGGCAGTTGATTGATGAAGTTTTCCATGAATGTGTTTGGGTCGAGGCTTATATCTTGGATCGTGGATGAGCTTGTAATTACCATTACCCATGGGTATGACTTGAGAAGCTTTGGTGGTAATTCCAACATTGGTGTAGAAAGTCAGAGTCATTTGAAGAACTTGTTTCTCCTTGTTGGTTTTGAACTGCTCAAGAATCCTTTTTTCAAACATAGCATGTCTCTCATTTCAAGAAGGAATGCATAAAGTTGCTCATAGTTGGTGTTCTTCAATCCTTTGTTTAGCTTCACAGAGGTGATAAACTTATGCGATTCGGGATTCATGTTGTTCACAAACTTTGAATTCAGCTGAATGTTTGGCATGGTCATTTTGATGTTCCTCATATCATCCACAAGCTTATGGAATCTCACGTAGTACTCATAGACACTCTCATCTGGTTTCATCTTGAAATGCTCAAACTCATCATACGGTTGTGATTCTCTATCTTCCTTGGTTAATTCGAACCCGAGAGAAGCATCTTGACATTATCCCAAACCGCATTGGCTTCAAGTGTTGTGATTGATAAGCTTGTAGATGTCTTTAGGAAGACCTCAAGTATAATGTTAGAAGCCCCGATGTCGCGATCGAATCTCTTTTCTCCTTATCATTGAGCTCATCATACGCCTTTGGTCCATCTAATCCATAGATCATTGTTCCATCTGCAATCAGATCAATTAAGTCTCTTGTAGTCTCAATCGATAAGGTCCTTCATCAATGGATTTGAGAATGTTGACCCCATTTTCCTTTCCAAGACAAGACAATTTGATTCGTTGAGCCCAAGAGTCGTCGGTTCATCAAGCATAGGTGGATTTAGTATCTCAACCACCGCTTGAACATCCTCAAGAATAATGGAGATAATTGTAGGTACGTTGGTAGACATGTTAACAGATTACACGGATTTTATAACTCTATGATTCAACCGGAAATAGATTCTTTCACGGATTTTACTAAATCAAGAGAAAACCGATTACAAACAAAAATCAACCAAGTCGCTACGAATTCTTGAACCAAGTCGCTAATCACCAAGTCGCTAAGTAGCAACTCGCCAAGATCTCAAATTTCGTGAACCAAGTCGCTAAGACCAAGTCGCTAAGAACAAGTCTCTGGACACAAGTCGCTAATGCACCAAGTCGCTACACAGTCAAGTCCCTAAAGAGCAACTCGCTAGGGTCCAAGTCTTTAACATCAAGTCGCTAAACACCAAGTCGCTAGACACAGTTAAGTTGCTAAAGAACAACTCGCTAAGATCCAAGTCGCTAGTATCAAGTCGCTAACAATTTACACTACAACTCGCTAACAATTTCTGAAGCAAGTCGCTAACTTCACCAAGTCGCCAGTCGTAGTGGAGAATCCACTAACTTGTACTATTTGTCGGCTGTCTCAATAGATAAGTCGCTAGGCTCAAGTCGCTAACAACTAACATCAGTAACTCACTAACTTTATCAAGCAAGTCGCTATGATGAAAAATACTACGAGAACCAAGTCGCCAAGAAGAAAAACTTCAAAACACACTTTTCAATCCAAAACAAGCTCAACCACAAGTGATTCAAGCTTACCAAATCAAAACCCAAGCACTTACAATGATTCTAAACACAAAATTACACCCAAAATTCAAACTTTAACACTAGAAATGATCCAATGATGCAAAACCACTAAACTTTTCAAACTCAAAACCATCTAAAACCACTTGAAATCCAAGTATATGTAAGAGAGATGATCAAACCATGTCTCTTGATACCATTTGTAACATATTGTATTTCACAAACACACTAAACCAAAGATCAAAGAGGCGTATACTATGGTTTTAGAGAGAGAAAGTTAGAGGTTGGGAACTTTAGTGAGAGAAAGAAAAATCTTATTATGAGCTCAACTCTCTACCTTGGGAGGTAGAGAGTATTTATAGTTCTTACATAAGTCGCCACCTACGGGCTGTGGATCAGGCATACAGTGGGTAAAGACCCATCAATCCTCCACGGTGTTACTTAAGTAAATACAACTAAACAGTAACTAATCTACGACTACGAGCTTTCTAGCGATAACATATACTTGAGGTGACCGACTCTTTAATAACTGGAGTTACTAAATCCTAACATTTATGTCTAGCTTTAGACTTTAAGTTGCAAACTTATTTATGATTTTAAAGTCAAAGTACTAACTTTATTTTTAATAAGTACATTAATGTTCAAAAAAGGTCTACCAAAAGTCTAATAATATTATGCATTGATACGGAAACACTTGATAGAAAAATATGTTCGATCTTTTGGCATAAGTGAGCTGGGGTTGAATTGGACACGAATTGACCCGACCCGACCCGACTCGTTAACTATTTGAGTTGTTGAATTTTTGCTAAAGATGGGAACCACTTTGGATTTACGGCTGAAATACTATGCCATCGTAAAAAGGTACTTTGAAAAATATTATCGCCGAAAAATATATAATCACACGGGTACCCGCCGCTGCAACGCACGGATACCCGACTAGTTTTCTAGAAGAGATAGCTATGAAACTGTTTGGCAAACAAGGGTCAAAAGATACCGAAAGGAAAACGAGGTCTTGGCCATCAATCATGTATGTTGGTGGTTTCTATGTGCGTTGAAGTTTATAAGTCAGTTTAACGATCATAAAATTAAGTGCTCTTTTCATAATTGGTGTTGGTTTATTCTGTTTTAAAAAAGGTACTGGTATTTGCTCATATTAGTGAAATGGGATTTTGCATCTTATGCTTAATAAGTTTATTTCAATTAGATTATGCTGAAATATTAGCACTTCAGCAGGTGTTTGTGAGACTGCCATTCGTAGTATTGGCTGAAGAAGATGAGATTATCCACACCTTGGTAGGGTAACCCATTATGGCTGCAGCCATGGTGGATACATCCTTCTTCTTCAATTTTTAGGGTATCTAAGGCTCATTACCAACCACTCTATCCTTTTCAGAAGGTTTGGCCAGTTTTTTAGGCTGCACATTATTGCAGTGGGTATCCTTGCAATCTTATGACTATGTGGCTGCAGAAATGTCTGCAGAAACATTGTGTTCTTTTGTGTCAAAGTTGGCCAAAAGGTATGACATGTTTAAATAGCAAGATACTCATATTTTGTGGTATGCAGTAGCATAAAAAACTGCTGCTCTTATACCAGCCAGTACATATGAATCTAATGTATGCTTTAGAAATTTTGCCGAGATTTTTATGCTGCAAATTCTTGCAACAGCCATCCTGGCAATCTTATGACTTTCGTTGTTGCTATCTTCGACAAAATATGTGACTTGCTAGCATCGGTTAATCCAAGCAGCAAGTATGTGAGACCAAGTTGTATACGTAAACTACTTGCATCAGTTAGTGTGTAGCCTCCTTGCATCATTTGGCATGTGAATGTAGAAACACCTTAACTATCTATGTATGTTTCCATCCATGCTTCATAGAACACACCAAATTTGTATTCCTTTTTCTGAGGCTATGATGAATTAGGATTTCTTTGGCAAACATGAGATGCCCCTTATCTTGGCAGGGTGGCATTCAACTATTGCAGCAATGGTGGGTGTATCCTCTTTGCTTGAAGATTTTCCCATCTGAGCCGCCTGTCCAACGACATGTCCAATTTTGTTTTGAAACTGATTGTGGCCTCTTCAATATTAAACATAACTGCTTGCATGTGCGGAGAAAAAGAAGACACTGTATGCAATTGAATACTCCCCTTACAGGATCTGATTATAGTGGTATTAGCGTCTTCTTTCTATGTGTTAGCTTATTGCATATGCTCTTTTTTTGCTTCTTGCTGCAGTTGCAGTTACTAAAATAAGAATGCGTATGTGATTACAGGGTTTTCATATTTTGTTGGTTGAAGACAATGGAAAAGATGTGCAGCGCATTATTTTTTAAATGGTGTCGCTGTTCTCTGTATTTTATACCAAGTTTATAGCAGGTGTGAAGAGCGCTCAAAAAAGGTTTGAAATTTCAGATGCTTATACAACTATGTATTATACTTTCTTTTTTGTTTACCATCGGTTGCTGATGCAATGATTTCTATTTCATCGTGTATACCTAATCAATAGGCTTATTGTCACAGGTCGCAAATTGCACTACCAGTAGAGCCAACTACTTATGGAACAGATCATAAGCTCCCAAGATCAATCTAACACTGCATGGCTACAACATCGATATGCCAAGACAACAACATACAACAAATATCAAAAAGAGGTATGTTTCACCAATATTAATATGCTACCATAAAACTTAAATTAATCAACCAGTAAAAACTTTGAAAAAAAAGCGGGTTCAAAGATCCAAAAGCAGAAATATTAGCAAGTGTTGGTCAGCATATCCAAACACCCGCACCCATCTGGAATATTGTTTACACCCAAAATAGATTTCAAAAACAGCAAAAACAAACACATCAATACACCATTCCCCTAAGCTTCTCAATGAATGCCAAAATCTCTTGTGCTCGGTTCTGCTTCTTCGTGACATTCACAAGAATCGCTTCAGCTTCATTCAAATCGTCAGTTTGCAGCTTAGTCAGGTCCGAAATACTCTGCACACAAGAATCAAATGGATAAAAAATCTCCAACTCTCCAATCACATAGTCCCTCTCAGCCACACGAGCCCTAATGCTTGGACTTTTTTCATCAATTCTCCTTCATCTGCCGTAGTCGCAGCCACCTCTCTCTGGAATTGAACAACATCATATCCCTTACAAGGGTAGATCCAGCAACTGCAACAAGCTCATCACAAAAAGGCATTGGTGTATTCATCACTTTTTTTCCCTTGGTTTTTTTCCTTTTTTTTATGTTCTCAAATAGATTCTCTTTGCTATGTGTGTGTTTTAAAGGACAAATTTGCTTTAAAGTATCATTGCTATAGTGTCAAGGTGCATCAATTATAAAGGTCTTTGATTTGACTGCATTAAGCAGCCTTTCACATGTTTATTCCTGTTTTCAAATGAGCTTCCATAAAAAACAAAACAACTTTTATTTTTTAAAAAAAGAGGAGACCATCAAATAAGATTAAAAAAAAGTTGGATTTATATATCTGAAACAAAAAATAAAAAATAAAAAATAATATTGGGAAAGGGGTAGGTGCTAGAAAGTAGAAACATGGTGGTTACAGAATTTAACCATTGCAGATACAAAATGAAAACTAATATATCTTAAAAGCGTGTCAACAGAACCATCACAAATCATTTCTTTACTTACAATCCAGCTTTGTTGATTGAATGGCATGCCAAACATAGGATCGTTTGTGCGATTTATAGATCATCCTAGATCTGACATGTCATTGAATCGGCAAACTTGAATTGCAACTGAAGAAACAATATGCAACAAGCTACTTGGACTTGCATGTATGGAAAACCTAAAAACATGTATGTTCTATTATCCTGTGATTTACAAAAGTGACAATGCTTAGCTGTTCATGAGGGTGCAATTGTTTTATCATCACATGTTAACTTTCTTTGGTTATTTTTTTACTAATTGTGTCCTCCATTTTTTATATTCATAAACAAGTTTTCCGTCGTACTATGAAATTGAATGAATGCTCATCAACCAATGACACTCACATTGGTTCTGAAGCTGAAGCTGCTCAGATTTTTTAGGTACCTGAGGATGCTCGCGCCTGGATGGCTTTTGCACATAGGTTGCCTTATCACATAGCAAGATCTTTTACTGATGCGGTGAGTAATCTATCTTCAAAATTTGATCATACTACTGACCATGCTCGATAAGTGCATTGTCATTATTCTTTTCAGTGTCTACTTATGACCAACAACCACCAAATTTTTACATGGTTTGTTTTTCCACCCAACCTTTATTTAAAGGATTGACCACTTTCTGAATTTTAAAAAATGTCCAATACTTTAAGTGATAAACTCTGATGCACATCCACAGTTTCAGAATTCTTTTGTTAATTGATAATACATATTGATGTTAAATCTGATTAGCAAAACCATCTTTACTAATAAATGTTTATCCTCACCTTATTCTCACTAACCTTCTACATATATAATTTACAGAACATATAAGTCTTTAAATGATCAAAAAACATAAAGAATTTATAGTAAGAAAATATTCGGTGTCCTATAAAAGGAACTTGCACTTGCCTCTACACATTATCCAAATAAAACACAACTGACTCAATCATATCATTGCTTTTCTCCACCACATAACAAAACAAATATCTACAAAATTATTGAACCATAAACAAACGTAACTTTTATTCATATTCGACATAAGTTACAGCCATACCAGCACAGATTAACAACACCCTGTTAATCTGACACATAACACCATACCATTAAACATATACACCATCACAAAAGCCATCATACACACACACAGGATGCTACCCTAATCATGCAACTCCATTGTAAACACATGGCGCCTTTTCTCGAGACACGCTTCCCTAGCCAAATCAAGGACCTGAATCAGTGCAGCAAGAATCTGATGGTCCCTGTCCTGTGCCTCCTCCAAGCATTCAAAACCGTCACTAGCAACATCATCATCAGCACTCAACATGCGTCCCTCCTCCAACAATTCAGTCCTCCTCCCAAGTCGACGGCCAACATCATCACATTTTTCTCCAAGCAGCATGATGAACCCCTCATTTTCACCTTGCTCCTGTAGAAACAGGAACTTAAAGGCATTGTGGAGCTCATTGGAGCCACATGCTTCTTTGAGTTGATTAAAGTTTGGGGTGTGCGCCATTTTCTTAACATATTTTCAAAAAAACTCACAAGGTACAAAGGCAGGTATGTGAAGCCACAAAAACCCACCTTATATAGGGAGAGAAAAAACTGTAGCACTAAGTTAGTGTAACCTAACTGATACAGTATATCATTACTTATCATTCGAATGACAGATTCCCAAACAAGACAACACAGAACCTAGGCTGAGCTAAAAGCATCTTTAAGCACTTCATGAACCAGCCACTAATCTAAGATTTCACCACTCCACACTAAACTGCAACCTGTGTGTTGTCTACTTTAATCACTTTATCTCCACAGATTCCCTTCATGAATCATCCACTAATCTAAAATTTCATTTACAAAGGGCTTTTCCACCAAACATTAGCTGAGTAGACAATAATCTAAAACAAATTGCACCATGAATTCTAGCAAGGGAAAAGGTTGCTCTTTTCATTTCAGTCTTTATATCCAAAGAGCACATCCTATTTTTTTTTCATTTTATGTGCAGAAATCATTTACATTTCAAACAACCAATCAAGCTCAGAAGGCCCTGACCTTCCTATGCAATGGGAATCCTACTTTCCAGTTAATAACTCTGGGTCAGATTCTAAAAAAGAAGATGCTAGGAGGCCCAAAACTTCCTGCATTTTCAGTTGGCTACTACGGTGAGTGACTTTTATCTATAATCTATTCACACTGCTGCCGTTAATCGATAAATACATTTTTAGACTTCCTTTTGGTATATGGCTATGACCAAAATTCATAAGATTTTGTGATACTTAGTTATGGATTTCAATAGATGTTTTGCTAATTATACTTATAATCTTTTGCATGCCATGACGAACAACGTATGCTCTACTGCATCAAGAATAAGGTCTGTTCTTTGTTTCATGCTACTTGATGTTTCATTTTTATAAAATCAGTTTCTAAGAATAGCGGTGTTTATGTGGCAGCACGGACATGACTCTATCCCAGTTTGTCACCATCGCTTGACAACTCAGTAGCATGAACTTAAAAGTTAAAATGAACAAAAGAAGGGAGGCAAGAGATATGTTAAAGTAGGCGGTCTTGCAGTTTGCAGCAGTAACAAATACACACGGTACTTACAAGTTTATGCAGCCATCTTAATATTGGTATTACACTTATATTTTTGGTCTGTCAGTAATACCATTATGGCTGGAAAATCTAAATTACAATTCTAAATTTGTCTTCAGATTTTGGTTTATTTTCGTCGCAGCTTCATACAACAAATGGAAATCATCTAGGAAAGGCCAACATCGCTGAGATTGCAATTCAGGTAATCACCAACACCATTCATGTGGCAGCTGTTTTTTTAGTGAAATAAGAATATATAGTTCACTGTTTTTTTTTCAAGCATAGACTGCACATCTGTGCATATTCCAGTGTTAAAATCTGCTAATAAAAAAAGCTGAAATAAAAAAGTGTATGTTCTCTACTTTAATGACAGCAACAGACTATACATTAACTCCTTTAATCAACTATTCAGGTTTTGAAACTTGCATATTGCCTGCACATATTCCACTCTTAAACCACATGTCCATTTAAAATTCCAGCTATAAAAAAATCTTCACCAAACATTGATTCACCAAACAATAATCTAAAAGAAACCACAGAATGGATTGTGGCAAGAAAAAAGGTTTCTCTTTTTCATCTGAATCTTGATATAAAAAAGACACAACATCACTCGATGTACTAACTTTTTCAGTTTTTTTATGTGCATGGACCATGTACAATTCAAGCACTGAATCAAGCTCAGAAGCCACTGACCTTCCTATGCCATGGAGCAGCTACTTTCCGCCTGGTTATTGCAGCTGAGGCTCCAAAAAAGAAGATGTTAGGAGGGTTAAACCTCCAAAGCAGTTCTTAAATAATCGATGTCGCCATGGCTAAACCGCAGCGATTGCAAAAGAAGCTTTTAAATCCAGGCTCAAGGTCCTTGGCCTTTCCAATGCTCATTTTTGTAAAGAAATAGGTATGAAACCATTTGCCAAAGATGGGTCAAAAAGAAAAGGGAAAACAAAATAGCCCTTGCTTAAATATGATGTGTATTAGTCGTTTCTGAGTGGCTTAAATGCCTTTGAATAAAACTATGTGTTTAGTACAATAACTATCGTGGTTATAATTTACTTTTTTTAGAAGGTTTGGACAGTTTTTTGGCCTGCACATTGTTGCAGCAGGTATCCTTCCAATCTTATGACTTTGTAGCTGCAGAAATGTCTGCAGAAGCATTGTATTCTTTTGTGTCAAACTGAGACAAAAACTATGCCATGTTTGCATAGCAACATACTCCTACCAATGAGGACATATGAATCTAATGTATGCTTTACAAAGTTTGGCGAGATTTTTATGCTACAAATTCTTGCAACAAGCATCCTTGCAATCTTATGACTTTCACCGTTGCTATGTTCGACAAAATATGTGACTTGCTAGCATCGGTTAATGCAAGCAGCAAGTATGTATTGGCCAAGTTGTATACATAAACTGCTTGCATCAGTTAGTGTGTAAGCTCCTTGCATTATTTGGCATGTCAATGTAGAAACACCTTAGCTATCTATGTATATTTACATCCATGTTTCATAGAACATACCGCGGCAACGCGCGGGCACAAATCCTCGTACTTATACAATAAGTGTTCCAATCAAACTATGAAGTGCACAAATCACCTACCATTAAAAATATAAGCATTATACTTTTAGTCCTAAGTTATAGCTAACGTCGCAAATAAAATGTTTAGTGATTATGTATATTTATTTTTATATTATGCAATGTTAGATTTAGTTTAATGAAATATATTTATTTTAAAGAAAATGAGAAAGTGAGTAAAAAGTGGGTCTATTGACGCATATAACATGTTATACTCCATATGTCTCAAAATTATAGTTCATATTTTTTAGAATGTTTAAAAAAATTGCCCACTTTTCATTTTAAGTAATAAAAAGAGAATTAATAGGAGAATATTCTATTTGAGTGATTGAAAATTGTAGTTGTCATACTTTTATTAAACTGACTGATTTAGTCTCATGATAATAATTTTGAGACGGAAGGAGTAGTTGAGAAAATGTTTTTCAAGATTTTTGCTATAAAATGTTATATGTTAAAATATGAGATGACGCCACATATAAAATGAGAATTAATATCATTCATCGTTCTCATCCCAAAGATCTTGGACCCGTTGGATTTGGGAGACTACCGACCCATCAGCCTCATTGGATGCATGTACAAAGTCTTATCGAAACTCCTTGCATGTCGTTTAAGCAAGATTATCCACAAGCTGATTAGCCCAAATCAGTCCGCTTTTTTGGCTGGCAGACAAATTTTGGATGGAAGTTTAATTGCAAACGAAATAATCAATGTTGCTAGTAAAGAAAAACTTAGACTTCTCCTTTTCAAAGTTGACTTTGAAAAGGCGTTTGACAGTGTGAATTGGAACTTCCTTATAGACACTATGGCTCAAATGGGTTTTGGATTAAAATGGTGTAAATGGATATATGCATGCCTTTCGTCAGCTTCGGTCTCTATTCTTATAAATGGTTCTCCATCGAAAGAGTTTCCAATGAAGCGCGGTCTAAGGCAAGGGGACCCACTTTCGCCTTTCCTTTTTCTTATTGTTGCAGAAGCTCTGCAAGTTATGGTTACTGATTCATGTAATAAAGGCATTTATAAGGGGCTTTCTCTTTTCAACGACGGGGCCAACATATCCCTCCTTCAGTACGCGGACGATGCTTTATTTTTTGGTGAATGGTCAAAAATAAATGTTAAGCATTTAATTCGTATTCTTGATTGCTTTCATGATGTTTCAGGGCTCAAAATAAATATTTCAAAGTGTAGGCTTTTTGGTATCGGGGTTCCCCTGAGAGATGTCGAGAGTGTAGCACGGGCCTTCAATTGTTCGCATGGGTCCCTACCATTCTCTTACTTAGGTCTGCCTGTGGGAAAAAGTATGAGGAAGATTGTGGACTGGACCGAGGTGATTAACAGATTTTCTAAAAGGCTTGCTTCTTGGAAAGCAAACTTGCTTTCTATAGGAGGTAGACTTACTCTTGTGAAGTCGGTGCTTGGAAGTCTTCCGTTATACTTCTTGTCTTTATTTAAGGCTCCCGAGGCAATTATTACTAAACTTGAATCTTTGAGAAGACAATTTTTTTGGGGAATGAAGGAAGGTGTTAAAAAGATTAGTTGGGTAAGTTGGAATAAAGTCTTAGTATCCAAGATTGATGGCGGTCTCGGGGTTGGTAGTATTAAAACAAAAAATATGGGGCTCCTCGGAAAATGGAAATGGCGTTTTATTAATGAACAAGGGGCGTTATGGAGAAAAGTAATTGCTGAAATTCATGGTTCAAGTGGTGGTTTTGACATGATGGTCGGGTCTAGATATAATAGCACATGGTCTTATATTGTGGGTACCTGTAAAAGGATTGAACAACTAGGTGTTCCTCTTACTAATCTTATGGTTAGGAAAATATATGGTGGTAATCAAACTTTGTTTTGGAAGGATAATTGGTTAAATAATTTGGGAGCGTTAAAAGACTGTTTTCCTCGTCTTTTTGCTTTGGAAAGATATAAGGATTGTCTTGTGGCAGATAGATGGGTTTTAGAAGAAGGTGTCTGGCAAGGTAAGTGGGATTGGAACAGGCATCCTAGTGGGCGAGGTGATGGAGATCTTACAAAGCTAGTGACTGACTTAAATGGGCTTACTCTTGATGAAGCTCAAGATGATAGATGGGAGTGGACCTTGACCTCTTCTCGCAAGTTTACAGTCGCCTCTTTGTGCCATGATATCCAGTTAAAAATGAACCTTAATGATGTTTCTGCTCCGCCTTTCACTTGGAACTCATGGGTGCCTCGTAAGGTAAACGTGTGTGCTTGGCGTGTCGCTCTGGATCGACTCCCAACCAGGTTGAACTTATGCCAACGTGGTATTAATCTTCCTACGCTGGTATGTTTATTTTGTGGGTTGTCTGATGAATCACGGGATCATTGTTTCTTCTTATGTCCTAAAGTAAAAGTAGTCTGGATGAAATTTTGGAGTTGGTGGAATGTCCCTTCTCAGTTCTCTTTGAGTGACATCCTTAAAGGAAACTTTAATTTCACCAAAGATAAGTGGAAAATTAAGCTATTTCACGCTGTGTGCTTGTCTCTTATTTGGTATGTGTGGAAATGGAGGAATAAAATTCTACATGCCTTGTCAGATGAAGAGGTTTCGTCGGCTCAAAACGAGGACATATTCCCAGCGATTCAAAGATTATCTCTGCTTTGGACTTCAATCCGTGCCTCTAAATGTCGCTTTAATTGGTGTCATTGGATTAGAGCTCCTGGAGAAGTGGATAATTCATAAGTTGTAGTTTCGGTTTGGCTTGGGGTTAGTGTTTGGGTGTTTCATCTTAGTGTAGTGCTTGGTTGTATTTTTTTCTTTCCTTTAGCTCTTGCTTAGAGCTATATTTTGTTTGTTGCTTTGGCGTTTGCCATTTTTATAATATCGTTGCTTTTTCAAAAAAAAATATCCACACATACCAATTTGATTTACACAAGTAAAGACAATTGTGAATTGACTTTTATGCCCTCCTTGTATTTAGCCCATTATTTCACTTTCTCATTAAAAGTTTAAAACTTGCAGCGAAGTAGCAAACTCATTCTTTTGTTTTGGCTCCAGTTAGTTTGTTTTGACTTTTTTACCGATCTTCCAAATTCCATCAGTGTTAATAACAGTTCCATTTAACACAGGTTCTGAATTTCACTGTCACTATTTCTCAACCGCCTTGATTAACGACTCTCCAGTTTAACAGTCCATTCTTTCTTAACGCCTCAGTTTCACCGAATCACTGCAACGACATATGTTCTACCGATTTGCAATATTAAGATGCTTGTATTGAGTTTTAATGCTTGATGTATTATATCAGATGCTCGTATACAACTTTAGAAATATAAGCTACAAATTATCATACACATTTAAACTAGATATTTTTATCTCTTACTTTGTTGAAAACATTATAACAAGGTTATTTAACTTTTCACACTTGGTACGTAGGTCTCAAGATATCAATTTCAGAGTGTAAATGCTTCCTAATAACAAACCAATCTTTTAGATAACAAAGTCTAGCACAAATGAGTAAAGAACACCGATTATGGTGATTGCATTTTTTTTTTTGAAAATAAAAAGTATTATTAAAATAAATCAAGAGATTACAACATGAACCAACTAACCATGATCCTAACAACAGACCAAAATTACGTGGCCTAGCCCTTCAAAAATCAATACAAAAGTTACAAACCACTCACAATCACATGAGATATATGAGCTAAAATAAATAGAAACACATGGGTGACCAATAGTAACTCATAAAGATGAAGAATACACTCCCATTACAAGCATACTACTCTCAGCTCTGTATTCTGTCCGGTAGACATGCCACACATGGAAGGTCTCTCAAGCAACTGTTCCCATTGAAACACATATTTCTTGGATCTTTTACAACTCCACTCGAAAGATGTCAGTTGAATATCCTTAAATATACTTGTTTTATAACCTTCCATCTTTTTAAATAGGTTTAATGCTTCTTGATAGTAACTATTTTGACTGTAACACGTGATCATTTTTGTCCATAATGTTGCAGAATAGAAAACATGAAAACTAATTCATTTAATTCACATAGCAAACATGAAAACTAGTTCCATGTTGTGCATGTTTGATTGTACAACGTAGTGACCAATTCCTTTGAATTACGATAAATAAGTCCGTTTGTGGTACCGTTTGATATTATGAGGATTACTTGGATTAATAGGCGACAATCTAACTGACCAGCAACTCCATAATGGAGGTAGAAATATTCTCACGTTATAGGATATACAAAAGGGAGGGTTAAATCCTAACAAAGGGCATAAAAGTTTATTTGCAACTGCTTTTATGTGTATGAATCAAATTTTTAAATTTAAAAGACTTTTATAACGGATTACAATAAGATTATAGAATGAATAAACTAAGAATGTGTCATGAACCCGCTTTCGAATGGCAAAAGCAATTCTACTAAAAATGAAATTTTGTGACTTAGAGGTCGCAAAATTACTTTGCACAACCTGTTAAACCCTAGTAAAAAACTCCACAGCTGCCGAAGCTAGGAATCAAATTGATACGTTTACATATCAATTCTCATATTTTATAGCGTTATTTGCACGAATATATTTGACGGTCAAGCAAGGATTAAGTGATTTAATCTTTTATTTATCTTCGTGCCATATAATCATGAGTAAATTACATGGTTGGTCCCTGTGGTTTGTCCAAAATAACAACTTTAGTCCCTAAGTTGGAAAACAAATAACACCCGGTCCTTCGTTTAGCGCCGTTAAGTTAGCTTTGTTAAATTTTACACGTTAGCCCTCGTGGTTAACGGTCGTTATCGTTAATCCTTACTAATAACGGATGTTTATAATTTAAAGTTTTCATACGTTTTTATCCGTTTTCGTCCGTGTTTTTACGTTTTGTCGGTTTTATTCGTTTTCGTCCATTTTTTTTACGTTTTTTTCCGTTTTCTAACATTTTAATCCATTTTATATGTTTTCGTCCGTTTTTCTTACGTTTTCGTTCGTTTTTTGCGTTTTTATCCGTTTTTATACGTTTTGTCCGCTTTAATCGATTTTATCTGCTTAACTGTTTTATACGCTTTCGTCCGTTTTCTTACGTTTTCTTTTTTTTTCTTACGTTTTATCGTTTCGTCCGTTGTTATCGTTCGCGTCCGTTTCTTTACGTTTTAATCCGCTTTTTATGCTTTTATCGTTTTGTCCGTTTTAACTGCTTTTTTATCGTTTTGTCCGTTTTCTTACGTTTTAATCCGTTTTTGTCTGTTTTTATAAGTTTTTGTCCGCTTTAATCCATTTTTGTCCGTTTTAATCCCTTGTTCCCCTTTAATCCATTTTTGTCCATTTTAATCCCTTGTTCCCCTTTAATCCATTTTTGTCCGTTTTAATCCCTTGTTCCCCTTTAATCCATTTTTGTCCATTTTAATCCCTTGTTCCCCTTTAATCCGTTTTTGTCCGTTTTAATCCGTTTTTGACCGTTTTTATACGCTTTCGTCCATTTTTCTTATGTTTTCATTTGTTTTTCTTTTATACATTTTCGTCCGTTTTCTTATGTTTTAATCCATTTTATACGTACAAAAAAGTAAGAAAAACAAATGAAAATGTAAGAAAAACGAACGAAAGCGTATAAGAACGGACAAAAACGGGTTAAAATGGACAAACACGGATTAAAGCGACAAAACGATAAAAGCGGAAAAAACATAAGAAAACGAACGGCGTAAGAAAAACGAGCGAAATGTAAGAAAAACGGACGGACAAAAACGTATAAAAACATAAGAAAAACAAATGAAAACATAAGAAAAATGGACGAAAGCGTATAAAAAAGGTCAAAAACGGATTAAAGGGGAACAAGGGATTAAAATGGACAAAAATGGATTAAAGCGGACAAAAACGTATATAACAAACAAAAACGGATTAAAACGTAAGAAAACGGACGTAAATGTATAAAAACGGACAAAAACGTATAAAAACGTAAGAAAAACAAAAGAAAACGTAAGAAAAGGACGAAAACGTATAAAGCGGTTGAAAGCAGACAAAATCGGATTAAAGCGGACAAAAGCGTATAAAACGCAAAAACGAGCGAAAACGAAAGAAAAGCGGACGAAAACATATAAAACGGTTAAAATGTTAGAAAGCGGACAAAAACGTAAAAAAATGGACAAAAGCGAATAAAAGCGGAAAAAACGTAAACACACGGACGACGGATAAAGCGTATGAAAACTTTAAATTATAAGCGGCCGTTATTAGTAAGGGTTAACGATGTAACGACCGTTAACCACATGGGCTAACGTGTAAAATTTAACAAAGCTAACTTAACGGCAGTTAAACTGAAGGACCGGGGGTGTTATTTGTTTTCCAATTTAGGGATTACCAGTGCAACTTTAAACTTCGAGGGACGAAAGTTGTTATTTTGGACAAACCACAGGGACCAACCATGTAATTTACTCTATAATCAAATATAATATTGTACCTTTCAATCTCAATTTAATAATTAAATGTCATATACTTTTTGTATCTTTCGGATTAGAACCTGACGTAATAAAGGGCAAATTCCCTGATTGTCACAGTTGTCCAACTAATTTACCTCAAATCTCTTAAAAAAATTTCACTTCTCTTAATACCTCATGAGCAATTCTCACAATTCAATATTTGGGCAACTCTCCCATATAGGTGACATATGTACCATTTTATGGGGTCACCTTGTACTTACATAGTACAAGTGTAATAGATCTCTAGTTGGGCAACTTTGACTTTCAGTTCTGGGCAACTGACATTTTTTGTCTTTTAGTACAAAAGTGTGGTATTTTATTATTAAAAAGTACATATATTTTGGGCAACTGGGTCCCACACTTATGTATTTTTGGGCAACTTATGAGGTATAAAGTACACAATGTATTTAATGTATAAAAAACTTTAAAAAGTGTCTAAATAATTTTATAACTTTAATACATTTATACACTTTATATATTTAAAAATACAATCTTCCTCAACACACTTCTTATTCTTATCTGATAGTGACACACTTCTTATCCACATATAACACAATTCTTATCAACAGATAAGACACTTCCTATCCAAACGATCGCCACGACACTCTCCGATCTAATGTCTATAAGAAAAACGATTTGGGGTAGGGTAAGTAATTTTTTGTTTGATTAAGGGTTTCGCTATTTTTGGGTTAATTATTTTAGTTGGTATCGTATTGGGTGTTTAATTTTTCGTATATGATTTATGGTTAATTTCTTAAGTTGGTATCGTATTGATTTAGGGTTTCGTTAATTTAGGGTTTCGCTAATTTATGGTTTCGATAGTCTAGGGTTTCACTAATTTAGGTTTAATTTTTTAAGTTGGTATCGTATTGATTTAGGGTTTCGCTTATTTTTTGGGCATCGTTAATTTAGGGTTTCGCTAATTTAGAGTTAACTTTTTAAGTTGGTATTGTATTGATATAGGGTTTCGGTAATTGTTCTTGTTTGATTTTGGGTTTCGATATTTTAGGGTTAATTTTTTAAGTTGTTAACGTATTGGGTGATTAATTGTTTTTGTTAAGTTTGTGAAACAAATGATGGATGTTATTGAAGAGTAAGTGAATAAAGCATTGTAAGATAACTGGCACTAAATGGTTTATAGTGACTAATTGGTAACGTATTGGGTGATTAATTGTTCTTGTGGTTTTAGTGATTTGTTGCTACTTATTAAGTTCGAGAAACAAATGATGGATGTTGTTGTAGACTAAGTGAATAAAGCACTGTAAGATAACTGGTACTAAGTGAATAAAGCACTGTAATGATGGTCAAACGGGTTTGGTTAACGAAACAAAATACAATGAAAATTAAACTGCGACACAACTAAATATAATCTGGGTGATCCCAAGTTTGAGAGTTGTTAGAGTCGTAACCATCGTCATAAAGATACTCAGACCAACTTTCAAATCTGCTCTCATCCCACTCTGCATACAAAGCATCGAATTCTCTGTCCCGACGTTCTTGTTCCTCCCTTTTAGCTTCCTCCATACGAGCAGCTTCCTCCATCTCTAACAACACTTCTTCATCTTGGAGCATAAGTCGCTCCCTTTCGGCTTCCTCCTCAAGAGCAGCTTATCTTTCTGCTATCTCCCTTTCTTCTTCCTCCTTAATAGCAGCCTCCTCCATTTGTCTTAAAAGTTCATCTTCATCAATTTGTTGGCCAAAGTTTTTTTGTTCCGGAAACTGTTGGCCAAAGTCTTTTTGTTCTGGAAATTGTTGGCCGAAGTCTTTTTGTTCTGGAAATTGTTGGCCGAAGTATTTTTGTTCTGGAAATTGTTGGCTGAAGTCTTTTTTAGACATTTTTGAGAGAATTTTGTAACCTATTTAGCAACACCACTTGAATTAAAATACACACATATAAGGTGGGTAAGTTTTAAAATTTATTACCCTTAATATGTCAATAAATTTGGTGCAGGTGGAAACTCTCCCATATAGTTCACATGGGCCCACCTTGTACTTACATAGGTGATTTATTGGGCAACTTTTGCCTACTTTCTAATTAACAATTTATTTCTCTAATAAAACACTTTAAGTCTTTTTCTTCTATTAAGATAACTGGTATGGAGTTGAGTCGGTGCAAACGGTTTAGGCAACCCTAGTTCAGTCGGCTTAATCCTCCAAAATATAAGGATTTAGGCAGTCTTGGAAGTTGAGATTGATTAAGGTTTAGGCAACAACCACTGCTGGCAATGTTGCTGCATCCACTGCTAGTTTAGAAGAAACCACTGCTAGTTTAGAAGAAACCACTGCTAGTTCAGACGAAACCACCGCTAGTTCAGACGAAACCACTGCTAGTTCAGATACACCGTTTATTTTAACCTTAATTGGTGTGTTTTGTGTATATGTGATATGTATGAGGCTGTGATGACAAATATCTTGATGAAGCAAATGATGTGATTTACCGTATCTTGGCATGGCAGTTTTATTACATTCTTATGCAGCCATGGCGGTTATATCTTGATGTTATCGTTGTTATCTTTTATTAAAGATTTGAGCCTTGATAATGCATGTCACAATACACACTCAGTAGCATACATTACTGTGTACCCATGTGTGTTTGAGAAGGAAGGTTTGAGTTTCAGTGGGAAGATTTTATGTGTTTGATGTGTGTGTTAGTAGCAGAAATGTATTTTGTATTTAGGTGTATTTGGGGAAGTATAATTTGGAATATAAAAGGTGTATTTGGTACATGCAAGAGGCTGTGATGATGATTATCTTATTTGATCAAGCAATTGATGTGAATAGCCGTCAGCTGGCATGGCAATTTTATTACATTATTTTGCGACCATCGCGTTATATCTCGATGTTTTGTGTAAATCAAACTTTTTACAGATCTGAGCCTTGCTAATGCATATAACAATGCAACCCTGATTGGTATACTCACATAGATGATTAACATCTTCGGGTCAATCATGTTTCATTGTGGTTGGCATCTTATGGCAACACATGAATATATATTTTTCGTGAGTATATAATCATTTCTCCCTAGCGACGCCCGTCCCAATGAACCATAATTGGCTCGAAGATTTGTATCATCTCTGTGAGTATATCGTTTCCGTGGATAAGAAGTGTGTTAAACTAGACATGTAACTTTTTAAAACAATTCCTTTACGTATATAAGTTGTTAAATTGTAAGAGGCTGTGATGACACGTATCTTATTAAATCATGCAAATGATGCGATATTCCGTGTCTTGGCGTGGCCATTCTATACTATTGCAGCTAGAGGTGTCAAAATCCCGACCGACCGGACCCGAACCGAATAAGGATAGTCGGGTCGGGTTACTCAGTTCAAATCTTACTCGGGTCAATCGGGTCAACCCGATTAACCCGGTCTGAACTAGGGTCGGTCTCGGGTTCAAATACTATGCCTATTCGGGTTCGGTCAACCCGACTAACCCGAGTTAGTTGTTTTTTTTTTTTTTTTTTTTTTTTTTTTTTCATTGAAAGGCCTAAGTTAAATTTGGTGATCCATGTAGTAAACTTGGCTCATTTTCTATCTAACTTTTAGTGTTGTTTTTTGCTTGCAAACTCTCTGGGTCTAATATGTAGCCTACATAAATAATAAGAATGTGTATGGAAGCACAAGTTGCATATAATGGCCTGGACATCAATGTTGGCTTGGGTCCAACAAAATTACAAATGTGCAATTACTTACATGCTCATGTGTTTATATACACTGATATGTTTTAAAATCAAGTGCTATATTTTTTAAATTAAATGTTAATTTACCGATTGCGAACTTTTCTTATTTATATTACTTCATAAAAACAATTGTTACTATAAATGATCATTTTAAAGACTAGTCTTGATACATAATATGAGAAAACAATATAAAAATTACGAAAACACATGGTTCATATACAAATTATGCAACAAATTGTTTGATTTTAACTACTAAGGTTTAAGAAATAAAATTATTTAATTTTGTAAATTGGACAGACCCGAACCCGACTTGACCCGACCAGACCCGTTTTGACCCGAACCCGACTAACCCGAGTTCAAATAGGGTCGGGTTCGGGTATATTATTTTTAGCCTCAACCCGACTTTGACCCGACCCGTTTGACCCGAACCCGACCAACCCGACCCGATTAACACCCCTAATTGCAGCCATGGCGGTTATATCCAGATGTTGTGTAAACTATTGATTTATACAGATCTGAGCCTCAGTATTATGTTAAGAAATGGCTAAATATTGTTATGTAATTGTTTGCTGTCACTTTGATACAATGGTCTCTTTTATCGGCGAGTATCTACATAAAAGGCTAATTGTACACTTCAGTAACGAAACAAACATATGAATGATCAAAGATGGATGAACGGCACCACCTTTGAGTAACAAATTAAACTTAATATGGTGTCGTTCATCCATATTTGATTATTCATTACTGTTTGCAGCGAGTTATATCTCAGATGCAGACAAGTTAACCAAATGCGATAGTTTGTTTACTTCTGATTGACTTTGTTGATTGAATGGCATGTCGGACACGGGATCATTTGTGTAATTTATAAATCAACCTAGATCGACATGCTATTCAATCAACAAACTTAGATGCGGTGAACAAACAAGTATCTGGAGGACTTTTAGACCATCTTCAAAGGCCACTGTTGCCCATGGGGCATTTAGGGAAGTTTATTTTTTTACCCGTGTCACTGCTATTTGTATTTATCATATTTTGATTGATTGTTACTTTATATTAGTGTGATATAATTCTTATAGATTGTTGCTAGATTGTTAAAAAAATTTAGTTTATATATGTTAAGGAGTTACTTAAGAATGAAGGATCAATATGATATAGTTGTGTATTCAAAGTCAAGTTGAAAGTAACAATGTGGCCATACACAACTTTCTACTTTCAACTTGTCTTTGAATATCTCAATGATCACGATAGATGTGCCTTGATCATTGCGTGTTGATTGTGATAATGATATAGTGTGTATTGTTCATGACACGCCACACTCCTTGATCATCCCAATCAAATCCTTTTCTAGAATCCACTAATTCTAGAAAAGACCTTGGTACTTTGAGTGGTAGGTTTGCCTCTTATAATGATTTTACCTAATCATTATAACAGGCAAACCTACCACTCTAATTACCAAAGTTCGTCCACTTGTTTATAACATATTGACAACCTACTTTGTTAACCAACTCCTTTACATATGTAAATGTTTGAAGAAGTTTATTTATTTTGGGCCACATGTGTGTATTTGTGATATGCAAGAGGCTGTGATGATGATTATCTTATTTGATATGCAAATGATGTGATTTACCGTATCTTGGCATGGCAATTTTATTACATTATTTTGCAGCCATGGCGGTTATATCCTGATGTTCCTGTGTTTCTCCAACTTTGACACATATCTGAGCCTTGTTAATGCATATCACACTGCACACTCAGTTTGGAAGTTTATATGAGTATGATATACTTGTTATAGACTTTTGCTAGATTGTTAACAAAAGTTAAGGATCAATATGATATACTTGCGGATTCAAATGGGAAGTTGAACGTATGTGTAATGGCCACGTTACTTTGTAGATGAGTAGGGAATTTCAGCATAGTTACCCATTCTGCATTCCCAAACAGTGCCTTTTGTTTTTTCAACAATCTAGCAATCCGCTTGGTGCAAGCCTTTGCTCAAAGGGAGTTGAAACGACAAAAGGTACTGTAGGGGAATTCAGAAGGGTTCACTAAGTTGAAATTCCATACACAGCTACAAAGTAACGCGGCCACATTGGTATGTTCAACTTCTATTTGAATCCGCAACTATATCATATTGTTCCTTAACTTTTTTTAACAATCTAGCAAAACTATAATTATGATTTTAAAAAACATAATTAACCCTTCTGAGGTCCCATACAGTTCCTTTTGTTTTTTCAACAATCTAGCAAATTGCTTGGTGCAGGCCTTTGCTCAAAGGGAGTTGAAATGACAAAAGGAACTGTAGTGGGACCTCAGAAGCGTTAACTATGTTTCCTTTTTTTTAGGAAAATTCTTTTTTTTATGATCTTAAAAAATATATAATTAACCCTTTTAAGTTCCCATGCAGTGTCTTTTGTTTTTTCAACAATCTAGCAAATCGCCTGGTACAGGCCTTTGCTCAAAGGGAGTTGAAACGAGAAAAGGCATTGTAGGGGGACTCAGAAGCGTTAACTATGTTTCCTTTTTGTCGGGAAAAAATGTTTTAATGATCTTAAAAAACATAATTAACTATGTTTCCTTTTTTCTGAGGTCCCGTACACGAAGTTTTGTTTTTTCAACAATCAACCAAATCGCCTGGTGCAGGCCTTTGCTCAAAGGGAGTTGGTCCATTGGTGGTTACATATGTGTATTTGTGATATGCAAGAGGTTGTGATGACGATTATCTTATTTGAAATGCAAATGATGTGATTTACCGTATGTTGGCATGGCAATTTTATTACATTATTTTGCAGCCATGGCGGTTATATCCTGATGTTCCGGTGCTTATCCAACTTTTTACAGATCTGAGCCTTGCTAATGCATATCACATCGCATACTCGGTTTGGAAGTTTATATGAGTCGATATACTTGTTATAGACTTTTCTAGATTGTTAAAAAGTTAAGGATCAATATGATATACTTGCGGATTAAAGGGAAGTTGAGCGTATCTAGGTGGCGCGTTACTTTGTAGATGAGTAGGAATATCGGCATAGTTACCCATTCTCGAATTCCCAAGCGATTGCCTTTTGTTTTTCAACAATCTAGCAATCCACCGTGCGGGCCTTTGCTCAAAGGGAGTTGAAACGACAAAAGGTACTTTAGGGGATTCGAAGGGTTCACTAAGTTGAAATTCCATACACATCTACAAAGTAACGCGGCCACATTGGTATGTTCAACTTCCGTTTGAATCCGCAAGTATATCAAATTGTTCTTTAACTTTTTTTAACAATCTAGCAAAACTATAATTATGATATTAAAAAACATAATTAACCCTTCTGAGATCCCATACAGTTCCTTTTGTTTTTTCAACAATCTAGCAAATCGCCTGGTGCAGGCCTTTGCTCAAAGGGAGTGGAAACAACAAAAGGAATTGTAGTGGGACCTCAGAAGCGTTAACTATGTTTCCTTTTTGATGAAATCGTCAATTATCAGGGAGCATCTGTATATAAGGTGTCAGTGTGTATGAGGCTATGAGGACAAGTATCTTATTAAATCATGCAAATGATGCGATACACCGTGTCTTGGCGAGGCAATTCTATAGTTTATACTATTGCAGCCATGGCGGTTATATCCTGATGTTTTGTAAACTATTGATTTATACAGATCTGAGCCTCATTATTATGTTTATAAAGTTTTATAAAATTAGGTAATTGTTTATTTGCTGTGAGTATGATAAAATGCTTCATTTTGATAAATATGATTGGCGTACTAGGAAATCGGTGACATGTTTTGAAAGGTTTTGTAACAGGTTGTATCTCTTCTAACATACAGTTACTCACACTATGTATGTTTTATTGCATTTTAGTTGTCGTAAGATACTAATTAATTGTTATTAATTTGATTTTTTTTTCTTCTAAGGAATACGAAGCCAATGTCATCGTTAGGAGCAAATTGAACTAATTTTCATTAATTAAAGAAAAGCTGAATCATAATCGAAGGAAATTGTTTAGGACTACATGTTTTGGAGGATGGTTGGATATGTTCTTTTTTTACCATGAAGCACATATGTTAGATTATGTATTACAAAAACAGGGTTTTGTGGATAATCGTCACTATGACATGCCGCTTATATATAACCTCGATGGTCGTAGTCTACATTTTGGTCGACCCCAGTTTTCTCTTATAACAGGCTTTCATTTTGGTAAAGTTAGTTTTGATTTATATAGTTCAGGTGATTTAACATTTAAGTCGAGGGTATTTCCAAAAAAATTTGGGGTAAAACTTTCCAACTTAGATCTTATTGGTGTTATTGAGGATGAAGAGTTGTTCGGGAAATTAACTGATGAAGACGCAGTCCGTGTGTGTCTAGTGTTATCGTTAGAGGTCATTTTATGGGTCGGTTATTGGTTGAAGAGGTGGATGATACACTCCTGCGTTTGGTTGATGACCTTGACGCATGGAACTCCTTTCCATGGGGAGCACATTTGGAGGCAATTATGCGACGGATACTCGATGTTGTATCAAACCACAAGTGGGAACACCTAAAAGGTGCGGAAAGAGATCTAAGTATGTTCCAACATACACAATTCTTTGGTTGTTTGGCCTTTCAAGGTTATTCCTTGTTATATTATATTTTCCTAGGTTATTATTATTGAAGCTTTGGTATGAGATTAACGCATCTTTATTATTATAGATATGGATTCTTGAGTCGTTTGAAAGAAGCAGTCATTGGTGGAATAAAGTCCCAGATGTCATACCAAGGGCAGTAGCGTGGTCAAGGAAAGTAATGTTTACAAGATCGGATTATGGAATGCTATTTGGCAAGGTAAAACGTATTCAAAAGTTTCAATGCATGCTTATTAATTATTTAATTTGATACTGTATTAATGTTCTTTTTTGATTTCCTTGCCTTTGGTGATGTCATTTAGGACTCGAAGATAATTTATGATCTGAAACCAACATTAGACGAGCACCAGTCGGACTGATATATGCAGTTTAGGGAATTTTACATGCACTACATACCAAGGTCTCTTCCAACAAAATTACCGCATGATTACGATGTGTATCTCTGAAGTTGGTCTGCTACACGAAACGCGGTAGGACGAGAAAAAAGTATTTACCGATTGTGCATAGGGTTCGGACCAAGAGTCTTCTAATGTAAATCGACCTCAAGGATTGTGTCATTCAAGAGTTGAATTCTCGGTTTTTAAACTCGAGGCTATTATTCAAAGTTATTTACGAGTCAAAGTAAAATAATAACTATAAGTTTATTTATATTCAAATTATTGTTTAGGATAATATCTTTTATTACTTCGTAGGTCCTTGCATGTGAAAGAACTTGCAGATTTCGGGTAATACATTCATCCATATAGTACCTTTATCTCTTAAACAAACAGTTGGTTTTACAATGAACTTTATTTCGTTCACAGGAAAAGTTGGACTTTACTGCATCCTTTTCCCATATGAGTTATGAATTTCGAGACCAACTAAATAGTGAATTCTACGAATTTGTTGACTCTCTTATTTCTAGCAGTCCTTTAGACCCGATAGATGTCGATGATGAGGATGATGTTGTTCTGGTAATGTGCTTTCCAAACTTCACTTTTGCCATAATATAGTATACAATGTATTAAAAAACATCACCTCTTACTCAGGAGTATCTTTTGGAAGAGGAATTAAGGTTGAGGAAAGAAGAGGAAGAAAGGTGGAGGATGGAAGAACAAAAGATGAAGGAAAAGGAATTTCTAAAGGCGTTGATAGATGAGAAGAATCGCAGGTTGGAAAAGGCAAAGTTGTTGAAGATTGAGAAGGATAAGAAAAAAAGGTCTTTAGCTTTCTATAATTCAGATCACTGGAAAAGAGCCAAGGCAGACATAACACCTGACAAGAGGAGTAAAAAAGATGGTGCGGAGTCGTCGTATTACTGGTCAAAAAGATTTGTGGCATCTCAAAAAAATCGAACACCTCCCTATGGATGTTGGGATCCAGATATGACCGCAGAGTTAAAAAATGTTAAACCTTGGGTTGAGGTATGAAAAACAACTTTCACATTCTTTGTTTTAACTGTTTTGAATATACGTGTTAGAAAATTAATTGCTAAGATAGCAACACTGTGTTTGTAGGTTCTTTATCGAAGGAACAAGTCTATCCACACAGTAGTTCTTACTGATGAGTACGACGAATTTCTTGGAAAGCAGGGGCCCCTTCGATGTATGTTTCCTTGGTCCAAAGAAGTTCGTGTTGATCGGAGGTTTTGGGAATCCTTAGTGTGTTTAGACCCTCCTAAGAAAGGTTGGCTTATGGACGAGGTAACAGTGATGCATATCTTTCACCTAGCTTGTTTTTTGCATTTTTTTATTGTGGCTTTAATACCCGAATGAAATTTATTTTGGTCTGATATTTACAGCACATAGAGTTGTGGGTGGAATACATGTTGCATTTCAGACCCGATGACGCTGATTGGGCTATAGTTCTTGCATACTTTGTTCATTTGCTCTTACAAGACTCCATACCCATTTGGTATGTTAACGGGAAAAGTACAAAATCCCATGGGGTGATGTTGAATGTGTAATACTTGTGTTCATTACTTTACACATATATTGATATGTGTTTTGTTAACCCAACCTTTATACATATCTGCGGTTTATATGCCTATCAATGAAAAGGAAAACATTGGTTTCTGGCTCGATTTCATATCAGGACAGGGGTTGTAACATTTTATGATAGTGGCGATAAGCATGATCCTGAGTGGCGTCCTTCGTATTTGGAGATACAGGCATGTTTACAGGTACCATTGCTTTAAGTTCTGAATTGATAAATGTTTGGCAATAGAACAAAATTAACAAACTAGTTAATAGAACAACATTTTTATAACTAGTAGTTAGAAACAAACTAGTTATTGCCTAAGTTGCCCATCAGTGTCATAGTTGCCCAAATAAAATAAATTATGAAACATACAATTTCAAGTGTATATGAACTCGCCTTGTACTTGTTCATTAATTTTTGGCCATTTGAAGCACAAGTCAACTCTTTAAGCTCCAAGTTAAGTATTAGAGCATTTAATACAAGTACAAGTTGTCTTAACTTCATATCTTATGGGTTGGTTTCTAGATATGAATGATCTAATTATTTATACTCTTCCTGTCCATACTACTCTAAACACACACTTACAGTTTCTAAGTTGCCAAAAAAAACTTCAAAGTTGCCCAAAAAAATTTCCAAGTTGCCCAATAAACACCAAAGTTACCCTTACAAAATTTCAAAATGTCTGACAACATTCCAATCGAAGTTCAAATGGATATAGTTAATAGGCTTTCAGTGAAGGAGGTAGCTCAATGCCGAACTGTGTGCAAGGCTTGGAAGTCTTACATAGAAAACATGCATTTCACTATTCGTTATGGTGTTCGGATGACTCCACCAGTTTCCTACATTTTGCTGTACAAGCGGAGATTTAAAGGTTACGTGGGTTTGGTAGATCAAAATTTTAACTTGAACCCTCTTTCCTCAAACATAAGTTTTTTTGACCTCAACCCACTTGGTTGGTCCCATGGAGTATGGGGTTTTACATATGGACCAATTGTGAAACATACCATGGCGTTTGTTTGGAACCCATCCATCAAACGATCAGTCGGCACATTTGTCCCGTATGTGAACACATCACAGGAGTATGAAAAACGTTTTTTGGCTTTTGGGATTCGTCCCGAGAACTTTGATCCGACATTCCTTAAAATTTCATACCCCTTCAATCCTCAACAGCCATGAACTGTCTTAATTTTCACCTTTTACTCAAAATAATGGAGGGTGTTAGATCATCAATGCTTGCTTTCTAACACAATCAAAATCAAAAAACCAAGTCAAGCAAATGTTGGGGGTCATATCTATTGGTGTGGGTATGAACGGTTCTATGCTAATGATGGTAGCACCTTCAAGAGCTACATGATTGTTTCTTTTGAATTCCATGTCCTAGACATTCCTGACCGGTTAATAGGAAAACTTCCTTTACCGTTCTATGTGTCTAGCCTAAGAGATAAACTGGTGGTTTCTGGAAACATTCATGGGGATGTCAGTTCTGTTTTCTGTATCTGGGTTTTAACTATTGTTGGTGGAACGATAGCATCTTCTACACAGCTACTTAGCATGACCACTCCAGTAGCACTCAAATTAATTGGTTTTGATGTTAACAACGACCCTATCCTTGAACTTGAAAACCATGACGGATTTGATGCAAGCATTGTAGTCTACAAGCTTGCTACTGGGAACTTCCAGAACCTGGGTATCGAGGGAGATGGTGGCTCCTTTTTGTTCAACCCGATTTGTGAATCACTTATTTTGCAAACTCATCCAGATACAATGGCTTATTAGGATGTCTGGTTTCATTGGAGTGTGGTGTAGTTTATGTTAATAGTGTTTGCTGTAGTTTAGGTTTTCAGTGTGTCATATGTCAGTTAAGTTGGTATGTGATCGATTAAGTTGGTATGTAAAATAACCAAACATGTTTCGATGTATATCTGATTTGGACTACCAATCGTTCTAGAGGAAGCCGGTGTCTTCGGAAGAAAGGTATAAATCCGACAACATATGCAATTACCTTCAAGAATGCGCACAACGTTCCGGATCGAAATTTGTTTGGTGATTGTGGTATCCGGGTATGCATATTCTTATACCGATTGACACATGGGAAGGCATTGGCCGTCGATAATCTGTCTGTGCTGCCTTGCATATCGTGAGCATATGGCTAATTTTTTTCCCAAACACAGAGTATGTATTTGGTAGTCATGTTGTAGTCATATTTGGTTGTAATTCTAACATTTTGTATCAAGGGAGCAAGTTTGTATTACGGTATGAAGTTTGTATTAGACAAGTAGATAAACTGATGTATCAACTACTTTAATTAATGTGATCCCTTATATGGGATGTATTTATTTTGTAAATATCGTTGTCATTAAAAGTGTTCGCATGGTTGCGCTTTGTTTGTACCGTACGTATATAAAGAATTTAGTAGAAGGAATGCTTCTCATTTTGCCAGATAAGTGCCCTTTTCATGGTGGCCTTTTATTACGACTTATTAATGTTCTTGTTAACTTATCTTTAAATAATGACATATTCATCAAACAACAACCACTGCCAATGTTGCTGTATCCACTACCACTTCAGAAGAAACCACTGCTGCAATGTTAAATAATGTAGTCGAAGGAATGATTCTCATTTTGCAAGATAAGTCCCCTTTTCATGGTGGCCTATTTATTACGACTTATTAGTTATCTTGTTAACTTATTTTTAAAGGACATATTCATCAGTGCTTTGATACATTAGCCGTGCTATCCAACAATGCTTCTAGCCGTGGTTTCATCCTTCTAGCCGTGGTTTCATCCTTCTTACCGTGGTTTCATCCTTATAGCCGTGGTTTCATCCTTCTGAACTAGCAGTGGTTTCAAGAATGCTTCTAGCCGTGGTTTCATCCTTCTAGACGTGGTTTCTTTTGCTCTAGCAGTGGTTCCATAGCCACTGCTAGTTCAGAAGAAACCACTGCTAGTTCAGAACAAACCACTGCTGCAACTAGTTCAAGATGAGAATGCAGATGTGAAGACCAAAAACAAAAACCAAACAACTCAAAGAGTGTGAGAAGAGAATTATTTAAATATGAGAATGAAGATGCGAACAAACAAAAAGGTTAGGCCTACAAATTTAACAACCCATTTTATTCAATGCAATATCTTACAATCGATTTTCATAGGTCACACACAAGCACTACAACAACACTTATAATAAGCTCACTGACACACACAACTGAAAAAACAACCAACAACGGAGAACACACTTAGCAGACACACACTTAGAGATCCATCAAGCCCCTGAGTTTCTGGATAAAGATGGCATGGTTCCGAGCATTCAGCTCCAGTTCCCGTGCAAGGATTTGCATCTGCATGATCTTTTGATCATCTTTACCTTGAACCCCCCTCAAATATTATGCTGTTGTTTGAGCATGCGTGTTTCCAACACTCTCCAATTCTTGAATGAAGCTAAGCCTTTCTTAAGTGATTTGAAGTAATCTTCCCGCAAACGCATTCATTTGTTGTGCCATACCAATATCTTTGCCAGATGCTTGGTAGCAATAGAACACTAACATATCAGGCCAGTTGTTAGAATTTGCATCGGCTCTAAGCTTATCACACCTAGGATATCTAGACATTTCCTTATCTCACTTCTTTATCACAAATAAAAAAATAAAGTGGTTCACTAACAAGGTGGGTTAGGTGTCTTAAATAGGCAACCAGCAAATAAAAACAAAAGGCATATACATACATTACTGTTTATTGGATTTGTTTTTTGATTTAATTTATCCATGCTAAAATTACAGCTTTTATTATTATTTTTATTCATTGCACATGCATGTTTCTCAAACATAAACACAAACTTTATTAAACACATAATACAGCCTATTGAATAACACAAAAAAAATATATCCTGTAAGCATAGGCTCCTTTTCACATGCCTATTCCACATCTCCAATTCAGTCCCTCACATGATGCACAGCTGCTCCCATATTATTGAATAACACCAAAAAAAATTACAGCCTTTCAACTGCTTTAAAGCCCAGCCACATATTGGCACTAAATTTGTTTTTTTCACTTACACATGCTCACAAGATTTACTATTTCTGAACACACATCCAAAACAGGACAAATGCTTGCTGGTTTTGCATACGACTTTTCTCTTCTCACATCGTGCACACCTATCAAAGGCTAGCACACCAATTATTTATACACTTAGCTGAACCAATGACATAGGCATAGGCAGTGTTGTTTAACTTCAACCAATGACACACTAAAAACAGCATAAACCAAAATTATTGACCATGCCCTTTCACACTTCACAATCCTTTGCATTGATTACCTTTCACAATTATTGACCATGCCCTTTCACATAAAACATAAAGAAACATTCATACACAAAGACAACGTTTTATTCATAACAAAATTCAAATACTTGGTTGAAGAAAATACATTAAAATGCAAGAAACTTAAAATTGATGCAGCCTTGCTAGCAATATAGTCACTAGCACCAATCACCAGAGCAACCAACACTAACCCTTTAGATCCATCAAACCTACATGACGTTTCTTTTTAGCCCTCCCTTCACGAGCTAAATCCAAAACCGCAACCGGTAGCACCTAAGATATCTCGGTCTCTGCTGCGTCTCCAACATGCACTCAAGCGCATCAGGAGAAACATCATCAAATGGACTAAAATACTGGCCTTCTTGAATTAGTCGATCTCTTCTCTCAATTTTAGCCTCAAGATCAGCACATTTCTGCGAAATGTACATGACCATACTTTCATTCTCTCTCCATTCTTGCACAAACAGATACTTAAAGCAATGTTGGAGCTTATTAGAACCACATCACTCCTTTAAATGGTCAATGTTTGGTGTTCCACCCATTGGTGGTTAGATGTGAGATGAATGCAAAATGCCTAACCAAAATCATCCTTATATAGGCAACAAAAAGCAGACGGTGTAAAACAATTACTCGTACCACCTATCAAAGTGTAACAGAGTAAATTACACGTTAGTCTATGGTTTACCAAATAACACTCAAGTCCACTTTGTTTTTTGCTTGGTGAGTCCTTATTATCAAGTTTTGTTTCACGTGAGTCCCCATTGATAGCTATGGTTATCTTTTTCGTTATCTCGATGGCGCGTTAGTCTAACAAGCGATCACTTGCGTTAGTCCTTTATACTAACGACGTTAATAACTCAAAATTTTATTAAAAAAATCTTTCTCTGCGGTTTTATCGTTTCTTGGTTTTCTTACGTTTTCATGCGTTTTGTCGGTTTATATCGTTTTCATCGCTTTTTCCGTTTTGTCCATTTTATCGTTTTCCTTCGTTTTTACGCTTTTGTCCTTTCTTGCTTCGTTTTTACGCTTTTGTCCGTTTTCTTCGTTCTTTCGATTTAAAAAAATCGTTTTTTAATCGATTTTAAAATAGTCTTTTAATCGATTACGTTTTAAAATCGGAAAAGCTTTTTATAAATCGAGATAAAAAGTAATTTTTTAAATCGAAAAAACTTTTAAAATCAAATTAAAAAGCATTATTTTTTAAATCGGAAAACTTTTTAAAATCGGATAAATAAAGCATAATTTTTTAATCGGAAAAACTTTTTAAAAATCGGATAAAAGTTTTTCGATTAAAAATTGCGTTTTTATCGATTTTTAAAAGTTTTCGATTAAAAAATACTTTGTTGATTTTAAAAAATTTTTCGATTTAAAAAAGTAATTTTAAAAACTTGATTTATAAAAAATATTTTCGATTTTAAAGCGTGTCGATTAAAGACTTTTAAAATCAGTTAAAAAGCGTATTTTTTAAATCGGAAAGAGCGTGAAAAGCGGAAAAGCGTAAAAACATAAGCAAGAAAGGACAAAGCGTAAAAACGAAGGAAAACGATAAAAATGGACAAGGCGAAAAAGCGATGTAAAACGAGTATAACGATCGTTAGACAAAACGATAACGATGAAAGCGTAAGACGGACTAACGGCGGCGATAAAAACCGGATCGGCGTGGAAAAGTTTTTTTGGGTAAATAACGACGGTGTGTTCACCAATTATTTATCTGATTACTTAATCTTGGAACCACAAATCACCACTCGACCATATGCGATCTTGTTTAACTTCAACCATAGACATACATAGCCTTATAAAGCGTTACGTTAACAACGCTTAGTTTAGCACCCTAGAAAACCATTTAACAACTTTGAGCTTAGTTAAATAACAGTTTGTACTTGGTTTAACATTGACCTAGAAATTATCCACTTGCGAGTTCCTCTTTGATAGAAATCATCCTTATGTTTCGAGTCGGATGCCATCTCTTGCTTTACCATTTCGACGCTATTCGTTTTTTGACAACATATTTAAGCTATCTTGTCGAATACTAAAAACAAGATTAGTTATACATTTGAATGAACAAGGTAGGTTACCTATTTTCTGGGCAATGGTTCCATACATGCTGCACGGGTATGCCCTACGGTACCTTCCACATTTTACAACTTTTGGCTCCTCATTTTTTGATCGGATACAATCTTTGTTTTTAGGTCTTCCTGCCTGCCTCTTGTCCATCAACGGTGGTTTAACCTTTTGCAAGTTACCCGGATCATGCCATCTTGACTCTATTTCCAAAGGATACACCATTTCATGATATGTGCCTTTGAGTGCAGTTTTTGTAAACCATGTTTCCACCCATTTGTTACAGGTAGTCAATTTTTCTTCTATACACACGGCACACACATGACCACATGGTAGTCCCAAAAGTTGCCATTTCCTGCACGTTGTTTGTAATCAAAAACCATACACCAATAAACAACATTTACCGTAATAAACAACCTGTTTATTGCAGGTACCTGCAAGTGCATTCATTTTTTAGGAAATCAACAATATGACTATGACGATGGTCTAGAACTTGGTACACAGCACACATGGCAATTCCTCTTACTTCCCAATTAGCACTCTTTAACATTCTATGCTCAACCTTCCTAGCTGCCCATTGTGTAAGTTCTAATTCCGGTGCGTCTACAAAATAAACATACATCAGGTAACATTTATCGAACAAGTAAATGAGAGGCGAGCGAATATATAGTTATACCATAGTATTTTTCTCGGCGTTCGAAATACCAATCTTGTAGAAGCCTACGTAGTACTCAAGAGCATAGTTATTGGTACCTTTCGAGCGTGCCTTGTTAATGAGTTTATTGATTACGCCTTTGTTTGACGTCAAATAATTGTATCTTTTCTAGTGCAATATGCCCCGACCACTTTTCATACCGGCGTCTTCAAGTTTTTTGACTTGATTTTTGCGAAGCTTGGAAATTGCTTTATCAAAATCTTGATTGTATAGGTTTTGCACACCTTCCAGTACAAAGCCTTATGCTTTTTCCGGGTCAAATTGCAATTCATCATCAAGTGACGACAACAATAACCATGAAAGCAATTTGGAAAAACTGTGTCACAAGCTTTTTTTATTGATTGATGCATGTCTGAAATATTCGCCAGATTTGGCACTTCACCAATGCATTCTTTCAACCACCTCAAAAACAATGTCCGAGCTTGGTGGTCTCTCCTGTGCGACCGGTAGCGATTGGAATAATCTGATTGTTTCCATCCATACCAAACAGCAAGCATGTTGGTTCCAAGATACTTCCCTTTCAGATGCGCATCATCAATTATAATCAATGGCCACATGAAGGCTATAAAACTCCGAATCTAGTATCGTTAAGTATATATTAGTGCTTAGTATACGTTAAAGCTTAATATAATAATAATAATAATAATAAGAATATTAATAAGAATAATAATAGTAATAATAATAATAATAACAATAAATATAAATGTGCGAAACTTACATAAAACCAAATGCTACAAAACCATCTTAAATCTTCTAGCATAAATCGTATCGATGTGTGTTACAAAATCCCTCGTTTTTAGCTTTAGGTTATGACAATATAAAGCTAAGCTGCTCAAGCGATTCTTCATGTTTACCGTTCAACACCTCAAATGCCAAATTCCTACCTCCCAAGCTCGTTTGTAAGAAATGTTTACTTTCCATTCAAGACTCATATCTCTTTGTATGTCCTTTCGATTATATACCCTCCGATTATCTTTCAATTTTTCGATTAGCAAGCGACTAAGTAATTTCATTGTCGCATTACGATGATTAGGATGTAATTCGGTTCTTGAACATGTGTGGACATCGTTGATGCTAGATACAAAGAATGTGTTATCTAATTTTTTTACGGTGTATATGTTCCATGAGCGACCTTCATTTATACATTTCACGTTGTACCTCGTGGGTTGATTTAATAACTTTGTATTCAAAGCGCTCAACTAATGATTTCTTTCCAATAGCAAACATGCATTACGCTTTATTATAAAATTCTTTATGTTTGAAAAAGCGGTATCGTTTTTCGCGGAATCATTAATTACGGTTTAATGCGGTTGGTGGCATGGGCATATTTTTAATGAGTTTCTTTTGACGGAGGAAGTGAATGATCGTGTTGGTGAAAAGAGTATTCTGGTGGATAACCATCGGGTCTAAATACACATATATATTATATAAACCCACAAAACAACCAAAAATACACAAATGACTCACAAAATGTTATAAATATCATTTAAATATGTTTTATGTGATTCGGTACAAAGATTGAAAAACAAGTGAAAATTGATCAATTTCACAACAATTGGTTGGTTACACAAAATGTCAAATCTAGTCCTAAATGTTTTAAATGAATTCAACTTAAGTCTTTGGGAAATCAAAATGTTCATGATAACACACCATCTTTGTGAGCGGTGAATATTCGGATCTAATGATAAATGAATAGAAGGCGAGGATGATTTTACCTCGAAGGTGGTGGTTCTTTTATTGAAATGAGCAGAACACGAGTTTGCACATTCTTACAACATACTTCATGAATGAAGAATTGGGCGTCATCATCATCAACAACGTCCTATTCCATGGAACCATCTTTGTAAGATAACCTCACTTTAGCATTTCGTGTGTCTTTGACACCGTCAACCTTTTTCTTCACATCGCCACTAGTTTATTAAAAGTGATATTTTAGGTAGTTTAGCGCATGTTTCGATGATGGATGCATTAAATAAACTTTAAACTTAAATTGTCATCGTAATCCATGGTTGTGTTTTGAACAAATTTAGGTGGAAATAATTTTTGGGTTCTGATGAAACTCTAACAACTAAACCAAGTGCAAATTACCACCCTTTGTACTTGTGCATTTACTTAGGTTGTGACAATGTCAACTTTCTAAGGTTGCCCGAAAATAGTGTATCATCAAAGATACACTTTAATGAGTGTATGATGTATGAACCACCCTTTGTGATTGTTTATTATTAATGTTGTACTTGTGCCTTGCCTAAGATTTACTAAGATACACATTTATTTGTGTTATATGAAAAATTTATTAAGTTGCCTAAGCTTGGCCCTTGACTGGATGAAACTAATAACTTATCCCAACTACATATAGATTGTTTGAGTAATCTCAATTTCATATTTGTAGTAATGTCTAACGGTAAAAATCATTACTTTTGTTAGTATACTTATGTTAGTATACTATAAATAGTTTTAGTAATATATTTATGATCCTTCATTTTTTTTTAAATTTATATATTTTTTTACATATATAACAGGGATTGTGCGTAAGCGTTTGTCTTTTGAAGTCGAAAGACCATGTGATGACGTGCTTAATGAAATATTTAGGGAACAACTTAACAAAAGATCTAAGGAGGATGTAGCTGAAAAATGTGCGGTGGCGGTCAAGGAAACAGGTGACAAGAATAAAGATGAGCACAACAAAATAAATGGAAATGTGGATGGTGAGAAGTCGATTACTAAGCAGCATGAAGATGAAGCAATAATGGAACTACTAACCCGAACAAGATAGGGTGAAAGAGAAATGGAAGAGAGAATCGGCAAGGCAAGGAACACGAGGAGATGTTACGTAAGATAGAATAAGGTCACCTTGGAAGCCAACTAGGATCTGCTTCTTTGAGCAGTCAAAATGAAGGATAAATTTAGTTAAACTTAGATTATCGACTGCTGAGACTTGTATGTTTGTTTCCTAAACTTAATCTTAGTTTCAAAAGATGTAATTGACTTCTTTAAAGTTCATATATTTCACTTTCGGATCTCGGACTTGCATGTTTGTTTCGAGCTTATATACTTGGAAATTATTCATTAATTAATAAAGCGCATCAAAGGATGCGGTGCTAGATGCTTCCATTCATACAACCATCTAATAAGTACATCAATAGTCAACCACTAAGGACTACTATCAAAGACTACTACATCAACATAACCACCTAAACCATCTATGGCCTCTTTGCTATGGCCCGTGCCGGCATCTTCTTGAACTCCTTGTCCCCAATAACAACCCGCACTTTTGGGCAAGCAAGTCCCTCCTCTCTCTCTCTTTTGGGGGTCTTGATGAGGATGGACCAGTGGTTGTGGTGGGCTGCAAGTGCTTCAAGAGGTGGGGCGTGAGTGGTTACGGTTGGATGGAAGAGGTCAGCGAGAGCAGGGTTTGTCCTCATAGAGGTGAGGATGTTTTCTTGGAGGAAAATAGTTCTCCCAGTATTGTTTGAGGATGAACTATTAGAAGAATCGAATCGAAGAGATTTCCGATGGATGTTTTGGTGAGCCACTCATGTTGCCTAAAATGTTTTCGAAATAGTTAATGAAAGAAAGACTTTTAGAGAAGAATTTTGAGAATACAAAGAGATATGTGTGGTTTATGGGTGATATGTTATTAAATAGAGTTAAAAAGAAATATGTGAGTTAAATGTGTAGAAGGTGTGAGTTGTTGTGTAGTAAATGAAGTCATTGACTATTTGACTGGGTGTTTAGCACTTAGTATATGCACTGCTAGTTGTGGGCAACCCACTGCTAGTATCTTTCTAAACACCGCTAGAAGTGGGCAACCCACTGCTAGTGCAGTTTTCATGAAAATGGAAACCCAATTGGGCTGTTGTGTAACATCATGGTGATAAAGTATTTAAATGTGAATAAGGTGTGAGTTGTTGTGGAGTAAACCTAGTCTTTGACGGTAATGACTTTGGAGTTGAGTATTTGACTGGGGGTTTACCACATTGTCTAAGCATTGCTGGTTGTGGGAAACCCACTGATACTATATTTTTAACCACTGCTAGATGTGGGCAACCCGCAGCTAGTATCTTTCTAACCACCGCTGGATGTGGGCAACCCACGGATAGTATCTTTCTAACCACTGCTAGTGCAGTATTGATGAAAATGGAAACTCAATGGGTTGTTATGTAACATCTTGGTCATAAAGTATATAATCCCCAAATCACTGCGCGATCAAAAAATTGATCTTTAAACACTTGAAATTGGCGCTCTACACAAACCCTAACCACTCCCAAACTGATAATTACACAAAGCACACGTCTTTTACATCTAAATCACACAATGCCGAAAGAAAATTCCACCACCCACAACCTCGTTGCGTACCTAATCAAGAACAATCATACAGAAGGGTTCCATGAGATGATTGATTTTATCAAACACACTCCAATTCACTATGCTTTAGCTGTACAACCTATCATTCTTAAAGCCTACATTCATCAATTTTGGTCGGCGAAATTCAAGAATAAGATGGAGCAGAGGTTATTAGGGTGTTGTTGATGAGAATGAGATTATAGTCAAAGAGGAGGTGATTAGGGAGGTTTGAAGTGGAGGATCTTGATGGGGTTGTCAATTTGTCGATGATGATATTTTTGAGTGGTTGGAAAGATTGGGTTATGAGAAAATGTGGATAGAATTAAGTATCATAAAGGTATGTTCTCACCCCAGTGGAAGTTTTGATACATACTTTGCTTATGTGTGTAAGCAATAAGACCACTGGCTTTGATGAGTTTCCATCAAAAATAGCAAGTGCTGTCATATGTTTATCACAAGGGAGGGTCTTTAACTGGTCTAGGATGATCTTTAAGGGTTTTATGAAGAACATTAAGGAAAAGGGTAAATACTACTTATATCCTAGGTTTGTTCAATTAATAGTGGAGAAAGAGATCACGGAACCCATTCCTCATAAAAGGGAGTATAAGGTACATCATATGTTACCTAAGGTATTTACACACTTGAGGAAAAAGAATCAAAAGTTCTCAGGAAAGCTTACACCTTTATTCCCTAATATGCTTAACTTGCGGACATTCACGATAATGAGGAGGTACACGAATCCTAACCCACCCAAAGCACGATGCTCGACCCTCTGCTACCACATCGAACACACCGCTAACCCAAGTGAATCCACTCTTGAACCATTACCTTTACACGAATCCCAACACACCCAAACCGCGATCTTGAACCAGCTGCTACTGCGATGCTCAACCCAATGCCACCATTTCTGATCCCACTGGTACCACATCTGGTGAGAATATTATAGAAGTAGTGAATGAATTGAAGGCTAAATGTACAAAAATGGAAAATACAATAAGAAGGTTGAAGCACAGGGTGTCTGTGTTGGAGAGACTAAGAAGACCAAGGGTTGCTGCATCTAATAGAGTCAAGAAGATGACTAAGAAGGCCAGCTCCTCAAAGGGGAGGAGCAAGAGCATTGATTCAGGGGAGGATGTAAACATGGATGTTGAGTTGGATTTGGATAGTGGAGATCATGGTGGTGACTATATGGTTACTGACAAGGAAGGAAAAGAAGCCGTGCTTGAAGCTTTGAAGGTTGTAGTTGATAAAGAGGAAGAAGTGGGCGGGCAACAACCACTGCTATTGTTGTTGAATCCCCTGCTAGTACAAATGAAATCCATTGCTACCTTAATCACAACCAGTCATACAACCAAAGTCTAAGGAAGTTGAATCGAGGTTCTTTGGTACCACGATGAACTTATGTAAAACCTTACCCATTCTGGATATATTACTGCACATTTTCCCATTATACTTAAACCCACTGGTCCTAAACCCTTGGCTAAAGGTTTGAAGTTTGTTGAGCCACTTAAGAAGGTTGTTGAAAAAGCAGACATAGGAAAGGAAGGAAAAGAAGAAGTGGTTGAAGCTTTGAATGTTGTAGTTGAAGACAAAGAGGAAGAAGTGGTGCAGGCTTAATCCCATGATAGTACAAAGGAAATCACTGCTGCAACCTCAGAGGTAATTTCATCATTGTTACTTCAAATAGACATATTGCTATTACAACCACTTCTCGATAATCACAACCTTTGTAACACCACCATCCAAGTCTAAGGAAGTTGAGAAGGAGGTTCTTTGGTACATCGATGAACTTATGTAGAACCTTAGCAATTCACGATTACATTATTACTGTTCCCATTGTACTTGAACCTCTGGACATAAACCATTGGCTAATAGTTTGAAGATTGGGGGCCGGTTAAGAAAGTTGTAGCTCGACCGGACATAGGAAAGGGTAAAGGTATTCTTGAACCTCGAAGAAGAACTTGAATTTGATAGTACGGAGGATTAGATCGCACATGATCATGAATTCTCGAAAAACTTAGCTGAAATGTATCAGGCTGAAGATCTTGCTTTTGAAAAAAAAAGATGATGAAGCTAGTCTGAGATTGATTGAACAGTGGAACAAGGAACAACCTTTACTTCAAGCTTCTGAACTGCTAAAGTTAGAATGGAGTACTGAAGAATGGGCACTATTAGACGTTCCTTCAAGGGCTAAGGTTACAGGCTGCAAGGCGAGACAAATGCGAAGGAAAGAAGCATCATAGAATATAAAGCTAAGAATAATAAACCTCAACTAAATTTGAAATGAGAAATCAAATGATGAAGGTTCTCGGGCACATGGACATGTGCAAAGGCAAGGATTTGAAAAAATGCACGTATGAAGAGATTGAAGAGATGTATCAACGTTGGATAAGAATGAATGATGATTTCTATCCTATGAATTATGAGAAAGAAATGAGTGGATCAAGAGCGGACAAAAGCGTAAGCGAAGTGCAGGAGGTGTGGTTCTAAGAAGCAGAAAATGGATGAAGAGATGGAGAGGAAGAAAGAATGAATGTGTATCTTATGGTGAGTGATAAACCATAGCCTATTAATCTTACACCACTAAGCGCAACTCATCTAGTTCATGATTGGAAAATAATCACTTGAAAATGGTAGAAATGATTGAAATAACAAAGCGGATGGATGAAGTACATACTTAGATTTTGGAGGTTGTTGTTCTTTCTATCTAAAGAGGATTTGGAAGAGTTATGGAAAGTCATGGATTTCGGATATGGAAAGCATGGGCCAAGCGGAGAATTAGCAAGGTTTGTGTGGACATCGGTGAAAACATGTGTCAACCTAATCCGAGAGGACAAATTTTGGAAAGAATGTGAAGTAGTTGAATGGATGCTTTATCGGCATTGCAGTACATCTTTGTACAAACTACAAAGGAGAAGTTTTCATGTTTATTGATAAACACTATCCATTGTCCAAGGCATTGCCAGGAAAATGTTGGAAGCACGGCTTGATCCACAAGGAACTATATCAACAAATCCATTGATAGATCAATTGTTCTTGAAGATTCAGAAGATTTCTGATGTAAAAGGTCCTTTGGCCATACAAGTCTCAAGGAAGGTTAAGTAGAATGGCAAGTATATCTAATAAGAAGGCTGAGGAGGCTGCTGGGTGAAACCACGGCTAGAAGCATTGTTGGAACCACGGAAAGTAGGATGAAACCACGGCTAGAAGCATTTTTCAAACCACGCCTAGTAGGATGAAACCACGGCTAGAAGAATTGTTGAAACCACGGCTAGTAGGATGAAACCATGGCTAGAAGAATTGTTGAAACCACGGCTAGTAGGATGAAACCATTGGAACATGGTTTAATTGTAATATTATAGGATATCTTAGGTTGGACGTTTTGTATGGAAAGTGTACGTATTTAGTTTAGTGATTATTATCATTTAAACAAGCAATACTAAGATCAACTAATAACTTTTACAAAACAAATTGGAGATTTAGAGATTTATCATTCCAATGCTGACTACAATTGTTTATACATGCACAATGAATCACCAAAGTACATATGCCCATGATAGAAGCAATATAAGCTACTTGAAAGTAAAGGGCATCAAATGATCTTACACCTTTCTGTTCCACAAAGTCAATGAGAGTTAACGATACCACAACAAGTAATACATACAGTCAATGACCAGCATACTCAACCTTGTATTTCCATAGGTACTCAAAAATTCGTTCCCGATAGGCAAGAGCTGTTTGTGCAGGATCGTCAGACTTTAATGGCATGTTATGACAAAGCCGATATAGGTTAATGCAAGCCCGTATTCATGATCACCGTATTGAGGTGCTTGGTTGGGGACATCATCACATTTTTAAAGGCGATCGATAAGTATTGATATCTATGCCTTTTCTTTGAAAACACTCCGTTTAGTCTAGTAATTTTGGTAGCCAATATTGAAATTTTGCAGGCATGGTATCCTTCCACCAAAGTCGTCTATTCGTAAACTTTGGCAGCGAATCATACAATGTCAAAACACCCGTACGTAGATGCATCTCTCCTACCGCCCAGTGCTTGTTAGGTGATGACGTACCCTCCGATCAGGTCGAAGGACCCCCCTTCGGCCTCATTCGAATTTGCATTATGAAGACTCAAGTCTTTCTTCATAAGTTAGTGGTGGCGTAAAACCATTCATCATTGATATGGTTACGGTTGGGAATTCGCGACCGAAGGCCTATGCCCCGGTGTCTTCTCTTGAAGGAGCCAAGACAAAGGAGAACCTTGACTTGGTCTTCCCCGCATTCCCACTATTTCCTTAGCTTCCCCCAAGGCGAGATAGTGGGGATGAAGCCTAGCGGTTACCACAAATCGGGGCGCTCCCATGATCTCCTAAGCGTGTCTAACACTCTCCAAGCTATTTTCTTCACCTATAAATAGGTTGGACGAGTCATTTCAATGGTATGTTCACTCAACACTGACATTTCACATACTCCATATTACTTACAACACATATCACATACTTACTCTCATGGGAGGTGGTTCGCGAGGCCCAACCCCCTGTGATCACTTAACGAAGTGTCTACTATTTCTTATTGCGATTGGCTACAAGTTTGGCGCAAGCATATCACCCTCATACCCCCGATCACCATCGAAGGCCTGGTCGAACAAATTATTGTACAATCGGTGGCGCCATCCGTGGGATCCGCTACAATTGGTCTCATTATTCCAAACTTACACCCGGTCGATCACGTTGACTAGCTTTACGGCATGAATCAAGGAAGAGGATATACCCCTCGGGTTTCTCGACCTTGACACCAATCGATCGATGATCCTAACAACCTTCCCAATATAACCGCATCCACCTTTACCACATGATCTCACCACGAAATAACTCCCAATAACCATGCTTCAACCTCGGCTAACCACGAACCAATAATCGGTTGGCGTTTGTCGAAGCCAACATCGAAGCACTAGAATCTTTCTTGAGGGCTCGAAGGAGGCAAGCTCGGAATGTAGAGATTCAAAGGAGTTAGAATACTCAGCGATGAATATGATGAAGAGTTGGAAATGGAGGCTAGGCCCTGGGCTGCTTTGGGATACGCTCGGTGCTAAGGATAGGGTCTCCGAGCGATCGATGGCCGAGTGGAAGGTCGGTTGGTTTGAAGATGTTCGGAGAGGGCTCCGGCGAGAAGGAAGGAACAATGGAATGCTCAATGGAAGGAGTCACGAAGGAAACTACGGAGGTTAACTTGCCACCACTCTTGGCGGCTCATTTGGGAAGAAGCGAGGCATGGGTTCGTTGCGGCCTTCTCACGCATCCGGCGTGAAGGCAATCCATCACAAATGAATGGGGAGTAAATCTTCCTCCTCGTGGTATGTACCCTCCTTTTCATGCTCAATCTTACCCTCGAGGGTCTATCCCCCACCTAATGGGCGGGCAAGCAACCCCGGTTTACTCGACCATATGGAAGCATGCCCTACGGGCAACCTATGGTATATCCTTCGTGCCACAGTGGAAGTCACCCACCTTATATACCTACTACTTACCATCAATATGTTAACCAAAACCTTGTTGGAATATCTCCAAATCATAACCCATACAATGCTACCCCTACCTACATGCCACCTTATAAGCGCCTTTATTCGGAGCCCATGGGTTCCACAACACCACCGTAAGATGGATGAAGACTACCCTTTGCACGATGGGTTAAAATGCCCTCACATATTGGTACTTATGATGGGAAGGGGACCGGATAACTTTTACACACATTGAAGGGGCTATCAGAATGTTGAAGTGGGTCATGCCCGTTGCTTGCCACATGTTTACATATACCCTACGAGACTCTGCTCGTATATGGTGGAACGGGCAAAAACCAGGTAGCATTGTGAATTTGGATGATCTCAAGGCCAAGTTCAGGTCACACTTCAGCCAGCAGAAGAAGTTCACAAGAACACATCTAACAGTGCACAACATTAAGTAGAAGGAAAATGAGAGCACCAGGGCTTTCATCACCAGATACACCAATGACACCTTACAGATACTGGGTCTGCATGAAGACCAACGCATCTCAGGTTTCGTGCATGGCCTACGGAATAGAAGTCGGTGGAATTCCTCTCCACCGACCTTCCCGCAACCTACAAGGGCTTAGGAGAAGGCTTACACATGGATCATAGCGAAGAAGTGTCTACCAGCGGGGCTCGGTCGAAACTAAAGAAAGTCACAACAAGGTCCCGAAACATCCTTCGTGGGAAGGATCAAAGAAACAGAACACAAAGGCGGGGACATGTTCGCCTACCACAAAAACATCAACCATGGGCTCTTGGCTAATCATCTAAATCTCAAGGGAGATACTCGCTACAGAAAAGGCGGCAAAGGCTTTTGATCCTCCTCCTCGTTTGGCAAGCAGAGGAAGGACCAAGGATACCACCAAATACTGCTATTTCCATGACGATTACGGGCACGACACCAATAATTGCAGAGAGCTCAAGAAACAGATAGAAGAGGCCGTGAAGTCTGGCCAATTGGGACAATTGGTGAAAGGTATAAAGAAAGGTAAAGAAAAGTTCTCCGATACACAATTGGGAAAAGACACCACACCTGCCGAAGCACCTATCCTCATGGTATACAAGGATGACTCTGGTTTAAAAAGGAAGGAATCGGAGGAAGCATTATGCGGAGTAGGAGATGTCACCTTTCCTTCAATCACAGGCAAAGTTCTTTTAAATGACCTCGTGGTCATCAAGGTCTTGATCTCCAACGAGAGAAGTAAGCAGGGCCTACCTCATTGTGGTAGCTCTTGTGAAGTGATCTATGAACATTGTTTTCTAAATCTCAAGCCTTGATAAGGTCGAAGAGAGTAGATTCAAAGGTACCTTTAGTAGGGTTCTCGGGGAGCACTCATGGCCCAGGAGAAGTCCTCAGAGGTTCACGATTGGATAAGGAAGGTTAAAAGAGCGGAAACCACGGTTTCGCGATTGTAGTCGACTCTCCTATAACTTTGTTAATAGGAAGAACCGCAATGCGGAAGATGGGCATCGTTGTGTCCACTATACATGCATGATCAAATTCCAAACACCATTCGGTATCGAGAATGGTTTCTCCGACTTCTAGCGTGAAGAAGCCTACGGAGTAGGCAAAAGGTCAAACAGGTCTCGGAAGAACCTCCAAGAGATATTCAATTTGTCGCGATCTTTGAAGAGCGCATTGTAGTAAGCGATCTCTACCACGATCGGGACGGTGGTAATTGGAAAGCAACTCCTACCTCTTTTAAAGTCGAATTGGAAAAGGTACTACGGGGAAAACGTAGATGTCTTCGCATGGACCTACTCGACATGACGGAGTCCCAAAACTCTCACCATAGGCGGAAAGCCATTCGGCCTTTGAACCAAGCTTAATGAGTTCAAACACATTGAACCTATCAAACAAAAGCGTCGAGCACGGCTCTGAAAAAACCGCATCATGCAGCGAAGTAGATGAGCTTATAGCGTGCGAGCATACTCGGGGAGGTGAAGTATCAAACACAGGTAGCCAATCCGGTAATGGTCGAGAAGAATGACGGAGGGTGGTGGATGTGCGTGGACTTCACATTCATCAACAAAGCACATCGAAGAATTGCTATCCTCTATCGAAATCGATTGGAAAGTAGAATCCTTGTCGGGTTTGGTGAAATGTTTTACGGACGCTTATAAAGGTTACCATCGGATACAAATGGCGAAGAGGATGAAGAAAAATGCGACCTTTTTACAAGAAAGGGCATTCTTGTTACAAAAGATGCCTTTTGGTTTGAAAATGCGGTGCTACCTACCAGCGTTTAGTGGACAAAGCCTTCCTGGCGAGATAGGTAGGAATCTCGAGCGTCACGTGGGCGATATGGTTATCAAGAGTAGAGCGGAGAAGGATATGCTCTCGACATCAAGGAAAACTTGATCGACTTCGCGCCATCAACATGAAGTTAAACCCCAGAAATGTTCCCGGTGTAGAGGAAGGACAATTTTGGGACATCGATCACCAAGCAAGGTATTAAGGCCAATCCTTGAAGGTTAAGGCCATCACGGTTGCTGACTCCTAAGTCCCTAAAGGAAGTGCAAAGTCTGAATGAAGCTAGAAGCCCTCGTGATTCTTATCGAAGGTGCGAGACGGATCTTTGCCATTTTCAAGACACTCAGCGGATGCACGGATAAAAAGGCGTTTCGATGGAGTCTGAGATCTGTTGCCTTCCAAAGCTCAAGGAGTTCATGGCTATTCTACCTACACTTACTACCCTAATAAAAGGCGAAGTGTTGTTTATGTATATGACCTTCTTGAAAGCATCATGTTGTGTTATTAGCGAAAAAAGAAAAGCAAATCCTATCTAGTTAGATTAGCGGGGTCCTACAAGAGTGAGCTAAATTATCGGCGTTGGAGAAGCTAATCTTGGCTTTGGTCCATCTTTGAGGCATATGAAGGTATTTTCAAGCTCACCCCATAACCGTGCTTCTTGACAAGCCTATTAAGTAGATACTTTCGAGCCGAAGAAGTTTGGAAGGATAGCTAAGTGGGCTATCGAGTTAGGAGAACATGAAATTGAATGCAAAGGTAGAAACTCGGTCAAAGGGCAAATATTGGCAGACTTCTTAGCAGAAATACCCTCCGAACCAAAGAAGGACACAAAAGTTGCTGAAAAGAAACCTGATATGGCGATCGAAGGGTGGAAACTTTATCTTGTGAGACCTCGACTCCGATGGTTACAGCGCAGTCTAATTCTTGTTGACCCCAAAGGGAAGGAGTACACTTATGCACTCCGCTTTGAATTCGATGCTACTAACAATGAGCGGTACGAAGCCTTGCTAGCGGCCTTGATTAGCTAAGGATATGGAGGTAGAAGACTTGGCTATTTCGTTGACTCATGGCGGTGGACAATCGGATAAAAGGCTCCTCTGAAGCAAGAAAACACGTGATCAAGCAATACGGATAAGGCCAAGGAAATGCTCGAAGGGTTTACCTCTACAATATAGAGCATGTTTGGAGAAATCAAAACAAAAAGGCGGATGCACTTAGCAAGCGGCATCAATGGCATTTGCTCGTTTAACTAAGGAGGTTACGGTGAAGTGTTGGTAGATAGGTCCATCGTGCGAAAGGAGGTGTCGGCGTATCTTGGAGGAAGACTCAAATTGGATGACTCCAATTAGAGAATATCTAATAAGTGGTATCTTTGGGAGGATAAGAAATTAGCTTCGAAAGATCCGTATCAAAGCACCACGATGCAAATTGATGGCGTACCCTCTATTAGGTCGAAGGACCCCCTTGACCTCGATCAAAGTGCATTACGAAGACCCAAGTCTTTCTTTATAAGTCATTGGTGGCGTAAAACCATTCATCATTAACATGGTTACCGGTTGGAATCCGCCACCGAAGGCTATGCCGCCGGTGTCTTCCACTGAAGATGCCAAGGCAGATAAGAACCTTGAATTGGTCTTCCCCGTTCCCACTATGTCCTTAGCTTCCCGCCAAGTCCGAGATAGTGGGGATGAAGCCTAGCGGTTACCACAAATCGAGGACTCCCCATGATCTCCTAGCGTGTCTAACACTCTCAAGCTATTTTCATCACCTATAAATAGGTTGGACGAGTCATTCAATGGTATGTTCACTCAACACGGTATTTCACACATCATATTATTTACAACTCATATCACATACTTACTCACCGCCGGAGGTGGTTCGCGAGGCCCGACCCCTGCAATCATAACGAAGTGTCTACTATTTCTTATTGCAGTTGGCTACAAGTTTGGCGCAAGCATATCACCCTCATACCCTTGATCACCATGAAGGCACAGTCGTCTGAATTGTTGTACAATCGGTGGCGCCATCCGTGGGACCGCTACTATTGGTCTCGTCATTCAAACTTACACCTAGTCAATCACTCTCGCTGGTTTCACGGCATGACTCGAGGAAGAGAAGATACACCTCCTCGGGTTTCTCGACCTTGGCACCAATCGATCAATGATCCTAACAACCTTCCCAATATAACGCATCCACTTTTACCACGATCTCACCACGAAATAACTCCCAACAACCATGCTTCAACCTCGGCTAACCACGAATCGATAATTAGTCCGGTTTGTTGAAGCCGACATCGAGCATTAGAGTCTTTACTAAGGGCTCGAAGGAAGCAAGCTCGGAATGTGGAGATGTGTGGGAGTTGGAATACTCAGCGAAGATTACGACGAAGAGTTGGAAATGGAGACTAGGCCCTTGGCTCCGGGGCTACGCTTTCGGTGCTAAGGATAGGGTCTCCGGCGTTCGAAGGCCTAGTGGAAGGTCGGTCGGTTTGAAGCCGTTCGGAGAGGGCTCCGACTAGGCGGTGAGTGCGATAGAAGGTTCCAATGGAAGGAGTAACCGAAGGGATGCTACGGAGGTTAATTTGCCACCACCTTTGGCGGCTCATCTAGGAAGAACCAAGTCGGGGTTCCGTTGCGGCCTTCTCGCGCATCCGCGTAAAGGCGATCCATCTCGAATGAATGGGAGAAATCTTCCTCCTCATGGTATGTAACCTCCTTTTCGGGCTCAATCTTACCCTCGAGGGTTTATCCCTCATCTAATGGGCGGGCTAGGAACCCAGGTTTACTCGACCATACGGAGTATGCCTACGGAAACCTATGGTATATCCTTCGTACCACAGCAGGAAGTCGCCCGCTTATATACCTACTTACCTCAATATGTTAACAAAACCACATTGGAATACCTCCGAATCATAACCCGTACAATCTGCCCCTACCTACATGCCACCTTATAAGCGCCTTTATTGGAACCCATGGGCTCCACAACACCCTTCGTAAGATGGATGAAGACTACCCTTTGCACGATGGGTTGAAAATGCCAGCAGCATTGGTACCTCACGATGGGAAAGGGGATCCGGATAACTTTTACACTTATTTGAAGGAGCTATTAGAATGCGAAATGGGTTATGCATTGCTTGTCACATGTTTACATACACCCTACGAGACTCAGCTCGTATATGGTGGAAACGGACAAAAACCGGTAGCATTGTGAATTTGGATGATCTCAAGGCCAAGTTCGAGATCACATTTGACCAGCGAGAAAAAGTTTACGAGAACACACCTTGATTGCACAACATCAAGCGGAGGAGAGCGAGGCACAAGAGCTTTCATTACTAGATACCCGATGACACGTTACAAATAATGGGCTTGCATGAGGACGGCGCATCTCGGGTGTCACAATTCTCAATTTCGGTCATTTCTTAAATTAAATATGCATCATGTTAGTTCATTCATGATTTTGCATTTCACATTAAGCGTTTATTTTATATTAAATAAGCGTTATCGCATCAAGTTATTATTTTGAACATTTAATCCGATACTTCCAAAATGATCTCGATATATTTTATACTCACATTTAGTTTATAAAAACAATATTTTGAGTTTACCTAGTGTTTTAAATTTATTTTGTATATAAATCGTTAAATCTATATTATTCGACGCTTTTCTTAAAAACTACTACGATAATTATTATATCACTCAAATTTTGCAAGAAATGTATTTTTACAATTTTAATGATCTCATTATACTTTACTTTGATCTATTAAAAATTACTTTTACCTAAAACTACCTTAATACACTAATGAATATACAATCTTACAAGTTACAACACATTTAACCTATACATTTTACATTCAAACAATTACACAAGTATATACATTATAAAAAAAAAAAAAAAAAATTTGAAATACTTCCCCACTTGGCGACCCGGGGGTAACATTAAATGTTTGGTAAATTTTTCTACAAGTATAGATATTTACTTCACTAAACTTCATTCATTCATTCATCTCAATTATCAAGTTAGTAAAAAGTTTTCTTCTCTCTTTGTTTCATCCTCCATAACCGGTTCTACATAGGGTAGAAGGATATCACCAAAATTTTCAAGCTCAAGTTTATAACAATCTAGGATACACTCTTATTAAAGGTTTTGAAATAAAAACCTAGGGTGTTTAGGTTAATCCTTGTTCTAATCACCTCATCAAGTTTACTAGTAAGCATATCATTTACATTTACATCTTTCATTTCATTTCATATGTATTTCATTATTTTTTTAGCAAGCATGCAAGACTTATGTTTATTTATACCATTTTTACATTGTTTTTAGAGTTTTATACATATAAGTCATCCTATAATTTATCCCTTGTTATATATTGGTCTTGATGATGTTTAGGAACCCATGACACCCTAAGAAGGTGTATGGTAGGATTAAAATAGCTTTGGAGTTGTTTTGAAGGGATTGGAATAGGTTTAGTACGAGAAAAACTCTTTTCGACAAGTATAAAAAGTGGTCTGATCTTGTTTTGTATTTACGGAAAATCCGACGGTAGACATGAGTTTTGGCCTAGATAATTAGAAAATATACTTTAAAACAAATCCGTGGCAGCTTGAGCGGATTAAAGCGAGTTATAACGAAGAAGTTATGAATTTTTCAAGTTTGTGACGAAATATATATTTTACGAAATTTAAATAAGCTGTTTTTCGTTTTATGCAGAATCAAAAGCGAGTCTTAAGCTTTATAAATTATTTCAATTTATCAAAATATATTAGTATACTTTGATACGAAGCTAAGGACATATAATACGTGAAAGCGGTTTTAACGACTAAAATATACACGTTTTCACAAAGCGCGTAACTTTATTAGTTAAAGAAAACTATATTATTTTTACGAGACAAGTGTTACGGTAAACAAAGCGACAATATTGAAGGCTATTTTTATCAATGACGTAGAACTTTTATGTGAAATGTCTTCTAATAAAATCGAGATCACCAAGCATATTTTCCAAAGCGACCAACCGTTTGTATAGCGGAGTTGTAATGAATTATTCTGATTGCTTAAACTTTGCGAAACTCACTTTTAAACAACATTCTTGGACAAAATCACCATATTTAACCTCTATTATCTTTATGTTCGAGACCTCTATGGCGAAAACTCATGTACTAAAACTTCTAGATTTTGATACAAGCTTTCCAAAACCGTTGAGTTCGTTTCCTAACGTTCGGCGTACACCATTCACGACTAGCTTTTGAAGCCATTTTGTCAATTTCATGAAATTTCCGGCGACATTGTTTCTGACGAAAGTTAAAATTTCACAATAAATCATTAATAAACTATTGTAGGATGACATTTTGGCGTAAATACTTGTAAAGTAATTTAAAAATGGTCAAGGCGTTAAAAGATTATATTTTAAACGAGAAGTATTGTTTTCAAAAATACATAAGTGGTATAAATATCATCCAAGTGCGTGCATAACATTACATCATGACTTATTGCATATCATATCATTCATAATAGGTCGGTTTGAGATTCACGCTACATTTTGGTGTAACCACTTTTGTCATCGCATCTATTCATCAAGTGAGTAATCACATTCCCTTTTTTACCGTTTTACTATATTTTGGGGCGAAATGCATGAACCATTCTTGAGCTAAATTGTTTACTACTTTTATTAACTAGTTTGACTAGAACTTGTGAACTCGAATCAAATCCTTGAACTTAATAACGAACTTATGACTTGTTGGAATTTATTGAACCGTACATGTTATGATCTTGACCTAAAGTCTCCTATGTCCGGAGCATCACTATAAAGTCTCCTATGTTCGGAGTATATCTTTGGGAAAAGGCACCAGTATATCTTTGGGAAGAGGCACCGGTATATCTTTGGGAAGAGGCACCCATTATATCTTTGGGAAGAGGCACCCAACATAACTTTGGGTAGTGGCACCCGACAATTTGGGTTCATCGTGACATCCACGAATTATTGTATTCGTGGTACTATATTGTGAACTATTATGACCGCTTATACTTGACTACTTCATACGCTATATTTTGTGCAATGGGTTGTGAATACACAGGTTGCAAGTTTTGTATGGTGGAACTTGGGCGAGTGGATTTACAATGCCTTTGCTTTGTGGACTATTTTCGTTGACCGAAAGCTTTGAATATTTCTTCTGAGTTTTCTTATTTTGCTAAACATGTTTACTCACCAACTATTTTCATAGTTGACCCGTTTTCTCTCATGCATTTGGTGATCATTAGCAAGCTTTTCTACGGGTCTTGCATAATGAAGTTTTCACTTGTCAATACAAATCGTTATGTAATAGAGCGCAATATTTTGGGAACTAAACTTTGTTATATATTTGCCGATGTCGGCTAAAGCGGTATTGTAATGGTGTACTCTTTCTTTTAAATCTTAACGTTGGTATGTTCTATTATCTTGTGCTTATGTTCCTTTCAGTTACACCTCGTGTTTCCGCCTCCGGCGGTGTGTGATTGGTACGAGCTAAAGGTTATAGAGAATGCCGATTTTCAAAATAAAAATCACGGCTATAACGAGAATAAGGTTTTAAATAAAACACCGGCGTCATCCGAGTCAATTAGTCCTATCGTCGTATCGTTACTCATAAATTAAACATAGCACGATCAACTATGTCTAATTTATAAAGAACCATGCAATGATAAGGTGATAGTTTTAAATCATGTTTAGTCGAGTCTCTAGAGTGCGGTCACTGGCTGCATTGGTCGGGTGGGTATGCATTGCATGATTTTATATTCACGTCTACGTTACCGTACCTAGTTTATATCTTCTCTTTTCCATCTTTCGACTTGTTAGACATAGCATGTCACGATCTGTCATATTTCGATTCACTATAACACACATTACCACGTTCGCACCTCATCGACTTCGTTCGAATGTCGTTTACTCAACCGATGTTTTGGTCCTTTGTGGGATCATGGTTGCAAGAAACACGCTCGAGTCAACAACAACGACAACCCAAACAACAATGACAATCCAAACAACAACGCTTGTTGGAATAGCGGATCTACTCACCAAATTATAACACATCTCGATGCTAGGCAGACCAACAACGGAGAAAGGTACTTGACGGTCGAGGATGCGACTACAAAACTTTCATGACATGCAAGCCAATGGAATTTCATGGTGCGGGGTGCCATTGAATTTGCTAACTTTGGTTCGAGAATGTTGAGTCGAAACTTAGTATCACAAAATGTCTTGAAGGAAACAAGGTTGAGTTCTCTGTTGGTCTACTACGGTCGAGCATTGACACGGTGGAACAACCAATTGCGAGACTAGAGGAAGAGGGGCTGCAAATCGTTATCTTGGGAAGCATTTAAGAAACTACTAGCGATAGTCTGCGAGAAAAGATGAAGTCACGAGAAGCTAGAAGCGGAATTTTGGAATCACTTGATGGTTGGAGTAGAGATCGACAAGTACACGATCCGTTTCCACGAGTTAACTAGGATGGTTCCTCATATGGTTCCTTTGTGGAGAAGTTGATCGACCGATATATATGGGGATTGATCACAGAAATTGGGAGGGATGTCACCTCGTCGAACCCAACCACTCTGCAAGCGGCTGTGGGTATGGCGTATCGCTTGACAAATGATGTGATCGGTGCGGAGAACTAACAAAAGCAAGCGACAATGGATGAAAGCGGCGGGAGGATCACCGAGGCGGAGACGAATCGGCAAAACAAGAGGCGGCGAATAACCCGGAACTATGGGCGACCACCCGGGGCGCAAAGGATATCTGAGTCCACATCCTTTGTGTACTCGATGTAATTATCATCACTCGGAGGCTAGAAGGTGCGACAAATGTGGACGGACGGGCGGCTTGGCGAAAGTGCTCAAGCAGGCGGAAATCAGGGCGGAGAAAAGCATGTTACAGTGTGGAAGTCTAGATCACCTTCGCAATACATCCAAAGTGAAAGAACTCCCAATCAAGGAGGTGTCGTCAAACTGGCGTTGGCAATAGAAGGCCCACAAGATCGAACATTGAAATTCCTCCCATGCGTGGTCGAGCATTCTATCGGGTGCGAGGAAGCCCATGGCGTGAATTACATTCTTTTGGGCAACCACTTTATTTACGTACAACATGATTTTGAGTGCATCACTTCCTTCCAATTCTTACCACGTTCACGACATTGATTAATTTGAGACCTATTGATATCGACCCTAGTTGTTATATATTTTGTTGATTTGATTTGATTTGAGTAAGCAAATCCAATATCGGCGAATCTTTCAAAAGCCTTCATTCAAAGACTTGTTTCTAGCTTGATCTAGTAGCGGTTCTTGTTTGATGAGTTGCGAAAGTCGAGCTAAGAAACAAGTTTACTCAAGTCACTACCTAAAGGTCTTTTGAGGGCTCGTTCAATATTGGGTAAGTTTACCCATCAAATCTAATCACGGGCATGTAATTAGTTGGATGAGGAACCCTTATGCATGAGCATTGACATGATCATTTAGACTATTAAATACGAGCATGAACTTTTAGAACTCTTGTCGAGGTTGGGACCATAGTATCATTAATCGAATCACGAGGGCGTGATTCGGCGACATGGGAAGAATGTCACAATTCTCAAGTTCGGTCATTTCTTAAATTAAATATGCATCATGTTAGTTCATTCATGATTTTGCATTTCACATTAAGCGTTTATTTTATATTAAATAAGCGTTATCGCGTAAGTTATTATTTTGAACATTTAATCCGATACTTCCAAAATGATCCGATATATTTTATACTCACATTTAGTTTATAAAAACAATATTTTGAGTTTACCTAGTGTTTTAAATTTATTTTGTATATAAATCGTTAAATCTATATTATTCTGACGCTTTTCTTAAAAACTACGATAATTATTATATCACTCAAATTTTGCAAGAAATGTATTTTACAATTTTAATGATCTCATTATACTTTACTTTGATCTATTAAAATTACTTTTACCTAAAACTACCTTAATACACTAATGAATATACAATCTTACAAGTTACAACACATTTAACCTATACATTTTACATTCAAACAATTACACAAGTATATACATTATAAAAAAAAAAAAAAAATTTGAGAAATACTTCCCCCTTGGCCGACCAGGGGGGGGGTAGCATTAAATGTTTGGTAAATTTTTTCTACAAGTATAGATATTTACTTCACCTAAACTTCATTCATTCATTCATCTCAATTATCAAGTTAGTAAAAAGTTTTCTTCTCTCTTTGTTTCATCCTCCATAACCGGTTCTACATAGGAGTAGAAGGATATCACCAAAATTTTCAAGCTCAAGTTTATAACAATCTAGGATACACTCTTATTAAAGGTTTTGAAATAAAAACCTAGGGTGTTTAGGTTAATCCTTGTTCTAATCACCTCATCAAGTTTACTAGTAAGCATATCATTTACATTTACATCTTTCATTTCATTTCATATGTATTTCATTATTTTTTTTAGCAAGCATGCAAGACTTATGTTTATTTATACCATTTTTACATTGTTTTTAGAGTTTTATACATATAAGTCATCCTATAATTTATCCCTTGTTATATATTGGTCTTGATGATGTTTAGGAACCCATGACACCCTAAGAAGGTGTATGGTAGGATTAGAATAGCTTTGGAGTTGTTTTGAAGGGATTGGAATAGGTTTAGTACGAGAAAAACTCTTTTCGACAAGTATAAAAAGTGGTCTGATCTTGTTTTGTATTTCTGGAAAATCCGACAGTAGACATGAGTTTTTGGCCTAGATAATTAGAAAATATACTTTAAAAGCGAATCCGTGGCGGCTTGAGCGGATTAAAGCGGAGTTATAACGAAGAAGTTATGAATTTTCAAGTTTGTGACGAAATATATATTTTACGAAATTTCAATAGCTGTTTTCGTTTTATACGAATCAAAAGCGAGTCTTAAGCTTTATAAATTATTTCGATTTATTAAAAATATATTAGTATACTTTGATACGAAGCTAAGGACATATAATACGTAGAAAGCGGTTTGTAGCGACTAAAATATACGTTTTCACAAAGCGCCGTAACTTTATTAGTTAAGAAAACTATATTATTTTTACGAGACAAGTGTTACGGTAAACAAAGCGACAATATTGAAGGCTATTTTATCAATGACGTAGAACTTTTGTATGAAATGTCTTCTAATAAAATCGAGATCACCAAGCATATTTTCCAAAGCGACCAACCGTTTGTATAGCGGAGTTGTAATGAATTATTCTGGTTGCTTAAACTTTGCGAAACTCACTTTTAAACAACATTCTTGGACAAAATCACCATATTTAACCTCTATTATCTTTATGTTCGAGACCTCTATAGCGAAAACTCATGTACTAAAACTTCTAGATTTTGATACAAGCTTTCCAAAACCGTTGAGTTCGTTTCCTAACGTTCGGCGTACACCATTTTCGACTAGCTTTTGAAGCCATTTTGTCAATTTCATGAAATTTCCGGCGACATTGTTTCTGACGAAAAGTTAAAATTTCACAATAAATCATTAATAAACTATTGTAGGATGACATTTTGGCGTAAATACTTGTAAAGTAATTTAAAATGGTCAAGACATTAAAGATTATATTTTCGACGAGAAGTATTGTTTTCAAAAATACATAAGTGGTATAAATATCATCCGAATTGCGTGCATAACATTACATCATGACTTATTGCATATCATATCATTCATAATAGGTCAGTTTAGAGATTCACGCTACATTTCGGTGTAACCACTTTTGTCATCGCATCTATTCATCAAGTGAGTAATCACATTCCCTTTTTACCGTTTTACTATATTTTGGGCGAAATGCATGAACCATTCTTGAGCTAAATTGTTTACTACTTTTATTAACTAGTTTGACTAGAACTTGTGAACTCGAATCAAATCCTTGAACTTAATAACGAACTTATGACTTGTTGGAATTTATTGAACCGTACATGTTATGATCTTGACCTAAAGTCTCCTATATAGAACATCACTATAAAGTCTCCTATGTTGGAGTATATCTTTGGGAAGAGGCACCAGTATATCTTTGGGAAGAGGCACCCAGTATATCTTTGGGAAGAGGCACCCATTATATCTTTGGGAAGAGGCACCCAACATAACTTTGGGTAGTGGCACTGACTTAATTTGGGTTCATCAATGACATCCACGAATTATTGTATTAGTGGTACTATATTGTGAACTATTATGACCGCTTATACTTGACTACTTCATCGCTATATTTTGTGCAATGGGTTGTGAATACACGGGTTGCAAGTTTTGTATGGTGAACTTGGGCCGAGTGGATTTACAATGCCTTTGCTTTGTGGACTATTTTCGTTGACGAAAGCTTTGAATATTTCTTACGAGTTTTCTTATTTTGCTAAACATGTTTACTCACCAACTATTTTCATAGTTGACCGTTTTCTCTCATGCATTTGGTGATCATTAGTAAGCTTTTCTACCGGGTCTTGCATAATGAAGTTTTCACTTGTCAATACAAATCGTTATGTAATAGAGCGCAATATTTTGGGAACTAAACTTTGTTATATATTTGCCGATGTCGGCTAAAGCGGTATTGTAATGGTGTACTCTTTCTTTTAAATCTTAACGTTGGTATGTTCTATTATCTTGTGCTTATGTTCCTTTCCGTTACACCTCGTGTTTCCGCCTCCGGCGGTGTGACATCGGGTTTCGTGCATGGCCTCTGAAGCAAGTCAGTTAATTCCTCTCTCTTGATCTCCCGCAACCTACAAGGGTTTGGTGGAGAAGGCTTACACACGGATCGAAGCAAAGAAGTATCTACCAGGACTCCGGTCGCAAATAAAGAGAGTCACAGCAAAGTCCCAAAGCATCCTTTGTGGGAAGGGTCAAGGAACAAACACAAAAATAAGGACAGGTTCACACCGTACCACAAAAACATCAACCATGGATTTTTGGCTAATCTGTCTAAATCTCTAAGAGAGATACTTGCTACGGAAAAGGCTGCGAAGGCCTTTGATCCTCTTCCTCGCTTGTCAAACAAAGGAAGGCCCAGAGATACTTCCAAATTTTGCTACTTCCATGACGAGTTACGGACACGATACCAATAGCTGCAGAGAACTCAAAAGCGAGATAGAAGAGGCCCGTAAAGTCCGGTCAGTGGGACATTTGGTGAAGGGTATAAAAGAGGTAAAGACAAAGCTTCCGACACACGGTTGGGAAAAGATACCACACGCCAAGCACCCACCTTCATGGTATACAAGGAGAACTACTGTTTTGAAGAGGAAAAAGCGGAGGAAGCCTTGTGCGGAGTAGGAGATGTCACTTTTCCTTCAATCACGAGGCAGTTCTTTCAAATGACCCGTGGTCATCAAAGTCTTGATCTCCAGCGAGAAGTAAGCAGGGCCTACCTCATTGCGGTAGCTCTTTCGAAGTTATCTGACGATGTTTTCTAAAGCTCGAACCTTTGATAAGTTCGAAGAGAGTTGATTGAAGGTACCCTTAGTGGGGTTCTCGGGGAACACTCATGGCCTTTGGGAGAAGTCCCTTTAGAAGTTCGATCGGAGAAGAAGGCTAAAAGAATCGAAACCACGATTTTCCACGATCGTGAGTCGAATCTCCTACAACCTATTGATAGAGAACGACAATGCGGAAGATGGGTATCGTTGTCTCCACCATACATGCAGCGATCAAATTCCAAAACCTTCGGCATTGGAGCGGTTTTCTCCGGCTATAAGGTGAAGGAGCCTACGGAGTAGGCAAAAGGATCAGCGAGTTTGGTAGAGCCTCAAAGGATGTTCTCGGTTGTCTTGATCTTTGAAGAACGCATTGTGGTAAATGATCTTTACCCGATCGGATAGTGGTAATCGGATAGCGACTCCCAACCTCCTATAAAGCATAATTGGAAAAGGTACTTCGTGCTAATGCGAGATGTCTTCGCATGGACCTACTACGACATGAGCGGGGGTCCCCAGAACTCTCACCATAGGCGGAAAGCCCTTGACCTTGAACACAAGCTCAATGAGTTCAAACATATTGAACCCATCAAACAAAAGCGTCGAGCTTGGCTCACAGAAAGAAATGCCGCCGCATGCAAAGAGGTGGGCGAGCTCGTGCTTGCAGCATACTCGGAGAGGTGAAGTATCAAACTTGGGTATGACCCGGTAATGGTCAAAGCATGATGGAGGATGGATAATGTCGTAGACTTCACGAGATATTAACAAAGCTTGCGAAGGATTGCTACCCTCGCCGATTGATTGGAAGGTGGAATCCTTGTCGGGTTTGGCTAAAGTGTTTCTAGGCGCTTATAAGGGTTACCATCGGATACAAATGGCGGAAGAAGGCGAAGAAGACAACCTTTTTACGGGAAAAGGCGTTTATTGTTACAAAAGATGCCTTTTGGTTTGAAAAATGCGGTGCTACCTACCAGCGATTAGTGGACAAAGCCTTCCAGCGCGATAGGTAGGAATGCGGAGGCATCACGTAGATGATATGGTCATCAAGAGTAGATCGGAGGAGGATATGCTCTCGACATTAAGGAAACCGACCGACTTCGCGCCATCAACATGAAATTAAATCCCAAAAGTGTTCCTTCGATGTGGAAGAAGGACAATTCTTGGGGCATCGATCACCAAGCGGGGTATTAAGGCCAATCCTTGAAGGTCAAGGCCATCATGGATTTGCAACCTCTAATCCCTAAAGGAAGTGCAAAGTCTTAGCGGAAAACTAGCGACCCTCGGCGAGTTCTTATCGAATGGTGCAGACGGATCTTTGCCGTTCTTCAAAAGCGCTCAAAGGATGCACGGACAAAAGGCGTTCTAGTGGGTATAGATCTGAGCGACCTTCCAGCTCAAGGATTTCATGGCTATTCTACCAACACTTACATTGATCAAAGCGAAGTGTTATTCATGTATATCTCATGACCTCCTTTGAAGCATCGACCGATGTGCTATTGGCGAAAGGAGAAGAACCAAATCCCTATCTACGCCGTTAGTAGGGTTCTGAGGTGAGCTAAATTATCCGGCATTGGAGAAGCTAATTTTGGCCTTGGTCCATCTTTGCGAGGCATGTGAATGTACTTTCAAGCTCACCCCATAACCGTGCTACCGACCCGACCAATTAGCGGATACTTTCGAGGAGAATACGGAAGGATAGCTAAATAGGCTATTGAGCTAGGAGAGCATGATATTGAATACAAAGGCGAAACTTCGGTCAAAGGGCAAATATTGGCGGACTTTTAGCGAAACACCCTCCGAACGAAACATGACACAAAGGCTATTGAGCGAAGCGATAAGTTAATCAAAGGGTGGAAACTTTATCTTGTAGACCTCCGACTCCGATGGTTCTGCGCGGTCTCATGCTTGTTGATCCCAAAGGAAAGGAGTATTCTTATGCACTCCGTTTGAATTCGATACTACGAACAATGAAGCGGTCTGAAGCCTTGCTAGCGAGGCCTCCGTGGCCAAAGACATGGAGGTCAAAGACTTGGCTATCTTCGTTGATTCACAACTCGTGGCAATCGGATAAAGGCTCCTACAACATAGAGCATGTTCGGAGAAACCAAAATAAGAAGGCGGATGCCCTCGATGGCCAGCATCAATGGCATTTGCTCATTTAACTAAAGTTACGGTGAAGTGTTGGCGAGATGGGTCCATTGTCCAGAAAGGAAGTGTCCGGCGTGATACAAGAGGAAGACTCAAATTGGATGACTCAATTAGAGTATCTAATAAGTGGTATATTGGGAGGATCGAAATTAGCTCGAAGGTTCGCATCAAAGCACCGCATTATAGGATCATGGGGAACTACTTATCTGAAGGTCTTTTCTTTCCCCATGGCTCTGTTGTATAGGGCCTAGGAAAGCCGCCAACATCATTCAAAAGTACATGAAGGATCCTACGGGCTTCACGGGACCTCGCTCCGTTGTTTCTAAAATCATGAGAGTCGGGTATTATTGGCCTTGATGCAGGGGCGCCGTTGACATCATTGAAATGTGAATTTGTCAAGTTCACTCAAGAGTTCAAGGCTACCAAAACAAGATATGACCTCTGTAACCTCTGCATGGCCCTTGACCAATGGGGATAGATATTGTAGGTCCTCGCCGGTTGCTCCGGAGGAGTAAAGTTCTTGGTCGTAGCCATCGACTATTTCACTAAATGGGTGGAAGCAAAACCTTTGGCATCCACCAGGAAGGCACATGGAAAAGTTCGTATGGGAGCATATTATCGATCGGTTGGAATACCTCACATCATCATTTGAGATAATGGGAAGCGATTCGCGAAAGGGTATTCCAGTGTTTTGCGAGGCACGAATATCAAACAATCCTTCACTTCCGTCTACCATCCTCAAGGTAACGAGACAAGTGGAAGTTACCAGCAGAGACATCATAGAAGGAATAGAGCGAAGGTTGAGTTCTGATCATCACGGTTGGGTAGATGAACTACCTCAAGTACTTTGGGCTCACATCGCATACAAAGTCAAGTCATGGGGAGACACCTTTTAGCTTAACATATGGCACGGAAGCTATCATCCGCCGGAGTAAGTGTCGAAGCAGAAAGAGTCATGAACGAGGTGCAGACAAAAAGAAAGGCTCATGATAACCTAGACCTACTCGAAGAGCGAAGGAAATATCCTCGATCCGGAGGCTATCCATAAGCAAAAATTGAAAGATACTACAACAATCGGGTTCGGCCTTGATCTTCAAACCGGGGAATCGTCCTTCGACTCAACAGTGCAAGTAAAGGCGAGTACCGGGGTAAACTAGGACCTACATGGGAAGGGCCCTACGTTGTTAAAGAAGCATATGGCAACGGAGCCTACAAACTAGAAACCCTAGATGGAGACGTTATTGATAGAACCTGGAATGGCACTAACCTTCGTAAGTTCTACGTATGAAACTTACAATGTCTAAGGACATTCTTTATTTTGCTTTCAATCAATGTATTTGCATTCTTCTCACTTGGGGAAAGAAGCATTAATGGTAGGCGTCTAGTATTCATTTCTTAAAAAGATGTAATCCTCCCTACCCACTTAATGATAATAACACATTTCCCTCAAATCTCTTGTTTCGTTCAATACAACAAAGATTTGCCCACCAAGTCGCTTTATAAGTTTTAATGTCGAAGGGATGTACAAAGACTACATAACATGTCTTGCTCATATGCATAACATCCATCTCAACTTCACATTAACTTTCCTATATGGCCTTAAGGTATTTTAAGCCTTTCGCTACCAAAGGATCAAGGCAGTGGGTCGTGACCCTCATCGTGATTAAATTATCGATTGCTAATATTCATGGTGAAGTAACTACACACAATGAGGCTATGCATCTACCATACGCCTTAGGTTGTAAAGAATATTTTTACATAAGTAAAAATAAAAGAGAAGAATCACACATTGCAAAATTCGAATCCCAGTGGCTTTAATGTAGATTCTTGACTAGTCTAACTAGTCTAACACGGCCATGACCTTAACGATCAACAAAATAAAATATTGTCTTAGGCGTAGCCTACATCACATATACCACATGTTAATTGTTTCATCGGCACGAAGCACGGAAAGGAACCAGACAATTGTTTTAAAGCAGGTACATACCACCACAGGGATCAAATTACAACCACATGGTTGCCTTCATCAAACCTTGGAATGAGTGGGATCAATTTGAACCTAGAGAAGGAACCTTGGGTGATGGAGTCTTCTTGGAGGAAGATGGAGGTGGGCATCCTTGGCTTCTTGGCCAAGCGGGTCCTCAATTGAGGCCGCTAGGTCCTTCGTCACATCGCAAGGAAAGGAACTCTAAAGGCGGTTAATTGATTACACGCATTATTATACTCTTTTCATGAGTTGCCTGTAGTAAGGAACTTTTGCGACATCACGGTTCCCTAGTCTTGGCTATCTCCTCCAAAGTGGTACACTTACCATGGAAAATGGCGGCATTCACCACATTCCCAATGGCAATCCCACATCATAGCTATGGTAAAGTTCCATAGCAACATAGGGATCCCTTGTTACCAGGTCCACTTTGTCCTTCTTGACATTTTTAGGCGAAGGTTTAACCCATCCACCTTTTCTCGGAGCTTGATCTCTTGGTCCGACAACCGCCCTTTCTTATTCGAGGCCTCCACACTTGGATGAAAGAGCGGATGTCACTCCTTATAGCCAGCGACCATTGAGCCTTGACGGTTAGCATGGTGCATTCGGCCTCGCTCGTTGCCGGTGACTTTTGAGCTTTTCATTCTCGACTCGAGATCTTGCACCAAGGATTCTTGTCAAAATCCTCTAAGGCATCTTCACACTTCTTCTCTAGAGTGCATAATTTTGATCCTAGCCTTCTCCTTCTCAAAGATACCATCCATTTCTTCTCGAGCTTTTGAGGCGACGGAGGCGAGTTCCCTTGTCCTAGCATTGGTGATTGTCTAGCATGCCTTGGCGGATATAGCTTTTGTCATGAAGGTCATGAGCCTTTCTATGGACATGTTATCCATCACCCTTTCCACTTGGGTGGGATTACATTACTCACGAGTTGGTGACAAGATAGGGAGAAGGAAGTTCTTTCGTGTCGGGAAGTCCAACGGCATATATAAATGTGTCAACATATTATTCTTGGTATTTAATTTTTGTTACAAGTATGAAACATTACCATGAATATCATCACCTTGGGCCCTTGATGGTGGAAATACCTGACCTTACCACAGGCACTCTTTTCTTAGGAGTAGTTCGAGAGAGGAGGAGTAGGTAGGATAAGCTTCTCTTGAATCGGACTTCACGGCTTTAGCACTGCCACCTTTCTGCTTTGGACCTCTCACCTATCTTGGGAGGGTCCTCGATGTCGACTATCCCTCGGGAGGCCCGGTTCGTCGAGTCGACAACGTTCTCCACAAGTTGATCTTCTACATCTATGGGTTCCTTTGAAGGAGGAGCGGATGAAGCAGGCTCGATGGGGCGTGCGTCCACATCATTGTTTTTATAGACAGCGATGGGAGCCAGCCATAGCTTGTCTCTTGGGGATTCTTTGGAAGGAAGCTTACCTCCTTTGCACCACCGGCTACAACAAAGTTTACGAGCGACATCTTTGCACAAAGAAGCAAATAAGATAAATATCATAAAGATAAGTTTTACTTTTTATTTTTATCAAAAAGTACATACTTTCTCCATCATAAATAATTTCGGTACCAAAGGAGACCCTCCCATCTTTCGGCAATGCCGACCATGAGAGGATTGGCTCGAGGAATGTTTGGCGATCGGTAGGATGGCGAGGCAAGCAGCGATAAAGGGTTTCTTCTCACGGTATAGGGCAATGGATCGTTGAATCTTTTCTCATCATATTGAAAGTTTGGATTTAACAATGCGAGTATCTTGGGAGGGATAATGGTGTTTTGGATATAAAATAATTTGCCTTTCAGGTTCCTTATGTTCGTAAAGGTCTATCTATCGAATGGGCATCCCTTTCACCCCTTTGGCTAAGGTCAACCAATCTCCTCCGGGTATAGATTGAGAAAACCCTAACCACGATCGAGGATGGTTCGAACCCATAAACTTTGCACATAACAATGTATGTCGTAAGCTTGGCTAGGCCAAAAGGGTTGAACCTAGAAATGTACCTCATGTCTGGGAGGAATTCTAAGATCAAAGGATGCAAATGTATCCTAAGGTTGGAAGTGGTGAGCGCATGGGTATCTGAGCCTACATAATTTTCATGGGCATCAAATATCCCTTGATTTTTACTCGGTAGCATGATCTTATGTTCCTTTGGAATGGGGTGTCGGTGAGGCAGCTTTAAGCTCCTCCACGGTTAGTGTGCAACATTGTTGTTTTATCACAAATTTTTATTGGTAGACATGGAGCCTTCTAAAGAACACAACAATGTATTTGAAATCTGAGGAGAAGAAGGAGCACTTTACCTTGTTTGATCGAAGGCTTGATCGGATGAGGTTTTGGTAGGTGAAAACTTGGGCGAGAAATAAACTTTGTTAGGGTTCTCGATTATATACCTATAAGGTGAAATCTCGGCCCTACGTGTAATTACTTATCCATAACCACGGTTCAAAACTCTTTTAAATTTTGAAAGGACGTTCTCTTTCTTGAGGAAAGGGTGGTTAAGATAATTAGTTTCATTAATTAGGGTCAATATGAGCAAGACTTTTCATCTTCGTTCATTGTTGTGACGAAAGGAGGTTTCGTTTTATTTACGAGTCGTCGGCAATATTTCTTGTTCGTACATATCACTTTCGACTAGGGGCTTGATGGCGTACCCTCCGATTAGGTCGAAGGACCCCCTTGACCTCGGTCGAAATGCATTATGAAGACCCAAGTCTTTCTTCATAAGTCATTGGTGGCGTAAAACCATTCATCATTGATATGGTTACGGTTGGGAATCCATGACCGAAGGCCTATGCCCGGTGTCTTCCATGAAGATGCCAAGCGGATAAGAACCTTGACTTGGTCTTCCCCGCATTCCACTATGTCCTTAGCTTCCTCGCCAAGTCGAGATAGTGGGGATGAAGCCTAGCAGTTACCACAAATCACGGGGCGCCCCATGATCTCCTAAGCGTGTGCTAACACTCTCAAGCTATTTTCACCACCTATAAATAGGTTGGACGAGTCATTTCAATGGTATGTTCACTCGACACGATTTCACATACATCATATTATTTACAACTCATATCACATACTTACTACTTTGGGAGGTGGTTTGCAGGGCCTAACCTGCGCAATCATAACGAAGTGTCTACTATTTCTTATTGCGGTTGGCTACAAGTTTGGCGCAAGCATATCACCCCTCATACCCTTCGATCACCATGAAGGCACAGTCGTCTTTAATTATTGTACAATCAAGAATCATGGGAACTATCTATACGAAGATCCTTCTTGTCTCCATGGCTTCGTTGTGTTGGACCTAGGTAAGCCGCCAACATCATTCAAGAAGTGCGAAGGATCCTGCGGACTTCACGTGGGACCCGCTCGGTTGCTTCAAAAATCATGAGGGTCGGATATTACACGCCCGATGCAGGGGCCTTTGTCGACATCATTGAAGTGTGAAGCTTTGTCAAGTTTACTCTAGAGTTCCAAGGTTACCAAAACAAGATATGACCTCTGTGGCGTCCGCATGGCCCTTGACCTATGGGGATAGACATAGTAGGTCCTACCAATGCTCCGGGAGGAGTAAAGTTCTTGGTCGTAGCCATCGACTACTTCACGAAATGGGTGGAGCGAAGCCTTTGGCATCCATCACGAGGAAGGCACATGGAAAAGTTTGTATGGGAACACATTATCGCGATTCGGAGTACCCCACATCATCATCTCGAGATAATGGGAAGCGATTCGCGAAGGAGTATTCAGTGTTTTGCGAGGCATGAACATAAAGCAATCTTTCACGTCTACCACCACCCTCAAGGTATGACCAAGTGGAAGTCACTAATGAGGACATAATCAAGGCATAGAGCGAAGGTGGAATCTGATCACCATGGTTGGGTATATGAACTACCTCAAGTACTTTGGGCTCATGAGCACACAAAGTCAAGCCATGGGGAAGCGCCTTTTAGCTTGACATATGGCACGAAGTTGTCATCCCCGGAGTAAGTGTCGAAGCAGAAAGGGTCATGAACTTTGAAGCGCAGACAACGAAGAAGACTCCATAGCAAACTAGACCTACTCGAAGAGCGAAGGAAATAGCCTCGATCGGGGAGGCTATCCATAAGCAAAAGATTGAAAGGTACTACAACGGTCGGGTTCGACCTTCGACCTTCAAGCTGTGGGAATCGTCCTCCGACTCAATAAGCGCAAGTAAAGGCGAGTACCGTGGTGGCTGGGACCTACATGGGAAGGGCCCCTCGTTGTTAAGGAAGCATATAGCAGACCTACAAGTGGAAACCTTGGATGGAGCATTGTTGATAGAACTTGGAATGGCACTACCCTTCGTAAGTTCTATGTATGAAACTTACAATGTCCAAGGACATTTTTTATTTTGCTTTCAATCAATGTATTTGCATTCTTCTCACTTGGGGAAAGAAGCATTAATGGTAGGCGTCTAGTATTCATTTCTTTAAATGATGTAATCCTCCCTACCCACTTAATGATATAACGCATTTCCCTCAAATCTCTTGTTTCGTTCAATACAACAAAGATTTGTCCACCATGTCGCTGTATAAGTTTCAATGTCGAAGGGATGTACAAAGACTAACAACATGTCTCGCTCATATGCATAACATCCATCTCAACTTCACATTAACTTTCCTATATGGCCTTAAGGTATTTTAAGCCTTTCACGCCCAAAGGATTAAGATGGAGTGGGTGCATGACCCTCTGTCGTGATCAAATTATCACGATTGCTAATATTCTTGGTGAGTAATTACACACAATGAGGCTATGCATCTACCATCGCCTTAGGTTGTAAATTTTTTACATAGTAAAATGAAAAGAAGAATCACACATGGCAAAATACAAGCCCTAGTGGCTTTGATGTGAATATTAATTCATGACTAGTTTAACTAGTCTAAATAAGCCATAACCATAACGATCCAACCAAGCAAAACATTGTCTAAGGCCAAAGCCTACATCACACACACCAAATGTTAATTGTTTCATCGAGCACAAAGCACGGAAAGGAACCTGAGACAAATTATTTTAAAGCAGGTACATACCACCACAGGGATCAAATTACAACCACATGGTTGCCTTCATCAAACTTTGGAATGAGTGGGATCGGTGAACACAGGAATGGAACCTTTGGTGTGAGTCTTCTTCAAGGAGATGAAATTTGGACTTTCCTTGGCTTCTTGGCAGCAGGTCCTCACTAGAGGCGGCTGGGTCCTTCGATGCCAGCAGGAAAGGGAACTCTAAAGCGGCTAAGTCATTACTGCATCATCATACTCTTTCTCATGAGTTGTCTGTAGTATGGAACCTTCTCCGACTTCTTGGTTCCTCTGTTGACTATCTCCTCCAAAGTGGTACACTTACCATGAAATATGGCCGCATTCACGGGTTCCCAATTGCAATCCCCATCATCACTATGGTAAATTTCCATGGCAATGTAGGGATGACCTTGGTTACCAAGTCTACCTATCCTTCTTGACATTTTAGAGACGAAGGTTTAACCCATCTACCTTTTCACGAGCTTGATCTCTTGGTCCATCGACAACTCTCTCTCCTTGAGGCCTCCACACTTGGATGAAAGAACAGATATATGCTCTTTGTAGACTACAACCTTTGAGCCTTGAGAGTTAACTGTTACATTCGACCGCTTCTTTGCCGATTGACCTTTGAGCTTTTCAACATCGACTCACGAGATCTTGCACCAACGGGTTCTTGTCAAAATCTTCAATGCATCTTCACATTTTTCTCAGTGCATACTTGATCCCTAGCCTTCTCCTTGCAAGCATAACATCCATTTCTTCTCGAGCCTTGGTGACGTGACGGAGCGACTCCCTTGTCCTAGTATTGAGTTGGTTGTCCGGCATGCATTGTCGGACATAACTCTTGTCATGAAGGTCATGAGCCTTTCCATGGACATGTTGTCCATCACCCCTTCCAGTGGGTGGGATTACGGTCCATAAGTAGATGACAAGCTAAGGGAGAGGAAAGCTCCTTCGTGTCGAAGTCTGCAGTATATATAAGCTTGTTAATATATTATTACTGGTATCCCATTTTTTGTAACAGGAAAGAAACATTACCATGGATATCATATCCGTTGGGCCCTTCGATGGTGGAAACACCACCGCCTTACCCTGGGCACTCTTTTGTCGGGTAGTTCGAGAGAGGAGGGTAGGCGGGATAAGCTTCCTCTTGAGGCGGACTTCAGACTTTTACCTTTGGTACCTTTCACGCTTGAGACCCTCTCACCCATTGGAGGGTCCTCGATTATAACTGTCCTTGGAGGCTGGTTCATCCGATTACGCAGCGTTCTCAACAAGGCGGTCTTCAACATCTATGGGTTCCTTTGGCGGAGGAAGCGGAGGAAAGCAGGTTCGATGGGTGGGCTTCCACATCATTATTATTTATCGACGATGGAGAGCCCACACCATAGCTCGTCTCTCCGGGATTCTTTGGAATAAAGTGACCTCCTTTGCACCACCAACTACCACAAACTTTACGAATGACATTTACGCGAAGGAACAAATAAGATAAATATCGAGAAGATAAGTTTTATCTCTTATTTTAATCAAAATAATACATACTTTCTCCATCACAAATAATCTCGGTACCAAAGGAGATCCCTCCTATCTTTCAGCAAGGCCAGCCATGAAAAGAATTGGCTTAGAGAATGTTTGCCAATCAGCTGGATGACGAGCCAAACGCTGATACAATAGATTCCTCCTCACAATATAGGGCAAGGGATCATTGAAACTTTTTTCATCATATTGAAACTCTGGGTTTAACAATGCAGGAAAAGTTGGAGGGATGATGGTGTTTTGGATGTAGAAGAACTTCCCTTTCCAGTTCCTGATGTTTGTAAACGGCCTATCTATGAGAATGGGCACATCCCTTTCACCCTCTTGCCAAGGTCAACCAATCTCCTCCGGGTATAAATTGAGAAAACCCTAAGCCACGATTAATGATGGTTCAAACCCATAAGCTTTTACATCACTTGGCTAGGCCAAAGAGTTGAACCTAGATATGTGTACCTCATATCTTTGGAGGTTCTAAAATCAAAGGGTGCAAGGGTATCCTAAGGTTGGAGGTGGTGAATGCATGGGTGTATAAGCCTCTGAGAGTTTTTGGGCATAAAAATCCCTTGATTTCTACTAGGTAACATGACTTTATGCTCTTTGGGAATTGGATAATCGGTGAGGAACACTTTGAGCTCCTCCTTGTTAAGGTGCAACCTTGTTGTTTGATTACAAATTTTTATTTGTAGACATTGATCCTTCTAAAATCTACAATAAAGTATTTGAAAGCAGAGCGAAGGAATACTTTACCTTTTTGATCGAAAGCTTGATCGGAAGAGGTTTTAGTAGGTGAAAACTTGGGCGTGAGATAAAATAATGTTAGGGTTTCTTGTTTTAACCTCACATATGTTAAATCTCGACCCTACACGTCTGACTTATCCCCACCACCGGATTTCAAACCCTTTTTAAATTTTGAAATGGCGTTTTTATTTTCTGAGGAAAGGGAGTAGTTAGGATTAAGTGTAAGCATTAATTACGGTCAATGGTTGCTAGACTTTCCATCTTCGTTCATTTTTTGTGACTAAGGGGAGGTTTCGTTTCTATTTACGAGTCGTAAGCAATGTTTCTTGTTCGTACATATCACTTTCGACGGGGGCTTGATGGCGTACCCTCCGATCGGTCGAAGGACCCCTTCGACCTCGATCAATGCATTAAGACCCAAGTCTTTCTTCATATGTCGGTGGTGGCGTAAAGCCATTCATCATTGATATGGTTATCGGTTGGGAATTCGCGGTGGTGAAGGCCTATGCCCCCGGTGTCTTCTCTTGAAGGCGCCAAGACAAAGGATAACCTTGACTTGGTCTTCCCCGTTCCACTATTTCCTTAGCTTCCCGCCGCGGAGATAGTGGGGATGAAGCCTAGCGGTTACAACAAATCGGGGCGCCCCATGATATCCTAAGCGTGTGATAACACTCTCCAAGCTAATTTCTTCACCTATAAATAGGTTGGGCGAGTCATTTCAATGGTATGTTCCTCAACACAACATTTCACATACTCCATATTACTTACAACACATATCACATACTTACTCTCATGGGAGGTGGTTCGCGAGGCCCGACCCTGCGCGATCACTTAACGAAGTGTCTACTATTTCTTATTGCCGATTGGCTACAAGTTTGGCGCAAGCATATCACCCCTCATACCCTTGATCACCATCGAAGGCGTGGCGTCTAATTATTGTACAATCATTAGGTTCATTTATTGGAAATAGTACCTACATCATTTACGACATCAGCACAAGGCACCGGAAAATTTACAGATGAAGAATCTAGTAAAACCACAATACTTTACGTAATTTTATATGGAAAGATATAAACACCTTTTCGACATCCTCCCAAGGCACCGGGTACTTATCACCTTTTGCCCAATAGCTTCGTAAAAAGTCATTAATGACTTGTGGTGTGAAAAAAGGACCCACCATAGCCCAATCGGCATCTGATGGTCGGAAATGCCACATCAAATCTACCCATAGATCTAGGTGTTGTTTATACATTTGGGCACATTATTAAAAACAAGTGTGAAACACAAAGAAACATTTATGGTAAAATCTAACAACTGATTTTATACGCACCTCGTCCCTCACCATCCATCCTTATTATCACCGTTGCCAATAAATACTCCCAAAACCGGTATTTCGGCAATAGTGTCTTCATTTCCCCATGGAAAATAAACCTAGTACCATTATTCTCATTCAAAATTTTTGAATGGAACATACTGATTACCTTTTCGTTTTTTCTTCCCGTTCCGGTTCTCGATGATTACGAAATAGAACAAATAACCTCTTTTAGTGAATGTTTGTATTCAAAAGTAAGAGAAATATAAGTTTACGATTACATACCTCCACAAATGGTTCCAAAGTATCATCAAAATCGGGGAGGCGTTAGGAGGGATGGGTTTCACGATTGATCCGTGATGAACGCCTTCTCTTGGAGTAGTGGCTTTGGTGGAGTAGTATAGGGTGAGGTGCAATATCTTCACAGCTTCCTCTTCCATTTAAGCGAGTTGAAAACTAATCGATTTTTTGACCTAAATAACAAAAGCGATTCATCTTTTACCAAAGCGACTCTACTATGCAACAATTAAATAACTTGAATACTCAAGCGAAGTAAAGTGGAAATGTGATATTCTAGTGCATAAAATATTTCAAATCATGACTTAGCATGTGGTGTCTCTTTTAAGGACATGTACAACAAATCATGACTGTTTGTTGAGGGCCCTTTCTTATTTTCAAATGTAAATCTTGTTTGCAGTTGACTGTGTATGTTTTAACTTTTTGCATGTGACTTAGCATGTGGTGTCTGTTTAACAGTCAAAAACCATGATCTACTTCTTCAACATATTTGCTCCTATTTACACTCAGTTTCATAACCATATTTCCATCACATTAATTGAATTATGTCGAGTTGTAAAAGAGTTAGCTTTGAGCATAATCACGATGAAAGGGTGGTCGATAAAGGTAGCAAGAGGTAATGTTTCACGAGATATATGAATTATATTGACCAAATGTTGAAGCTAGTTACCGATTACCAGCTGAAGTGCTAGAAGACCTAAGAAGACAGATATACGGTCACGAACAAGAAGAAGTTATAGAACCAAATGGCGGTGTTAAACATAAGAAATCAATAATGTTGGGAACCAATCCGCAAGATGAGGGTCCTAGTAGTCGTAACACTAATGTTCGGAAGCAACTAAAAATGAATGAGACCCTAACAGGCAAGTCAACCGTATTGCGCAAGTGTAATGATGATCCAACGAAAAAAGGCAAAAAAACTAAATGTTATTTCCTAGTTTCTAAAAGTGATGTAGTTGCTAATAATGTCTTTGCTCAAGTTTTGTTTGTCATGTCTTAAGGAATTGTACTATTATTATGCATGCATTGTTCGTAACAAATGATAAGATAAATAAATGTACCTTAACAACATCCTGCCCATCCTCATAATCAAGACAAATCACTTCAACACGATCCTCATCTCCATAAGTAACATCCCGTATGTATCGCCCCTTACCGGCCGTTTCATCAACCTCCATATCCACTTTCTCTAATTATGCGGCCCTTCGGTAGGATCACAAAGCGTTTTCTACTTGTGAAGCCCCTCCTCCATAGCGGTTTAACACTTTGATAGTACCTTGCGACAAACCATCCAAACAAGATAGGTGGCCGCCACACAACCATTTCCTTACCCTTCTCCGGTCAATTTCTTTTCCGCAACATTCATATCTATCGATTCCTAGATAAAGATTAAATAAAGGGTATGTATTTTTATATTGAAAAAAAAAGTAAAACAAGGAAAAAAGCAAGTAAATACATACGTGCGTCAACAGAGTTGGATCAAACCCATCATAAGCAATGTCCGAGAATGCATCATTCAAATTCGGTGGCGGCACAATCAAATTTCTTATCCACGAATAAAATTGTTGGAATGATGGGCATCTTCAAGACTCCCCAATAAAAAGCTTTCATAACTTGCGTCATAGGTCCGGTAAACTCCTGAGTCCGTATAAAGCGACCACCTTCTCGCCGGATCCTACATTGGTCTGATGGGGGTGTGTGCATCAGTAAAGGTTTGTTGACATCAACACTCTCCACACAGTAAACAAGTGAACATACTTTGGTCAAAGAGACCATTTTTACATAATGAACTCAAAAATTTCAAATTACGACTTCTTACCTTATTCTCACCAATGACATCTTGTGACTTTATTCCTAAAACTTCCTCAAGTACCCTAATTCTCTTTTTATTTGTGTATCTCACTTAACTTTTGTGATACATCAAAGTCTCCTACACATTCTTCAATACTACCAACCACGGACTTAATGGACCTGACTCATTAGAATGTCATCTTTATCCAACTTATATGTTGCCGCTTTGTCACATTTGTTCCATTTGGAACCTTAACATTACCGACTAGAACATCTTCAAGATTCACAGGCTCATTCACCTTCAACGTTTTACCAAACCCAGTAAAAATATCTTCTTCTTCAGCTTTGTCATTGACCTTCGATGTTTCACCTTCGGAACAACTTCATCGACATCACATAAAGGAACATTTAAATCGGCTTCAATTCCACCATATACATCCACATGGGCCATAGCTTCCTCTTCTTCCACCTATAATTGCTCGATGACTCTTCTCTTCTTTCAACAAGTTGCGAATCAAGTCCACGGATGTAGTCCATACTTGAATGTACCACAGACACCTCATTTCGGCATTTGTTGGTACAATCTTACGTAATGGTCTAACGACCTACATAACAAAGGAACTAACTTTGATATGCTAAATGTAATAAAACATACAACACATAACTAATTTTGGGTTTTACTTACGGATCAAATAAAATAGTGTAATGCTTTTTCAAAGTTTTTATTTTCGACCATGCTAAACAACGTGGGATCTTCTCGGGTCTTTGGTCCAAAGCGGGAGGTCATTGGGAAGGTCTCCATAATCCAAATCTGAAAAAACAAATGCAACGTGTTAAGACTTAGTGGTTGTGATTATGGTTGCGTGGTTAGGATAACGGTGGGTGTATCTGTAATAACGAGGGATAAAATTACATCGAGATGTAGTTGCGGTGGTTTCTTCCGAACTAGCGATGGATGCGGCAACATTGGCGATGGTTTGAACCAATCGTTTCTATGTTTTATCTCGACCGTTTACAAATCGATTTCTAGTGCGAAACCATCAACCATAACATCCTTAAATATATACCAAGCCTTACGATGCCTAAGAAACAATGACTACGGAACAATGCCTAAGGAACAAAGCCAATGCCTAAGGAACAATGCCAATGCTTGAATGACTATTATGCTTATCTATGTTCCTAAAATTTAACATATAACACCTAATTTAGAATAAACATCGCAATATATAGAAGCACAAATAATGTATGTTACAAATAAATCTAACCTTCAACACCCATGTAAATCCATACAGTGTATGTTTGTTCTTTTGGGATCTTTTGGGCAGGCTTCTTTGATTACGCCTCGAGATGCCTAGGAACAACATTCACGTTTTTTATACGAGATGAGCCACATGTATTCACCCATGGATACTCATTCCATACTGAAAAATCCTCAACATTCTTTAGCAAATGGGCAGAACATTAAACCTTCCTTCCCGACCAATAAATACAAATGTGGCAATCACCAACAAACCAACCCTCACAAACATCTTCATCGGATAAAGAATCCCACCTTTGCGGACTTCACCAACGCCAAAAGGTCATCACCCTTAACTTTTTGTTCTTAATTCTTTTTATCGGAAACAAGCGATAAAAGGACTATCTATTAAACCCTTAACAAAATGCCCGTGCTCAGTTTCTTTTTTATCTACGGGACCTAAACGAAACCCAGTTAGAAGACTAAATTGTTCACGGCCAAAATCAAAAACATTTTCACCTATTACAAAAGTAAGAGGTGGACAACAATCACTCACTTTAGACACATCAACTGCATTTTGATATAAATAATTGTACAAGTGGTGGTCAGGGGAATATTTAGGAAAATCTAACCAAGGCCCAAACACAGTGTCTCTAAACAATTTTGTTCTATTGACATTCAATGCATCTTTAATTGTACCAATATGTTCTAATCTAGATCTCACCGTTAGCTTTGCATCAAACATTTTCATCGTTGGATTCTTGAGATGTGGAAGAAGAACGATTAATTGTACGAATATGCGTGGGAAGCAGTTGGATTAGGGCAAATGTAGAAAAGAAATGTAGAGAAGAAGAACGATTGATTTGATTTTGAGTTTCAGTTTGAGAAGAGTTTAAGTTTGCAGAATGAAGGTTTGAGTTTCAGTGGGAAGATGTGTGTGTTAGAAGCAAGAATGTATTTTGTATTTTGTATTTAAGAAAAAATGTGTATTAGGATAATAAATTTTTGGGGAAGTATAATTTGGATTATAAAAGGTGTATTTGTTTTTATAAAGTTGTATTTATAACGAGTTCTTAAAATACGTATGTGTGGGACCAAGGTTCTTTCAAGTTATATGTATTTAAAAAAAAAAACTTTACTTTTTCACTGAAAGACAAAAATTGTCAGTTGCCCAATATAGTGGGTCAAAGTTGCCCAACATATCAAATCTTACATTTGTACTATGTAAGTACAAAGTGGGGCCAAATAAATGGTAGAGTTGCCCATGGGCATTAAGAGAAGTGAAAAATTTTTGGGGGATTTGGGATAAATTAGTTGGGCAACTGGGGCATTTAGAGCTTTTCACGAGCGGCTCGGCTCGTTCGAGCTTTTTACCGATCCGATCCCGAGCTTTTCACGAGCGGCTCGGCTCGTTTCCACCCCTAGTTATAACAAATTTGAGGAGGATTAATACTTTCTCATTAATGAAGATCGCACCTCTCATATATACGCGTTTACCGTTTATCATTGTGTTGAAACTTGAAAGCATCTTTTTATTATTCGCGTCTCTATATATTCTACTAGTTGGACATCCGCGCACAGGCGCGGCGATAAATATAGTTATATATAAATATAGTAAATGAATTGCTAACCCAATTGTCATCGCAATTCTTTACCCGCTTAGTGAATTCATTTCACAACACTCCAAATGTATATGTGTTAGTTGTATGTGTTTGTTTCGGTTTTCCGTATCTTTCCCGTGACATAATTATTCCCGCATATAAAAAGACCTTCACAATCTCTTACCCGTCAAACACTTTCCCAAAAGTAAATGATTTAGATAAATAAAGCTTGTATTGATTGAAATAAAGGTTAAAGTTATAAAAATTTGAATCAAAATAAAATAAACATACTAAAAATGTAAAATCTAAAAACTAATAAAAATATATCAAAATGGATGTTGAATTAAAGAGAACAAAATTTTAAAAATATGGTGAAATTAGATCATAAAAAATTAAGCAATTAAAAGATATTTAAATTTAAAAATAAATGTGATTAATTAGTTAAGTACGTGTCATATAATTAATTAGACTTTTTATTTTAGTTTGTTAGAAACACTTTGTTATTTTTAGTTAGAGAAGTGACATAATGTCATTTAATGATTGGAGCTCCTTATCTTAATTTTTTATGAAGCACACAACTTAAATGCTTTATATAGTAGTATAGATATAGATTAGCCACTTATAAAAAGATAATACATGCTTACATTGTTACATGATGAGTATAATACCTTGAGTTAATGTAATTATATGATAAGATTCGACTTGTTTAATCTTGTTTTAAGGTCTTAAATAGTGAGAAATTATGATGGGTATAGTGGAGTTAAATTGGAAGGAACAAGAAATGGTGGAAGCTCCACCACGATAAGAATGCCGTATGATTGCAGTTGCACAACAGCCTTCCTTTTTCATTTAACTACCATAATTTAAGGGAATAAACAGACACTGTTTTTAGTCTTTTAGTAATGATGTATTGTACTACTCCTTGTAATTCATATTTTCTCAGTACAAGATTACAAGAGAGTTCGATGCATTGGGTTATAAGACCGTTATAGAGAAAATTTGGTACATATAACATGTTAAACTACAACACTCAACGTGTTATAGGTGCACATGTTATACATATAACGCACGGTTTGTGTGTGTGATTTTTTGAGTTTTTGATTTTTGATTTTTTTTTCCTTTTGTTTTTAGTGTAAAATGAGGTTTTTTGTGATGTGTTATAGGAATGTTATTGATGAAGGTTTTTTTATGAGAAATTTTTTACAACGGACCATATCCACTACCTATTTACGAAACAAGACGTCGCATAAATACTTTACCAAAATGAACTTTTTAATCTGATCCGTTAGATTCATTTCAAAAATAAATTTCCACCCGACACGTATGTCTTTCGCGACGTTAACTGACAGAATTTTTAAATAACGTGACTTATTTCCATGTTAAAACGTAGAAAACACGACCTATTTACCAAAAGTAAAACATTACATATAGTAAAACGCGACCTTTATAGCAAAATTTGACACAAATCGCGACAAACTAGTAAAACGCGACCAACAAAATTTCAGAAATCGCGACCTAATCAGTATCATGATGCATACATTCACAAATCGCGACCAAATAAAACTTGCGACCTAATGAAAATCGTGACTTAACAAAAATCAGTGTCATGGTATATTCACAAATCGCGACCCCGTGAAAACTCGCGACCAATGAAAATCGCGACCCAATTAACAAGTGTGTATGTATAGTTGTATACAAATGGTACTATACTATTGTTTCTAAAAGGTGTTTGAGATACATGAATTGAAAACTAACAGTGTCTTGGTTAACATTGAAAGGACACTACATCACAAACACATTATATGTAGATATGAATGAAAGATTTGATTAGATTGAGCATTAACTTTCAAGAAACATTTTCAAGTGTAGGTAGTAAACATATTGTGCATGATCGTAAACTTACTTGTACTAAACAGGTCCGTCATTAAGTTGAATTTGGCCTTTTACTCACCTATACGTGTTTAAATCGCCACTAGTAAAACCTAAAAACGCGACTCCAATTTTTCTACTTATAAATAGTCATTGATTTTTGTTCATGGATGTATACAGTGGGGTGAATGGTGATGGTGATGGTTGGTGGAGTTTAGTGAGGAGTAGGGGTGAGCAAACGGACCGGATGGACCGGACCGACCGACAAAACCGACCGGACCGAACCGAAACCGACCGGACCGATGGACCGGCGGTCCGGTCTCGGTCTAGGGTTTTTGGCGGATTCGGTCCGGACCACAAACCCGAAATTTAGCCTTGTTGGACCGGACCGACCGACGGATCGACCGAGACCGGACCGGACCGGACCGGACCGACCACATTCCGTCTCGGTCTTGGTCCAGGGTTTTTGCCGGATTCGGTCTCGGTACGGTCCGGTTTTTCTCGGTCCGGTCCGGTTTTCGACCGATGAGCACCCCTAGTGAGGAGAGATGTGTTGATGTATGAGACACATTTAGTTCATTTTGGTAAAAGTTGAGAAAAAATGTCCACATTCGTAAAACGAGTAGCTAAATGGGTTGTTTAGGTAATTAGATCTTTTTTTTTTTTTTTTTTTTTTTGGTATTGTGTTATAATAATGTTACAGTATAAGGTAAAAGCTGAAGTGGCCAGTGCAAATAATTTGTGGATAATCCGCACTACACCTAGCCCTCTAAAGTTGTCCGGAGTACTTTATGGGGAGGGTTGAGGGGCACTTGCGTTTTATGAGGGATTCTCAGCTCATTGAAACCAGTCCTTTTTCATTTGCATTCGCACTTGCACAACCACCCTCACAGTACCTAAATCAGAAATCCAGAATAACGTTAAGTTGTCCTAAAATAGTCTTTAACCGCTTCCATAAGCTTATACAACTATTTTTAAGTTGGTAATTTGTAACATACTGAATAAAAATACAATTCGGAGTTACAACTTTGGAGGGAATATTAATCATTTTACCTTTGTGGACATCAACAAATGTAATCATCCCATTCAGAAATTTCCCAAAAGTGTTTCCACTTTTAAGATATAGAGGACCGTAACACTGTGTAAAGGATGCGGGTCATGCGATGTACAATTCTAAGATAAATGAAATGGGTTGTTAATTTGGACGAGTTTGCGCTTTGTATGGCTGACATGTAAGTATTTATTTGCAGTTACAGCTTTACTGGTTAGACCTTTGTATATTGTATGTATCAAGCACGATTACAACAGAATGATTATCGATATCTCAAATTGTGTAAGAAGTTTTTAATTAAATGATTGTGAGTTAAAGTCCTTGTTAAAAATGTGAGATATATTTTTATGGTATATATATTGTGAGATAGTTATTTAGTTGTTAAAAAAATATAATATAATGATTATCTTGTCAGAATATAAATGGGATAATTATTTTCAAATGTATCCATCTAACCACAATATTCTTTTGTGTGTATTGAACTATTTTTTTCCCTATTCTACAAACGAACTTTTAATAATTTCTATTGTCTATATTGTGTATCATTACGTTTTATGATATAAAGTTCAATGCAAAATAGTTTTTTACTAAAGAACAAATCATGCGATCTCAGCCATCAATTTTTCTTATCAAAATAAAAAAAAAGCCACTTTCATCCATTTTCTTAAAATTAAAATATCTCGCAAACCGTTAATTGTTACGTGAAACTAATTATACCGTCGCGACGAGAATTAAACTATCTTTATATAGATATGCACTTCGATATACTTTCGATGATTTTTTTTTTCAAAATTTTTGCCCAGAGGAATCACATGTGATTCGAAAAATCATGTGTGATTTATTACTTTAAAAATTACATGTAGCTTTTGAAATCACATGTGATTTTACTGGGCGGAAAATTTGAAAAACAAAAAATCGTCGAAAGTGTATAGAAGTGCATATATGTAGAAAGATAATTTAATTCTCGTCGCGACGATTTTATTTTGAGCGAAGGTTTCACCGCTTTCAAGATATGTTGTTTTGAAAAAATGTGAAAAATGCATTTTTTTGTTTCATGAAAAAAATGAATGACTGAGACTGCATGATTTGCTTTTTAGATAAAAATTGTTCTGCATTGAACTCATCTCTTGATATGATAACCAGGGAGCGGATCTACAGCTATGGGAGGGTATGCAAGTGCACACCCTTTTCAAACTCTTAGTAGTGTAAAAAAAATCTGAAATTTGAGTTTTATATAATCATTTTACCATAAGTGCATACCATAGAAATATCACGAAAATGAGTGTGGACACCCCATGATTTCTTCAAAGAAACAAAGCACTGAAGCAATCTGAATTCAAAGAAAACTAAAAAGTAGAAGAAGAGAAGAAGATTGCTTCATATTATGAAAGAAAGAAGATAAAAGACTAATGAGTACATAAATTAGTGGGTGAATAAGTTGCAAATTCCAAAGTATATATCCATCACACAAATTAAATGCATTATAAATGTTACTGTATAATTATATATGAATTTCATTTAATAGTAGTTAAGTAATAACATTAGTCTAACCGTGTAGATAGTTAGGATTTGTGTTCTCGTTGTGTTTTTTAAATGATTTTAAACCCACATTTGGATTTTTCATCCGTAATTTAGGGGAAAAATGTCTTTTTATAGCAAATTTGCTTATATGATGTATACAAATTCACCGACCTTTAGTTTTCTATATTTAAAAAATTGATAAGAGGAGTGAAGAAAGGGTGTCATGTTACAAGTTGCGAGCGGTGATAAAAAAATATTATATGAAAATCATTATTAATTGATCGAGAAATGATAGTTTGTTTGCATATTTGCTTGTATTAATCAACTTAAAACTCAAAAGGACAAAAAAACCGAAAAGTTCGACCCGAAGACCCGTCCGGAAAACAAAAATATGTAGGCTTAATTTGATTACAGAACGATTCTATTTTTAAAGTGCATATCCTACTAGGGATTTCTAGATCCGCCACTGGTGATAACTACTGAATCCCTTTCTATTCAATATGTACATGTTGCGTCTAATTTATACTCCTCATAAGTTAACTACATATACCCCAAACATCCAATTCTCACATTTCAGGGTGGATATTTGTGGTTTGTTATAAGAGATACTTACATGTTAGGTGGGAGAACGAAGAGTTAATTGAGGGTTCAGTGAGAGAATGAATTGTTTTGGGTATCTGTAGTTAATATATAGAGTAAAATATATATATATAACGGATATCATGTAAATGTAAATATATAGTGTTTTGGGCATATGTAGTCAATATATAACGGATAAAATATAAATGATATATGTATGTATTGAACGGAAAGGGATTAAGTAGTATCACGTAATAATCTCACCATAATGATATAGAAGTTATTAAAGTTTATGATACACGCAATAGAATTTATTTAAAATTCGTATGTAGATTAGGAAATTAATATAATTTGATACACATAAAAAAATATAATAGTTAATTAGATGCATTTACAAATGATTATTCAAGCATAAATCTGATATCTAAATAACATAATCTAAGATGCTTATAGCAATTAATTGCAATTTAGGCAATTTGAGTTATGTTAAATTTAACAAACTGATAAATGATATAGTGACAAGGCACATGATATCCTCACAAAAATTAATTATAGGGTTCAAAGTTCAAACTTTATTATCCACGTATATAAGGTGTCTTGAGAAATGACCGAAAATCAACACGAGTATACTTCAATTGGGCCATGTCGACTCCTCCTACTCAAATAGACAAGAAAAAAAACCTCATCCGTTTACTCGTATATCTAAATAAAACTTTTACTAACTATGATTGTAAAGACTAATAAAAAAGATTTTTTTTGTTAGAGCATCACCAAGGCATAAACTAACAATAACTTTTTATTATTTTAAAAGTCTTTTGAAAAGAATTTTTGGCATTAGGTTGAAATCTTTTTAAAAAACTTGATAAACTTCAAGTCTTTACTCAAAATCTTATACATTAAATGTGATATGCATTAAATGTAAAGAGTCAATAAAGACTTTGTGCATTGTGAATGATGTTATACACTACTCCCGTACTAAACAAGAGGATGAAGCCTCATGTTATGTGACTCATGAACAACATTCCAAAAAGTTGATTGACCACTCAACATATCAGTATACTTGCATTCACAATCATAAAATTCTTGTTGCACCTTGAAATGTGCCCCAAATCAACACCCTTTCAAATTATTATATGAGGATTTGTCGTTCGCTTTTCTGTAGTCAAGGTAATAAAATAAAAACTGTACCCTAATGGTAAAGGTGTTATGGTGTTTTGTCAAAGTACCATTACTATATCACGTTGAATCATATGTTTTTGATTTCAATATAGAATGAATTTTAGTCTTCAGAGTGACTATGATGTGTATGAGTTATGGAGTTATGAAGTAATACCGCGTAAGAAGTTTTTGTATTAATTAGCCTTGGTGCAAGAAACTTTAGTTGTATTTTAATCGATCCATTATGGTAAAATAACGAGAAATAGAAACAAGAAGATAATACTCAATACGAGGCCCATGTTTGGTACTTACCGGTTGTTGAAAGCTATTCGGCTCATGTTTTGCACCCAGTAACTAGACGTACATATTGTTGGAATGGTAGTTGGATTAGCTCGATACAACTAGGGATGTGTGAGCCTATTGGGGGCACACACGTAAAACACTATAATACATTTAACCTTTAAAGCTCGAGCTTTGACCCGAAGAGTACTAGACCCGAATTGCACTTAAACCAAGCCCATTGGCCGGTTCCATAGAGGGGTGTTTGGAGTGGGCGCGGCCTAAGGGTATTTGTGATAGGATAAGGAAAGTGAGCTTAACTTGGAGCAAAAGTTGAAGCCCAAGCTAGCTAGGGTTTAGAAGGCTATATAATCCCCTACCCTAGGTCATTCCCTACACGATATATACACCTTAATCTCAGCAAATCACACCGATCTATCACCACCTATTCACAACCGATTGAAGCCCTAAACCGATCTAGGTTTTTCAATTTGTTTCTTCCATTCGAAACCCTAACTTGCATCAATTCGATCCAAGGTTGTTCTAGGGTTTGAAGTTATTATTTATTGGCGTTTTCCTGGTTGAATAGAAGCCAAATAAGTGGTGGTTGTTTGCTGAGTTCGTGGGCAGAAAGAAAGGCATAATATATCGGGTAGTTACACCCGATATCGGACAAGGTTGTTTCTTTTCTCGGACAATTTAGTTCTCGGACAAGGGCAGCGTTTGGTTGGTTTTGGTTCGAGGGTTTTGAGCTTGGACAAAGGTTGTTTAGTAAACGTGACATGACTAGCATATCGGGCGTATTCGGGTCACGTGTTTGTGTGAACACTCGTAGAGGTAATCGCGCTGATTACTTGGTTTCTAGTTGTTAACTTGCGGGTGACTACGAGGGTTAGCTTTCTTGTTTCCTTTTATATTCTATTTGTTTATTATACGTGTTAACTTGATTTCTTAAACTAGATCCATTATCCGTTGCGTACTCGTAGTTAATGGTTAACTTAGATTGTAAAATCCCAACAGTGGCATCACGAGTCAACTCGTTTTTGTGATTATGGGTTACACGTTTTAATAAGCACGCGAAAAGACTGCATGAAATCTAATTAGTTATTTGTTTTATTTTTTGTTTTGACAACTATAATGCAATACTTGTCAATAATTAATAAAAAAATACCTAGACACAAACAAATTGAATTAATGGTTAATTAGATACATAAAATTGCACAATTAAAGGTTAATTAGTTTGCCATGATTAATTGTATGTGTGTATTTCGGATATAAGACCCACGATTGCTTATTGTGATGTATGGGGCGATCTAGGTATTGCACCTAGTAACGGTCTTATGGTTCTCCTTTTGGGGAAGACTCGCAAGAGAACTCGAGATAAATATGTGTTTATTAATGTTTTGTTTATATGTTTGTGATTCCTTGTGTGCATAATTGTTACATGTTTTATACACCTAATTGCATGCAATATGAAATAACATATATCGAAACCATGACATTAATAATGGTCTTAATTTACACGCCTAAATATCATGCTCATTGTGACCTGCTATTTGATTCGTGAAAAATTGTTTTGTAAAATTAAGTGACCTATACTATTGAAACAAGTTTTTCATAAAATTAAAAACTGGACGCTATGGACACTTTGGGATGTACGGCTCACCCACTAGAACACACTATAAGAGGGGTTTAAGGCGGTGCGCACAGTCACACCTAAAGGATTTCCGGTTATTGCCTGTGCTGACCTGGTCCTCCACCTCCTTGCAAGTTCAATTGCAGCTACCGTGAACCATGATGATCACTACAGTGTCATTACTAAAAGTTTGTAAAATAAGTATTACAAAGTTGTTTTTGCATGCTTCTTTGTACACGATTTTACCACATTTATGTATATACCTTATGTGAAAATTTTAAGTCTATGCCAACCAACTAAGAACACGTGCATTTGGCTTGAACTCTTTGCTCAGACCTTAGGTCCATTCCAACCCATGGCGAATTTTGCTCATTAGTCAGACTTTTGGTGATATTTGCATGTTCTTGCTTGGTCGACTTATTTCGAGTATGCTTGGTCAGACCTTGGACCCGAGGCATAAAATGAGACTAAACATGCTCTTGACATTATTACTTGTTTACTAATGCCTTGATCAGTCTCATAAGTCTAAGAGTTGCATTTTATGCAATTAACGCTCGTCGCTTACCTCTTGCCCTACTTGTTTACACATTGGTTAGACCTTTGGCAATAAGTGGGAAGTCAAGATGCATCTTAGTCTTATTAGTAATTAATTGAGTAGTTAATTCTATTAAGAAATTAATTATCGAAAATACTAATTATTTGAACTTTTCTAAATTGTAGATGACTAACTCAGTCGGAAACAATTCGGTACTTAGGAGTTTCTTTGAGAAACAAAAACTCACTGGACACAACTTCATTGACTGGTATCGCCAGCTTCGCATTATCCTGTCAGCTGAAGATAAGGAAAAAACTATTTGGAGCATCCCATTCCTGCTGCACATGTTGCAGCTCCTGGTCACCAAGTTGCTCCCGAGGCCCTTGCAGCTCACACTGCTTAGGTCAAGGGGTCAAAGGACATTGCTGCCTTCATGCTCATGACCATGGAGTTAGAGATCCAACGAAATCTAACTCATCTTGGTGCATATGACATGCTACAGGAGCTGAAGTCTATGTTTGCCCAACAGGCAGAACATGAACTTCTTTAAACCGCGAGAGAATTTCACGCGTGCAAGCAAGAATAAGGTCAATCAGTTAGCTCATATGTTCTCAAGATGAAGAGCTAAATTGACAACTTGGAGCGTCTCAGTCAGCTTGTTACTCTGAACTATGGAGTTAGTTTGATCTTAATTGTTCTTTTTAAAGAGCATGATACGTTTGTGCAGAACTATAATATGCACATCATGGGGAAGACTATGAATGAACTACATGCTATGCTTAAACAACATGAGCAGACGCTACCCAAGAAAGATGTTGCACCTGCACTTCATAATATACGTGCGGGAAAGGTTCAGAAAAACCCTGGGAAAAAATCGTTTAAGGCTGCTAAGGGGAATCAATGGAAGGGAAATTACAAGCTGGCTTATGCTCCTGAGCATAAACCACCTTATGCTCCCAAGACTAAGATTCCTCCACCACCCAAGAAAGATAATCCTGCTAAGGACGCGACTTGTCACTAATGTGGTGAAGTAGGTCATTGGAGAAGGAACTGTCTCGTGTATCTCGTCGAGTTGATGAAAAAGAAGAAGTTGTCTCTAGGAGCTAGCTCTTCAATTAATTTCACCATAGAACTCTATTATTTTCCTAATACATATTGGGTTTATGACACGGGTTGTGGTACTCACATCTGTAATACTACTCAGGGTCTCAGGGGAAGTAGGAAGCTGAAGCCTGGAGCTTTAAGTTTGTACGTGGGCAATGGTCAACGGGCAGGAGTTGAAGCTATAGGCGTTTTTCATTTATGTCTCCTTAGTGGATTAGTGGTTGTTTTGAACAATTTTCATTATGCTCCCTCTATTACTAAAGGAATTATTTCAGTTTCTTGTTTGCTTGACGATGGTTTTGTTAATCATTTTGAATTGAATAATGCAATTTTAGTTTCTAGAAATAATGTTGTTTATTTTACTGCTATCCCACGGGATGGTATTTATGAAATTAATATGTCTTGTTCTAAAACAAATGATAGTTCTATGTTTGCTGTTAGCAATAAAAGAGCCAAGTCTGCCTTGGACTCTAATCTCTTGTGGCACTGTCGTCTTGGACACATTAGCAAGAAATGCATGGAGAAGTTGCAACATGATGGACTTCTCAACTCAACTGAAATTAAGTCTTTTGAAAAGTGTGTTTCATTCATGTCTGGTAAGATGGCAAGGAAACCCTATTCACATCAAGTGGAAAGGGCTAAGGATCTACTTGGACTAATATGTCTTGTTCTAAAACAAATGATAGTTCTATATTTGCTATTAGCAATAAAAGAGCCAAGTCTGCCTTGGACTCTAATCTCTTGTGGAACTGTCGTCTTGGACACATTAGCAAGAAATGCATGGAGAAGTTGCAACATGATGGACTTCTCAACTCAACTGAAATTAAGTCTTTTGAAAAGTGTGTTTCATTCATGTCTGGTAAGATGGCAAGGAAACCCTATTCACATCAAGTGGAAAGGGCTAAGGATCTACTTGGACTAATACACACCAATGTATGTGGCCCATTTAGGACTGTGTCAAGACAAGGAGCAAGTTACTTCATCACTTTTACTGACGACTATAGTCGGTATGGTCATGTGTTGTTCCCTATTCACTATAGTATAAAAACAGTTTTAGTAAAGTAAACAAGACTAATAGTGAATCAATGACTGAAAGGATATAAATAAAACACAAGAGTAATTTTCAACGTCATATTCTTATTAGAAATGAATTAGAAGAATCGTTACCCTAGTACTTATGAACAAGACTAGGGATTGAAATGACAAAGTGTTTGCAACTCCTCTCTAAGCTCAAAGCTATGTCCGAGCACAACTAAGTACCCACCGAGCTATCTCGGGATTGTTAGATTTGGAGGAGTGAAAGATGGCTGCGTGTATGTGTTTTACAATTCACAAGCTTAATCTTTCACTCCATCTCTTATGCTATTCATAAAAGTATGATTTTAACTCTTTCCTAAGTGACAAAGCGACAATTTGCGTAAGACAAAATATCGATGTACTTTGTATCATTTACAAAGACTATATTAGGTAAAGGGACCAAGTCACTTTCTTCATGTCGATCGATGTCGAGCCTTTTAGGGAAGGTTGATTTCTTGAAGATAAGTACTCCGCCTTTATCGCTTCAAGCATAACCGCTTTGTCCGGACATTCTTGATCTTCATAGTCTTCGCCAGTTTGTCTTGATGTTTGTAGTTGGAGAAGTTTGAGGATTCAATAAGTTATTGTCATCACTTCATCGAATCCACCATCTTCTTCTTGACTCGATCTTCACCCTTTAAGTTCCGCCATCGAGTGAGAGACTTCTTCTATGTCTCTTCTCGAAGCGTCTCGAAGATGGCTCACCGAGAGACTATGCACTCAATGACTGTTAGTGTTTAACGGTCAAGCACTTAGGTTATTTTCTATTCAAATCCTAGATTAAGGGTTTGGTATTTCTTGAACCCAACAGTCTCCCCTATTTGGATATATAAATAGCCTAAGTGTTTGATCGATGTAAGTGAGCAAATGGCTTCTTCTTTTACCGAATGTACTAATGAATACAATAAGGAACTTTGGATATTTTAACAAAACATACATCGCTTATTGATCAAATTACAAAGTTCCTATCACTAGTACAAAAGATAGTGAAAATGATGTTAGTCGGATGGATTCCCAATGCTTCAAGCTTGACTTTCTTAGTGATGAGTGTTTCTCCGTCAAGGTGCTCTCTTATCTTGGCGTTTAGGTCGACACGTAACCCGACATTTGCGAGTCTCAATTTGAGAGGCCACCGGTATGTAGCTTAGCATTGCAACCACACTGCTCGATCAATGTCACTCCATCTTTGAAATGCCGGGTTTCCATAGACATCAATGTGGAATAGCCATCTTCGTGCTTCTCAATTACTAGACAGCTCACGAATTTCACACCTTTAGCGCTCCTGCTGCATTCTAATCCGTGCACTTTTATCTCGGTGGAACTCAACTCTTTTCTTTTGCCGGTGGATGATTGTGGTTGAGATCCTTGAGGTGCGATTAGGTGTGAATCCCTCAATTGCCGGTGCATCCTCGATCTTTCATATCTTTTATCGAGCATCTTCATCGCCTCCTTAACCACCGCATTTTGCTTCTTTTCTATTATTGACCGAGTTCATCGAGTTCATGATCCCAAAGTCGGTGAATTTTGGGGATCATGAACTTGAAATGTCTTTATCAACCCCTCAGCAGACGCTCATTTCCGATGGTTTGGATCCGGGATGATTTTTACATCCGTGATCTTCTCAGTGCGGTCTTCGCTTGACATTGTCCAATTATAATGGTCAATTCTTGCTTTCCGATGGTGCAGTTCTTTTGTTCTTTTCTTCCAAATGCTTTTTCATTTCACCATTTTTGCTACCGAGCATCCTTGAACTTCATCTGCTGACCCTTTTCAAGCTTCTTAGCATCTATTCCAATGTTTTAGCTTCTTCAAGAACTACTTGTACCAGTGCTTCTCCGCTCTTTCTTTCCTCTTCAAAGAAGTTTCTTTCTCCTTTCCTCCTTAGCAAGGTATGAACTTAGTTGTTGTGGTGTGAGCAGTACTCGATGTTGCCGATCTAAAAGGGTATCTTCTCGTGCTCGGTGGTGTCTTCATTATGCCTTTTCCTTTGTCCCGCCCCGAGGAAGATGATGTTGCTACCGTGGGCGGTGTTGTTGTTGTTATTGGTGTGATTACCGCCAATGTTGTTGTTGTTGAAGATGTTGGTGGTCTTGATGAGATTGGTACCGCTGGGACCGGTGGTGTTAGCTCCCCTCGGTGTGAAGAGGAGTTTCTTCAAGAGATTCTCCCTCAACTATCGCTTGGGAGCGTCGGTGAGGGCAAGAGTTAGTGTGGTGTCTTGAGGGGACTGAGTCGCTTGACCCTTGAAAGCTCGATATATTTCAAAGTGATCATGGCCTTGATATCCAAGTGTCTGCTTGAATACCGGTGACTTTTGTTTCCAAGTTTGCACGAGATACTTCCAAAGCGGTCATTACGGGTCCGAGATTCCGTGCCAAGGAAGAAGATGCTTGAGCCAAAGTTGCCACCGAGTATTCACAGAGCCCAATGTAGCTTGAAGAGATCGGACCGAAGATTGAAGACCACGAACATTTGCGGACTTGAGCTTTTCGATCGATTCGGTGAGGTCAGAGGATTGTTTCAAGTAAGCCTTAGTAGCCTTGAGACTTTAGAGTCGAGTACTGGGTCTTCTTTGAAAAATTCCCGATTTCATCTATCTTTGTTCCTATACCTCAAGGTGCCCGAGAAAGTTGGCCAAGTTGTCATCCATCGTGAAGAGTGTCATACATCGATCTCGTGCTCATGAACATTTTCATCAAAGGCTTGTATTTGACTTTCAAATGCGCATAATCGCACCGACCTCGATGTGTTGTTCCCACAATGTTTCAATGACTTTAGTATAGCTTCCTTGAAGCTTTGGTGATCCACTAAACAAGTTGTTTCTCTGTTAGTGGAAGAACATTATCAAATCTTTTGAATTCATCGATGGAGGAAGAAGAGTGAGTCATTGTTGTCGTGGAATGGTGATTCAAGATGCTCCTCGTGGATCAGCCGAGGTCCTTGTTCAAATTGAACCTCGTCGTCACTTCTTCCCCCGCCGATAATATTTCATCATCACCGCGGCCGGTTCATCTTCGTAAAATAGTATCGGTAAGAACATCAGCAATCTACAAGGGTTGGTGATGGGTTCCATATCGTGGTGGTATTAATCCTCCGAGTCTTTGTCCCCGTTGACCCCTCGACACGGTGGGAGTTTCCAGTGCCTTCGCTGGAGTCGAGGATTGGTTTTGGGTTCCATATCGGTAGGTTGTTCCTTTCCCGAGTCTTTGTCCCCTAAGACCCTTGAGACACGATGGGTTTTCCAGTGTCTTTAGCGTAGTCGATGAAGGTGATATCCCTATCGGGTTGTTTGGTTCCTCGAGTCTTTGGGATCATTCGGTGTGCCCTCGACAAAGGTTTTGATTTGCTAATGTCATCACTAGGCATTGTGGAAGCGCTCCCTACCGCCGGTTGTTTGTTTCCTCGGATTTTGGGAGTAGTAGTTTGGACCAAGAGAACCGATTGTGATTTATCGGTGTCCTTCGTTGTCCCTTGGGTGGATGTTGCTTGGTCTCCAGTGGGTGGCAAATTAGTCTTGGGTTTTCTTTGCCTTTTGGCGGTGCTCCTTAAGCCTCGGGGCCCCGAGACTTGGGTTTGGTCTTAGTCCGAGCCTCGAGACTTCCCTTTCTCTTTTTAGGAGCGGGGTAGGAGACATCGATTCTCTCGGTTGTTTACAAGAACCATATGGGCCGTCAATTCAATATTTGTGACAAGGGAAGGGTCCTTTGAAAGTTTGATTGGCTCAGATGTCGGTAAAGCTCCAAAATTTTCTTTCGAGGATAATTTGTACCCAAGAATATTTGCAAAGCACATGAGACAAACCTAGGATACTAAACGTATTTCGTCCTAGTTTTGCTTTGTAGCTTAGTTACTGAGATAATCAGTAAATGATCTCCCTATGTCGACAGTGACCCCATTCATCGTGCAAGATGTCATCATCAACTAAATAGAGTTAACTTGTTCATGGATGAGTGGTTCCCACGAGGACCGAATCACAAAAGTGAATAGGATCCTCCAAGCTACGGGAATGAACTTTTAGTGACCGGGTCTTGTCCAAAAAGTTGGATCTAAAACGATTTGTTTTAACCCATCCTTCACTATGGAGGGTTCGGGATGGGCGACATAAACTCCTTTGTTATAATCTTACCATGTTGAAGTGCAAAACGTTTTATAATCCAGGTGAATTGTAGCCCCGTTGAGACCGAACTCGATGAGATATTCCTCGAGTGGTCTAAGGTTATTCTCATCGATGGAGGTGTCGGGTCAAAGGCCTTAGTTGTTGCCCAAAACTCCACGAGGAGGTTTTGTACAAGATGAGGACACCGAACAAAGGCCGTTTCGGTGGCGATTATACAAAAATTTCATAATGTCCTTATAGGTGGGACAGTTTGAGGATATTCAAAATTTCCTATGACATTATTTGTTTTAAATTCAACATTGCTAAGATCACCTACCCACTGTGAAGCAAACTGAAGAGATTGTTTTCTTGCCATTTCCATTAAAATGGTTTTAGGGTTTTGAGAAGAATAACTTGACAAGAACAATCAAAAGTTTTGAATCTCTTAAGTTGTGATGAAAAACTTTTGTAAAGGTTTACAAAGAAGATTTCAGAAAAGATTTGGAGAACACAAAGATTTCTGGGTTTGAAAAGAGATTTTGACAGAGTTTTGTTTGCATAAATCTTTTGTGTGTGTTATAAGGATTTTATGAGGGTATTTATAGGGTGTTGAGAGGGTTGTTTGTGCAAACATGTGGATTTGTAAAGTCGGTTTTGAAAACGTTTTGAATTTCCACATTTAATGCCACCTCCACTACCCACAAGAAAATCCGTTTTCAAGGAACAGATTGCAAATGCATAGTAAAAGTGCACTTTTGCGAGTAATAAAATATCACTAAGATATTTTATGTGAGAGGAGGCATTTAATGCCAAGTGGGGATGAGGTAAGTTTGTGAGGACCCTTGATATGGTTGACAAGAAGACAAGGAGACATATATTCCTATATTAAATTGGCATAGTTACCAACCCGGGACATTTAAGTAAGCGATACTTGTATCATTTAGTTACTCATTCAATGCTCAATATTAATCGTCGTGGTCCCCGAATAAGTCTTACTCATTCGGTGAGAGGTTGTATTGTGGGTTTTGTTTAGGGAGGAGGAACCATTTCGAGAACTTATTGAGATAGGTTTTCGGATGCCCGACTTTCAATGTCAAGCATTCCTAATTGACTTTCGGTCTCCTCAAGGTAGGTTCATCCAGGGTTTGGTGAAGATATCACCAGTTGATATTGATGGGGATGAAATGGAGTTCTATGTCTCCTTTCATTATGTGGTCCCCGATGAAGTGATATCGATATCAATGTGTTTGGTTCTTTGATGAAGGACGGGTTGTTGGAGATTGCAATTGCAATGGTGTTGTCACATAAGATGGGTACCATTTTGTAATGGATGTCATAGTCACCGAGTTGAATTTTCATCCATAAAACATTGGCACAACATCCTGCGCTAGCCTACATACTAAGCTTGAAGACATAGCCACCGATTGTTGCTTTTAGCACTCCAACAAACTAGTTTTCCTCCAAGAAATTGATAGGACCACGAGGTACTTTTACGTCCATGTTGCGTACCAAGATAATCGTAATCGAGTAACCTTTGAGATCAAACCACAGCACTTTGGATAATAGAGTCCAAGGCTTGGGGTTCCTTCTTGATACCGAGTATTCTTTTGGCTGCGGTGAGGTGGGATTCTTTGGGATTGGACCGATATCTTGCAATTAGCGGACTAAGAATTGTATGTGCAGTCCGAAGCGATTAGATACATCGGTGAGCCAACAATCCCTACGAAATGGGTTTGATTGATGACTTGCCAATGAGATCGGGTCCAAGGTTGTTAGGAGGGACCATTGGTGTCTTCATCGAGGCACAATCGATATCTCATATTTCTTCAAGAGATTTCTTGTGTATTTCTCTTGGTGATAGAGATTCCTTTATCGCTTGTTGGATTTGTAGTCCAAGGAAGTATGTGAGTTCACCCATCATGCTCATTTCAAACTTCTTTGTCATCGTTTTCAAACTGTTTGCAAAGAGTGTAGTTTGTTGAGCCAAAGATGATGTCATCAACATATACTTGGACTAGTATCATATCTTGTTTTGTCCGTAGATAAACAATGTGTTGTCTATCTTTCCTCGACAAACTTGTTTTGGATCGGGAAGGCCGAGAGAGTTTCATACCATGCTCACGGGAGCTTGTTTCATCCATAAAGGGCTTTATCAAGCTTGCGAAATAGTCGAAATTCACTACTCTCAAAGCCGGAGGTTCTTGAACATACACATCTTCCTTGAGTTCTCCATTCAGAATGCACTTTTACATCCATCCGTAAACTTTGAAGTTCATGTAGGTAGCAAATGCAACGAAGATCTGATGGCTTCCATTCTTGCAACAGGATCAAATGTCTCATCATAGTCAATGCCTTCTTGTTGTTGTAACCTTTGGCTACAAGTTTGGCTTTGTTTTTAATGATGATGCCGCTTTCATCGGTTTTGTTTACGAAAACCCACTTCATTCCTATGACGATGACATCCCGAGGACATTTGATCAAGGTCATGACCTTGTTTTTATCAAACTATTGAAGTTCATCTTGCATGGCTCGAACCCGGCTTGGGTGTTTAAGAGCCTCGGTGACACTTTTGGGTTCTATATCGATAGGTAATCGACATATAGACATTCATTGGATGAAGTCTGCGATTAACTTAGCGACCATGCTTCTAGTGAGCATGCCTCGGTGGGTTCACCAATGATGTTTACAAGCTCAATGTCACGAGATTTTGTCCACTTACTTTGTGGTCTAGGATATGAACTTGAGGAGGTCACTGGAGATTCGTGGAGTGAGTTCTAGTGCATTAGCCACATAATCATTAAGAACATCTGTTGAGATGTCTTGTTCAGTTGGGTTTCATGAATCACGAGGTTCACGATCATTTGGATCGATGTTGCCTATCCCAGCAGGAGGGGGATTGATTATCAATGAATTCACGGCAGTTGGTTGTGACGGGTTGTGAGTAAGACATAATATGAGATGTCGCATCGGCTTGGTATAAGGAATTGATTTCGGTGTTATACTCATCGGAGGATATCTTGATGAGTTATCAATTCCTATTTCCTCCATTGAGGTGTTGGTAAACGATGCTTTTGAACTCTCATCAAAGGTGACATGAAAGGTTTCCTCAACTTGTTGTCTCCTTGTGTTAAATATCCGAAGGCTTTGGAGATCGGTGAGTAACCTAGAAATTATCCATCATCGACTTAACATCAAATTTGCCTAGATGATCCTTGTGGTTATGAATAAACACATGACATCCAAACACATGAAAGTAGGCGATGTCGAAGTCTAAATTTGAATATCTCATATGGGGTTTTGTTATGTCTTTTGACAATGATTGACTGTTTTGAGTGTAACAGTCGTTTTAAATGTTTTAGTCCGTAAATGCTTTGAGAGAGCCGAGCCATTTAACATGGTTCTTGCGGCCTCAATGAGAGTTCTGTTTTTCCTTTCGACCACCCCATTTTGTTCGGGGGTATAGGAGATGAAAAGTTTTGGGAGATTCCTTTTCATCACGAAACTCTCAAGCTCATCATTTGAACTCGATTACCATTGTCGGTCTTGATTTGTTTAACAAGAATGTCATTACGGTTTTCAATGTTCACGATGAATGACATTATTGTGTCACCGCCTAACTCTTTTTGAAAGAAAGTATACCCAAGTGTATCTTGAAAACTCGTCAACAATGACAAGTGTATACTTCTCATGCCGGATTGATCTAGGACCGGTCGATCCAAAGAGATCCATATGCAAGAGGTGAAGGCAACTTTGATGGAGAAATTTTGTTTTGTTTTGAAAGATGCTCTTTGATGTTTGCCTTTTCACAGTGAGCATGGTTTATCTTTTGCAAAACCGGTGATGGTAAGCCAAGGACCTTGTTTTGTTTTGCGGGTTGTTGATGTTTTTGAAGTTTAAGTGAGAGACTCTCTTGTGCCAAAGCAGTTGATAGTTTCAATGGCTTTGGCAAAGAGACATGTTCCATCTTGAGAAAGAGTAGACATGTCTAAGACATAAACATCATCTCTTCTAGGAGCAATCAAAACAACCTCTTTGTTGGCATTGAAAATGGTACCTTGTTTGTCATTGAATTGCACAATGTACTTAGCATCACATAGTTGGTGACATCGATGAGATTGTATTTGAGACCATTGACATAAGCTATTCTAGAAAACTATTCCATTGCGTTCATGAACCATAACCTTGATGGGACATGATGAGTTATCACCAAATACTACCTGGGTCTGGTTCCTTTACATACTTGTGCAGATACTCCTTCACACCAGTCATGCTTCTTGAGCATCAATCGTCTAGATGCCAAATAGGCTCCATGGCGTGTCTCTGCACAAGTAGTAACTGAATTAGTTATCACCAAATACCTTGGTGGGCTTGGGTCTCAAGGTCTCTTTGAATTTGGCAATCGATTCATGGTCGGTGGTTGAGTGCATGTGCAACCACCAGTGTTTTGCATTTAGAGACCGAGATGACTCGGTGATATTGGGTTGCTTGAACTTCTCCTTGCATGGATGACATTGTCATCTTTGGGATGTCTTATGAGTGGATTTCATAAATATCACAACATATGTTCATAAGACAATCATCGAGGTGATGATCATTAAACCCACAGTGTGGACAAGGAGGAAAGGGTTTTGCTCTAAATTTTTCAAAGAGACTTGACGGTTGAAGCATACCGATGACCAACTTTGGTATAGGTTGCTTCATCGAGTGAACTTACATATTGTAAGTGATCAAAGTTACATGCTCATCCTTTTGCGGATCATACAAAAAGGATTCTATAACGATTGTCGATGGTGTGGTGGTATAGTGGCATAGATCACACTTCGCTTGGATTTGAGTTTTGACTTGGACATTGAGGAACTAGAGAAGTCGACTTTGTCTCCTTGATTGATTCGAGGACTTTTCAATGGATTCCATCTTTCGCTAGCTTCCTCACAAGTTCGATCGATTCTTTGAATTTGGTCCGCTTCAGGGAGTCAAGGATGTGGAAGTCTCGGTGGGAGTAGACTCTTGTTGAGTTGGTTTTGTTGGCCTTTTCGGGATGGTTCTACCAAGTCCAGGCCTTTCTTTTGGTGAATGAGGATTGAATTGCATTGGAGTAAGCTCATAGTTTGTGCAAGACCCAAGAGGTTCCAGGGTGAAGCGTTGCATTAGACTCGCCCGGACTCAATGTGTTCGAGATCATCTGGGCACATCGGGAGTCCAAGCATGCTCTTAAGAGCTTGACTCGTGCTCTAGAATTCTTCCAATCGAAATTAGGAAGCTTACTATCGGGATTAACCCGATCAATCCAATCCTTTGGGCTTGGGACTAGTCAACATCTTGGTAATCATACCACCGGACACAAATGGCTTAGGACCCCGGTCTTTGTTGAGAGTCGGAAGATGATCTTCACCTAAGACTCTCTTCTTGCTACTGGGGCTCCACAAGATCAAAGACCCCAGGATTCTTAGCATTCAACTATCAAGAATATCTTGAGCCTTTTGAGTTCGTCTTGAAGAGCTGATTTCTTTTAACTAGTTTAGTGTTTTGAATTTGCAAAGTGATGACCTCAAGCTTAGCTTGTTTTAAAAAGAAGCAATTCATCCCTACACTTGTTTAATTACAAACTTAGCTTGTTGTATTTTGAAAAAGATTCGTCTTTGCTCTTCTACGAACTTAAGGTCAACATTAAGATAAGATCGCCAATCGAGTCATCATCCATGAAAGTAAAATATTTACCTTCTTCATTGTGATATTGACCCATTCTCCATTCACGGCATGATTCTTTCCAACGACTAGCTTGTCCTCTTCTCGAGAGGGCCATCAGGTTCACTGACATGCTGTTAGGAATTAGAAAATTCCATAGTGAAGTGTCGGTCACCCCAAGTATTATCTAGCATAAGTTAGCTCGTAGACATATCGCTATTTACGTTATTTAGCAGTTTATTAGTTAGTTTGTAGCGTAGTTTAGTTTAGAGCAACACCGTGGAGGAAGGACGGGGTCTTTACCCACTGTATACCTGATACACAGGCCGATAGGAGGTCGTTGAGTCTGTAAGTATAAATACCCCTTCCATCCATGGAAGGGGTGGTGCTTCTTCTCATTTTAATCTAATCTTTCATTTGTGTAAACCTCTAGCAAGAACACCCTAACTCTCTAACTTTCTCTCTCTAATGGCAAACATGTATTTTGATCATCCAAGACCACCCAAATCATCAACAAAATAAAAATAACGATCCTACAATTGGTACCAGAGCCAAGGTTATTGTGTTTTGTTGATTTGTGTGGGTTTTTTGGTTCATGTTGAAAACTGTTTTGTATGCTTTTGATGGTCCGAATAACTTTACTGGCATATTATTTTGGTACAGCAGTTTAACAAATTGTGTATCTGGTTTGGGTTAAATGTTATTAGTCCTGGTCTTTACTTGTGTACAAACATGTCATGTGTCAACTTGCTTTGTCCAAAATTATTGTTTTTATCATCTGACTGTTTGTTTCTTTCTATATCCGTGAATGTTTTTGTGGTCAACTGGTTGTTATCGTGGTCAAAATGGGTTTAAAGATGCTGTTTTTGTCATTTTTTCTGGGTTATTATGAATCTTGCCGGAAAAGTAGTCGGAAAACTCATCGGAAAATGTATAAAATCATACTAGCGACTTGTTTATCAAGTTAGCGACTTGTCTTAGTGTCCAGGTTCATTGTACCTTATATAGCGACTTGGTGTAGCGAGTTACATCAGAAATCTGCCTAGCGACTTGTATTTACAAGTCGTAGCGACTTGTCATGAGTGCTAGCGACTTGACAATATTCTGCTAGCGACTTGTGCTAGCGACTTGGGGACTTGGGCTAGCGACTTGGGGACTTGGGCTAGCGACTTGTGGCAATGACCCTTGACTGATACAACTTGACAGAAAGGATGAAGAAGAGTTTAACCACAAGACCAACACCAATGAACAAGACCACAATACCTTATACCAAAACAACAACTCAACCTCAACATACAAATACCAAATATAGTATCGACTCAAACGTCTCGACCTCAGGTTCTATCCCATCATCAGTCTAAGAATATTAATACATGTAATGAAGACGAGGTCGACCAAAAGCAGCACATCACTGGATCCAAAGTTATCGTGTGTGCCTTAAGACATTATTTTCAATCAAACCTTAAGACTCAAACTCAGACATTCCAAAAACCTTAAGACTCGAATTAACTCAACACATATAAAATCATCTAATGATCTCAGGTCCGGTTAACGTTCTTATCTTTATAAGATAATTTTGTTAAACTCAGATCATCATTGATCAATTATTGAAGATTGACTTCATTCCATATCCGAAATTATAAAGAGAGGTTTAACAAGAATGTTAGCCTCATCCTTAGATTCGTTAAATTGAAATATGAATCAAAACATCCAAAAAGCAACAATACCTACCGTGAATACTTTATAGATCCTAAAGCCAAGATGTTTGCTCTAAACCATCCCTGTGGTGAGCCATAGCTCGTCGAATGATGAAGGACTAATCGACCTTCCTTGTTATCGTGTGATAAATGATCCGAGGTGAATGGATGTGATTCGATTGGATTATGAATGATACGGTATTTTTGTGATTTGATTTATGAGTGTCGGACTGTAATGATAAGGGAGGCGGATTAATATGATTGAAAGAGATTAGGGTTTGGTCAATACTTGATTGTCTGCGTTTTTTTTAGAGAGATTAGGTGAGTATTCCTCTAATTTTTAGGGTTGAGTGGGGATATGCTAGCGTTTTATTCATCCGAATATTTAGGGTACCTGATATATTGTAACATGGGCCGTGTGTTGTATCTACTTGAGATGGATCAGGTGCTACAAGTGTTATGGGCCGAATATTGATTCTGTTATTCTTGTGTTCATGGGCCGTAGACATGACTAATGTTATTATGATATCTGTTGGACTTATTCGTGAGCATGAGTGGAACTATGAATGGATTTGAGTGGCCATTACATATAACGTGAAGTTAATTCTTGAATCACGTTAAGGGAAGTTGTGGGATTTTATAGCACGTTTACTCGTTATGATATACTTTGACACAATTTTGTCGACATTCTTTGCTCATCGTTGACCATTAATTGGATCAAGTTTGATTCATTATGGCTTGAATTGGATCCGGTGTACGTTTTTGAAAGTTGAACCAAGTGGGATTTTCATTTTGATCATGTGATGCATATTGATAAAGTTCATTGGACCAAGCTTGAGTAGGATATGTAATTACAAGGATTTGGATGATGGACATAATGGACTTCTCAAATTGGTCCACAAATATGAAATTTGACAACATGAGATTTGTTGAAGATGAGGTTTGATTCTTTGAGTTATACATTTTCACGGAAATTTTTATGTCATGGCTCGATTTGATGGTGATCAAAGTTGACTATGGGGTTGTTTGGATTTGTATTTCTTATTTGACTTTGAAGTGAGATTTTAAGGCGCGTTTACTTATTTCGTCTTCTTTCTTTCTACCCTTCCGAAGATGACTTGTTTGGGCTTTTATAGAGGGTGATAAAGACTTGGCTATTTAGTTACGTTTGTGATTCTTTCTCGCTGACCCACAACATTGCTATCACTTGATTGTCTCACTCGATTGAGAATGTCAAGAGGTTTTGTACATTGGGTACACCGCTTCTTCTTCACAAGGATTAGTACAAGTTTAAGTAACAAATCTGGGGAAGTTCACTTCATGATCAAGTTTGACATATCGGGTTTACTTCTTCAAATGGTCACTACAATTTCCGACAAAATGCGTGAATTATGTGTTTACCAATATGCTGTTTGGATGGTTGATGTTATTGTTGATGTTGGATTATGATTCGTTGAAGAACCACTGCATGTTCCCCTAAAACAGATATTCCTTGAAACCAAAGTTGTCATAACACAATCAAGCTGACATTGTTTACGGTTTTGTCTTGATTTTGTAAAATCATGAAAGAACCTATTTCTCGGTTTAAATCATAGACTTGTAAAATCACGTAACAATGGAAACATCCCGATAATAGTAAGGTGCATTTCGGAACTATCTTACGGTTTATTATTGGTTTTGTAAAATCCATGAAAGAAACTATTTCTCGGTTTAAACCATAAAATTGTAAAATCCGTATTGATGGAACCATCACGGAGAAAAGGAAAGTGTATTTGGGATCTTTTTCGATCTTTGGTGCTACGGTTTCGCTTGAAGAAGGATTAAAGGTGTACTTCATGAATTGGATGTGTGTTTGGATATTCGTCATGGCGACTTGGTTATTACAAGGTTTTCTGAGGTTACGTGCTTTTAACCATGGTGGGGATGAAACCATTATCAAAGTTCGTTTCTTGTCAAAGAAGGCTAGATTTGAACTGTTAATCAGAAGATGTGACAACGGAGTTAATTCACTATTATTTATTTAAGGTTGAAGTAAAATATCACGAGCGAGTGTACTTAGTCTCTGAAGGTATCTGGGGATGGATGGATGAAGATTCTTCATGATCCTTGTTCGATGCTTATTATCAAAAATGAAGACTTGGAAATCTAGTTATTGTTGGGTGACTTTTTCCTTTCTTTTACCACTTGGGGGAATTGGGCTCTTATCATCTCAAAATAACTATCACTTTAAGGAGTTACGTTGTAGTGCTCAGTGTCACATTCAATTGTGGATTTTCAAGAGGTGATGTACGTCTTATACTTGATGGTTGGTTGGTTGAAGAGTATAGAGTACTTAGAGATTCAAAAGGGCATGAATTCTCGGCGCCGCTCTTTGTTACATATGTGCAAGTTTAAGTCATGAGTTTGGGTTGTTTACTTCAGGGTCAAATTCATCATATTAGGTTTTCTCCATCAGCTGTCACGATAAAGAGCCTACTGAATGATAATGGGGTTGATTACATGTTTTGCCAAGAGAGATGAAAAGAGAGAGATTTATGACGTATGAACACTTCAGTTCATGCCTCGTTCCTCAAAGAAAAGAAATGTGTACGCTTCAGTGCGCATTATCTTTGCAAGAAGAGAAATCTTCTTATTTATGACCATTCTCGTCAACATGCTTCATGCTTTTTCCATGCGCTTCAATTCTCAAGTGAACCGGGCTACCATTGATTGTTTTCTTATTCAACTTGCTCTACTATAAGGACGATGGCGACATCATGTGCTAATTTTATGGGGAGAAGTGTGAATAGAATATATTTGGATGATTTCACTTATTTAGTCAAGAATGGCAACTTCGCCGCCCGCAATTCTTGAGGGGAGAAGAAGTATGATAATTCGCATGGTTGATTGTTATCCGAGAATAAATGGTCAAACGACTCCAAACTCGGTAAGAACCGAGCTTCTTCTTATCGGATTATCTTTACATGGAGTTTCTTCTAAGAGCCGTTGGTTGACATCTTCACTCGGATTGATGAGTTTATCGACAAAGTGCTTCCGGTTAATGCTTCACGTATACATCAACATGATGATTCGAACAATCTCTGTTCTTGTTTGATGTGATTGGTAGTTTGGTGTTACCATCTTGTGTGTTCGCGGACTCCGATTGCTGATTTCCTTGATGAACATCTTTTGTTCTTGTTTGATTGGGAGGGATTTTAGTTAAGGGGATTTGCAAGATGTAAGTTAATTGGGATGCTTTTTGGTGGGATGCTTTTTGGTGTGAGTTGAAGATGTTAACTATCTAGTCCCAACCGCACAATCTTGAAGAAGGTCGAGTCTGATCATTCTACATTTTACGCTATATGTTAGAAGACTAAAGGCGAGTTGCATTTAACGATCTAAAGACTTCTTCTTAATCGGGCATTTATCAAAGCAGTTGTCGGTTTGGGGAGAGCACTAATTGGGAGAGTTATAAGTCAAATTCAATCCCCAATTAGACTTGCTCATATTCTTTAGCGATGACTCCTCGAGACGTTGTTATTGACTATTTCTCGTATTGGACATTTGACACAAGTTGATTACTTGAGTTAATCATTTATCACTTATTTGAGATTGAAGTTGACTTTCACAAAGGCGTGTTCTTATTTGATAACTTGCTCGGGCTTAAGAATTTGAGTTGAAGACTTGGTTTATCTAGTTACCGGCAATGAGGTGGATGGATGAAGACACGGTTAACTATCACTATTAGGAGTTACTTTGTTTTACTCGATGTCACACGCATATGACGGTGTGGATAATCGCAAGAGGTGTTAATGTCTCATACTTTGTTTGGGTAGTAGTACTTAGAGATTTGCTTGAAGCATAAATTCTCGACACCGTTCTTCCATCATTAGGTGCAAGCTTAAGATACAAATGTGGGAAGTTGACTTGATTTCAAGTATGGTGTATCGGGTTTTCTTCAAAGGGTGGGTTCAAATTGTCTACATAAGGGTTGATAAAAATTGTCGAGAGAGTCTTGACATGTTGATTCTCACAAGAGTTCAAGTGTTCTTCTCATAAAGATTTCAAGTATTTGGGCTTATACTATGTTCTCGATTATGAAGTGTCTAAACTAGCAAAGGGAAAGGAGACAAGCATATAAAAGCATAACGAGTACACATGATGAACTTAATACTTCTAAGTGATTGAAGTTATCCGGGAAGACAAATGTCATGACCGCAAAGAAACTCGGTATCTAGTAGCTTCTAGTGTTCTTGTTCCAACTACGTGGGGAAGAGATGTTAGAAAGTTTCGAAGATAAAAGAGGTACACTAGTGTGTGGTGATTTCGATGGTAACACAATGATCGGGGAGAGAGTGTGTACATTGGGGCACTCATTTGTTTCACTTGAGGGCTTAATCGTTGATTGGATATATAATCACTTATTCCGGAGTTGACATCCCAGAGATTGTCATCCGCAGAGATAATCGATGACTTGGCTGCTTCTTCAATGTTATCGATTATCCCTTCCTTGGGTATTGGTATACTTGGATACTTGAGCTTCATACACGATCATCGGGAAGAAAATGTGAACATGGGAGGTGTTTTCATTCCCCCGTGATGTGTATTCGGAGAGCTCTTGGTCTTGGTGTACTGGGTTCTTGAGCTTCATACACGATCATCGGGGAAGAAAATGTGAACATGGGAAGGTGTTTTCATTCCCTCATGATGTGTATTCGGAGAGTTCGTGATCATTATACAAAGAGGTGACTACATCAATTCATCTACTTGGGGAATTGTTCTCTTGACACCTTTTTGGAATGGATCGCTTGAGACTTGATGGAAAGGAAATTTGAGAAGATTATTTATGAGTGGGATGATACGTTGTTGTTCTTCTTGTTGATGATATAACCCGAATGGAGATCCTCGATTATCGTTCTTAAATGGGCGCAAGGATTTATGATAATGGTGTGCTTCCTTGTGCACCAGCTAAAGTAAGCTTGAAATAGAGCTTGGATCCGCTCATCTTAAGGATTTTCGGTTTGGGGAAGTCGCCAAAGTCTCACTTTCGGATGGTTCAATTTCTTTCTTCGATTCAAGAGCCACGGAAGCTTTGGTGGTGAATGTTTAAGAGTTGATGACTTCTATCTTCTACGACGTCTCGCTCGATATCCTTATCTCTACATCGATCATCATCTTCTTTAACTATATCATCTTCTCTATCTTTGTATATATTTATCCGAAAACAAAATACAAAAATATAAAACCAACAAAAACAAAATACAAAAATATAAAACCAACAAAAGAAAATAGAAAAATATAAAACCTTCAAAAACCCATAAAAATCAGAAAATTTCAAAAATACCAAAAATATGTTTTCCTAGACATGTCTTCTGGTATCGATAACATCTACGGTCTTAGAAATGTCATTCAATAATGGCACGGGACCATAGATGAAGTTCGAGCAGGAGGTGTAAATATTTCTTTCCAAAACATGTCTCAAACTATGGCTTACGATTATTTCATGTCAGAACCCGTGCTTCATAAAATGGCTTACGCTTACTTGATCAGAACCCGGCTTCAAAATGGCTTGCGATTACTTGAGACTATGACCCGTGTTAAACTATGGCTTGCTATTATTTGAGATAACAACCGTTCTTTTAAAGGAAGGAAAGTGTGCGCTAAACCTATTTTCAAAATATTTCGTGCACTTTTCCTAAAAACAAAACAAGGAAAGTATGTCGAAGGATCTTTGTTCTTACACAAATGTTTTTCCGTCTAAAATTCTTGAGAAAAATATTTGGTGTTTTCAAAAATGGTGGTAAATGAGTTGCTTTAAAACAATCAGATTCGTAGTTTTTGTAAAATTGAAAACTCAATCAATGACTTGCCGCTTTTAAACTTTTCATAAAATGAGTTATTGGTTGAGGGGAAAATGTTTTCAAATCTATATCTTCTAACGAGCTTTCTTAATTATCCTAATATGCTTAATTAAAATGATGTTAACCTATGTTGAAGGACTAGGTGCCAAGGATATGATTGCTAGGATTAGATAATTAGAGTTTGATGAACACATTTTTCCCATACATTTAAATGATCCGATTGATATGTTGCATAGACTTTTATTAGTCGATTCTTGTTTGGGTGATGTCGACCACCGTATATACGTATGTGTGTTCACTAACGTATGCGGTGTATTGGTTATAAGAATGTTCCCGATCCGGATCCCAGATTAATATGATTGGATGCCGAAAGGAAAGGGTAACTATATCTTGGGTTGACAAATGAAGAAACGGAGCTTAATTGGACTTCTATGGAGAGTTGGCATAAATGCAACGTAAGAGGTCTCCTTGCATCGCAGATGGTTTTCTTCTAAGTGGTTGAAGAAATAGAGCTTAATTTGACCTCGGTTGGCATTCAAAATGCAACGTAAGAAGAAGTCTCACCGCATCGCCAGATGGTTTTCTTCCAAACCCTACAGCAACAACAACGGAAGCTTCTCAACCACTAATGTATCTTTGTGCAGGAAACCATTCTTAAACAATTTTGAAAAATATTTTTGATTAAATTGTTTTGAAAATGGAAAATATTGTGTTGAAAATATATTGGACTAAATTTTGAAAATCACCGGACTTCATTTTATCAAAACTTAAGTCACTCAATTATCGACTTCGGTCATCGATTGAGGGGGAGAGTGACTTAATTTAAAATATTTTCAAACAATATATCTTCAAAAGAGTCCATTTTGTACAACAAAAGTGGTGATCTAAAGATTTAATGTTATGTCATGGTATGATTTTCTTTAAAACTCAAAGATCATCAAAATGAAATTTTTCTCGTTCTTGTTTGATTGTGAAATTGTTTTATTTTACTTAAAGGTCTCTTAAAACTATCATACCGACACTAACAATCTTTAGTGTCTTAAAATGGTCCTTTTCTCATCATCTTTCAAAATTGAATCTTGCCACGTCTTTCCCTAAATTTTCTAAATGATTTAAATCGGTTGGGATCACAAATCTCAAATGGTTTGATATTTCTAATCGGGTAGAGATCGTGATTTAAATCTCAAATCTGTTTTAAATGGAATTGATTTTAGTCCTTTATAGGCACTCCGCCTCCATGTGCCAAACGATTTCATACACAATGCACATGTTGAGGAGGAGGATTTATCCAAAACCGGATGAGTATTTAAACAAGGCCACATTTTCTCCCATGTTTTCTAAACCTAATTAAATCACTTGGGATCCAAAATCTCAAAGGGTTTGATATTTTTGATCGGGGAGAATTTGTGATTTAATAATGAAATTTGATAAAAGGTGATCGTTTTGATTTAATTGTGCCTGTTGCTCGCTCATATGTGCTAAACGCTTTCGAATCTTGAAGCACATATTGAGGGGAGCAAATAAACTATCGAGGTACGAAAGATTTTAAAGTGATTTATAAAGTACCTTGATTGTGTTTTCAAATGGTTTCTTAATGGCTCTTGTGATTGTGGATGTGCTTCAAAAGAACTCTTGCCTCTATGTGATAAAATGTTTTAATATATCCTATGCACATATTAAGGGGAGAATTTTACCAAGAAAATCAAATGGCTTTTCAGTATGAAAATTGTGATCAAAGAAAATATTTCAAAGTCCTCTTGCCTCCTTGTGCTAAACAATTTCTAAATCATATGCACATGTTGAGGGAGGTTTTCAAAATGATCAAAACTTTTAAGGTACAAAATGCTTTGATCTCGTATCACAAGTACCTTGATTGTTTTTCCAAATGATTTTTCAATTGGTTTCAAGGAAGAATGAACTGTGCAAAAGACCGACCATTTTACTTTATGTACGGAGTTATAAGGATGGAGAGGTTAGGTATTAGTTCCCACGATCCGCTGTAACGAGAGGATCTACCGTGGACAATCCACTAGATAGTGTAGAGTCCTTAGGTATATTGAAAAAGGAGAAAATGAGAATGGGAAGAGTGCGGATCGAGACCGAGCTAGTCTTGGAATAAACCCAACAAGGTACTAGTTATGAAGTCTCGTAAGCTTGAAGGGTTGAAGAATGAAAAGAAATGAATGTGAAAAAGGGTGAAAAGAAATAGCCTCAATAATTCAACCTTAGAGGCGGACACGGGTTCAATACATATACTCTTGGTTGTTACTAAGGTAACACTGGTATTGAAGACAAGGCGTCATGGACCCGTTGGACGACCGCACTAAACTTCCCAAGCTACTCAAGTTCCTCTTAAAAGGGCTTGTTTCATTCTCACGGGAACCGACATTATCTATCGACTTTCTCTTAGAGATTGTTGATATTGAAGAAGGAGACCCTCCCTAGTCTCCCAAGACAGAACCAAATGAGCACTATTGAGTCTAGAGGCAAGAGATCATCCACAATATCTCGTTAGGACACAAAATTAATGATGACTTGTTGTTTCACACAATGTGGAAAGTAAGAATATATTAAGAGTCCCACGCATTATCCTTGTGGTATTGCCGAACATCCGAGTGATATGAAAATATTCACGATGAAGATGGAAATCCTCTAGAGCCAACATCAAACAAGCTCTTGGTGGGTGACATGTGAGATCTTCTCGTAACATCAAGCTTGTGACAACCGGATAGAAACGATGGGAGATTCAATCTTGAATCAACCTTGGTCCGAGAATGGAATTGACGAATACTTTTGGAAAAACCGTTCGTGTGCAAATCTTCTTTCTCTAGCACATCGAATGTGTATTCATTTTCAAATACAAAAAAATATCTCGATTGAAAATACTTTTAGAAAACCGTTCGATGTGCGAATCTCTTCTTTTCGCTAGCACGTCGAATGTGTACTCATTCTCTAATACAAAAGTATTTTGATTGAAAATTGATCTTTCTCATAAAACCTTCGTCGATTGCAAAACTCTTTCTTCAAGCAATACGCGATTGTTTTCAAATCAATGTTTCATCAATCGGTGAATCTCAATTATTGGTTCACTCACTCCGTGTTGTCTTCTTTGAGCGTTCGGTTTGAGAACAACTAGAACAAATTGTGAAACCCTGTCAAGGAGATTCTTTAATTATACCGATCACAGCAAGACTTGTACCGATCAACGGGAACCGTGGGCCGTGTACCTCAATTCGATGAAAGTGGCCAAAGACACTTTCGTGTGTTTTATTGCTAATCGTTTGCGGTACACTTGACGGTTGCGGTGATCGTAATTGAGGAGTCAATCCAAAGCCGCATGCTCACAAAGCATCCACACTTAATTGAAGAAATCATGGTGGTGCATATCTACGTAACACGGCTCGATATTTCTATACAATGCTTCGCTTCTGCTGCGCATATATCATGAGTCGATAAAGCTTCCGCTACTACGATGAAAGATGTCATGATCCGTAAAGTGTGAGCATGTCGGTCCAAAAGTCACAACTTCACATGATGGCAACACAATAAAGGGTGATCCGAGATTTATTGTGGTCGATGATCTTAAAGAAAGCTCAAAGATCATCAAAGATGGATCGGACCAAAGACCTCCACTAAAAGTACAAATCTATCACGGACTTTGAAGAATCATTGCTAAAGCACAAAGATTGCGAAATGAAGAATTCAAGTCTGAGCTCAAGACCGAAGTTAAAATAGAATGCTAGGATTCGAAATGTAAATCATGGGGTGACCTCCCTTGGGGAGATTGTTAGAATTAGAAAATTCCATAGTGAAGTGTCGGTCACCCCAAGTATTATCTAGCATAAGTTAGCTCGTAGACATATCGCTATTTACGTTATTTAGCATTTTATTAGTTAGTTTGTAGCGTAGTTTAGTTTAGAGCAACACCGTGGAGGAAGGACGGGTCTTTACCCACTGTATACCTGATCCACAGGCCGATAGGAGGTCGTTGAGTCTGTAAGTATAAATACCCCTTCCATCCATGGAAGGGGTGGTGCTTCTTCTCATTTTAATCTAATCTTTCATTTGTGTAAACCTCTAGCAAGAACACCCTAACTCTCTAACTTTCTCTCTCTAATGGCAAACATGTATTTTGATCATCCAAGACCACCCGAATCATCAACACAATAAAAATAACGATCCTACACATGCACCATTTCATCATCTGGTGACATTGGCTCTTCATCGATCGAAGGTTTCAAAGAACAAGGCCTTTGTTATTACCTCACACAGATTGAACACTTTTGTTGTTTCGAGGACCGGCCTCGAGCAATGCAAGCTTAGCTTTGACTTTCTTATACTTAGCTTCAAAATCAACAGTTATGTTTTGATCGATTTGTTTTCAAAGTTTTGATGAGACCGATAGATTTTGGTTGAAATTTGCTAAAACACGAGGGACCGATTTGACCACGATGGTTTATAAGAGGGTTCAAAATTTTTTTGAAAACAGTCTTTTGCAAAATGACCTCTTTTGTGACACTTAAAGCATTCGGTGTCCTCATTTGCTTTAGCATTTGAAAACCTTTGTTTCTTTTATAAACCTTCGAGAGTTAGCAAGGAGTGCCCTTTCACGAAATTCGGTGTTCGGTCATTTAGGTACTCCTCACTTGATCTTTCATCGGGCTCATCATCCGAATTTTCGTGAAAATCGTGAACAACATTGTTAGAATAGAAAGCGGTTGATATTGGTGATGAGGTGGTGGTCGGGGACTTCTTGACTTCACGAGACTTCTTTAAGTCGGGGTATCGTCTGTTGATGAGGTTTTCCTCATAGACAAATTTCCATAAATTTCGTGAAGCTCAAGATTACGGATATGATTAGCATTCCTAAGTCCTTGAGAGAAATTCAACCACTTCTCGTGGAGACTATTAACAAAGCCAACATTGATTTCATGTTTGGACAACTTAACACCATCATTTGATGTTCATTTAAAAGAGTTTTGTAACGGGTGTAAGTTTGAGACGAGTTTCCGAGTCCTTAGCCTCAAGGTATTATACTCAAGTTTCGTGTCCATAATCTTGTTTTCCTTGTATCGAAGGACCTTCATGACTATGAACCAGTCATCCTGTGTTTGTTTGGCGTACTACGACTTATAATGACTCCATATAGTCGTCGGGAAGACAAGATATTATGATACTTTTGAGCCTTTGATCTGGTTGACTACTCTTCTCTCATCCCGAGTCCATCTGAGCTTCGTGTTTAGGCAAACCTTGATCTTTGGGATAAATGGACCTTCATTTATATACTTGATATAATAAGGTTTCATCGATCAAATAGCAAAGCATACGCTTTTTCCATTTGTTGAATTTACCAACTTCAAGTCTAGGGGCCTTGGTGAATAAGCTCCACCCTTTTATCGACTAGTTGGGGTACATCAATTTCGACCATCTAAAGGATCACGGTTTAAAAGCGTTTAGAGCGGCTTAAAAAGCAGTTTATAACCGACCTTGCTCGATACCACTTGTTGTTCCCTATTCACTATAGTATAAAAGCAGGTTTAGTAAAGTAAACAAGACTAATAGTGAATCAATGGTGAAAGGATATAAATAAAACACAAGAGTAATTTTCAACGTCATATTCTTATTAGAAATGAATTAGAAGAATCGTTACCCTAGTACTTGCGAGCGATACTAGGGATTGAAATGACAAAGTGTTTGCAACTCCTCTCTAAGCTCAAAGCTATGTCTCGAGCACAACTACAAGTACCCACCGAGCTATCTCGTGGATTAAGTTGTATTTGGAGGAGTGAAAGATGGCTTGCGTGTATGTGTTTTACAATTCACAAGCTTAACCTTTCACTCCATCTCTTATGCTATTTATACAAGTATGATTTTAACTCTTTCCTAAGTGACAACCGACAATTTGCGAGAAGACAAAATCGATGTATTTTGTCTCATTCATAAAGACTATATTAGGTAAAGGGACCAAGTCACTTTCTCCATGTCAATCTTGATCTTGAGCCTTTTAGGAAGGTTGACTTCTTGAAGATAAGTACTCCGTCTTTATCGCTTCAAGCATAACCGTTTTGTCCCGCCCATTCTTGATCTTCATAGTCTTGATCTTGATCTTGATTTGATTTGTCTTGATGTTTGTAGTTGGAGAGAAGTTTGAGGATTGATAAGTTATTGTTATCGCCATCGAATCCACTATCTTCTTCTTGACTCCGTCTTCACCCTTTAAGTGCCGCCTTACTAAGTGGAGAGACTTCTTCTATGTCTCTTCTGGCGTCACGAAGATGGCTCACTAAAGGCTGTGCACTCAGTGACCTGTTAGTGTTTAACGGTCTAAGCACTTAGGTTATTTTCTATTCAAATCCTAGATTAAGGGGTTTAGGTATTTACTGAACCCAACATCATGTTTACTTGTTAAAACATAAACATGAAGTGTTTGAAACATTTAAGGTGTTTCAAAAGGAAGTAGAAAACCAACTCGGGAAGACCATTAAGTCACTACGTTCTGATCGTGGAGGTGAATATATGAGTCAATAGTTTTTGAATCATCTAAAAGAGCATGAGATTATTGCTATCGAACTCCTCCTTACACTCCACAGCATAATGGTGTGTCTGAGAGGAGAATCCGAACACTGCTAGACATGGTTCGCTCAATGATGAGTCAAACTACTCTTCCAAAGTACTTTTGGGATTATGCCCTTGAGTCTGCTGCACGCATTCTCAATATGGTTCCAACTAAGAAGGTTGATAAGACACCATATGAGGTATGGCATAGGCAAACCCCTAAGCTGTCTTACTTAAAAGTCTGGGGTTGTGAGGCACTTGTTAAGCGTGATACACTTACCAAACCTGACAAACTTGAACCCAGATCTATTAAGTGCATCTTCGTAGGATACCCAAAGGAAACAATGAGATATTCTTTCTACCTTCCATCAGAGAACAAAGTCATTATTGCTCGAAATGCTGAGTTCTTTGAGAATAATCTCTTGGATCAAGAAGCAAGTGAGAGTCTAGAAGATCTTGAAATTATTCAAGATGAAGATACAAATCCTTCTGTAGACACTACCTTACATTCATGATGAGGATGATCAAGAATTTGATGAATCTCAAAGTGATGTCATTCTAATTCGTAAGTTCGCTAGGACACGCCGTGCTCCAGATCGAATGTGCTTATACGTCGATGCTGAAGAACATGAGTTAGGGGATCTTGGTGAACCCAATAACTATAAAGCTGCATTGTTGGATCCTGAATCTAGGAAATGGCTTGTTGCGATGAATGTGGAAATGAAATCCATGAAAGACAATGAATTATGGGAATTAGTTGAGCTTCCTCCTAACTGTAAAACAGTTGGCAGCAAGTGGCTATTCAAAAAGAAGACTGACATGGATGGTGCAGTACACATCTTTAAAGCTCGTCTCATAGAAAAGGGCTTCACTAAAACCTACGGGATTGATTATGAAGAAACCTATTCTCCTGTTGCAGACATTATAGCTATAAGGATTCTCATAGCCATAGATGTGTTCTATGATTATGAGATTTGACAAATGGATGTCAAAACCGCCTTCCTCAATGGACATATTTCTGAAGAAGTCTAATGGAGAAACCTAAGGGTTTTGTTAATCCTAAATATCGTAACCAAGTATGTAGGCTCAAGTGTTCCATTTATGGACTTAAGCAAGCATCTAGGCAACGGAATAAACGTTTTGATGACGAGATTAAGAAATTCGGTTTCACTCAAAATCAAGATGAGCCATGTGTATATCAGAAAGCTAGTGGGAGTTATGCAACTTTCCTAATTTTATATGTTGATGACATATTGTTCATGGGAAACAATATTACAATGTTACAAGATGTAGAATCCTATCTTGGAAAATGTTTTGTCATGAAAGATCTAGGAGAAGCTGCATATATTCTTGGAATCAAGATCTACAAAGATAGATCTAAATGACTAATTGGTTTATGTCAAAGTACTTACATTGAGAAAATCTTGAAAAGATTTTACATGGAGAATTCCAAACGAGGAACTATCTCAATGCAATAAGAGCCTAAGTTGAGTATATCACAAGGTGCGAGACACCTGCTGATAAAGAGCGCATGCAAAGAGTTCCTTACGCTTCGGCTATAGGATCTATTATGTATGATGTGAGATGTACTCGTCCTGATGTTGCGTTCGCTCAGAACATGACAAGCCGATTTCAACAAAATCCAGGTGAACTTCACTGGACTGCTGTTAAGAATATTCTTAAGTATTTGCGCAATAGTAAGGATATGTTTCTGGTTTATGGAGGTGATACGAAACGAGAGCTCAGGGTTTCTTGCTACACTAATGCTGGATATCTGACAAATGTTGTTGACTTAAAATCTCAGACTGGATATGTATTTGTTTTAAATGGAGGTGTTGTTGACTAGAAAAGCACGAAGCAGAGTATTTTTGCAACTTCATCCACAGAAGCTGAGTATAAAGCTGCTTATGATGCATCTAAAGTGGCTGTATGGATTCAAAAATTCATTTATGGGCTTGGCATTATTCCCACAATTGAAGAACCCAGAAATATGTATTGTGATAATATTGGATCGATTACTATAGCTAATAAAAGTGGAATCACCAAGGGTGCTAGATATTACCGCGCGAAAGTTCATTATCTTCGAGAGACCATTGAAATGGGTGACGTGAAGATATCAAAAGTTCACATAGATGACAACCTAGTTGATCCATTTACGAAGGCTTAAGCGTATCTTAAGCGTTCTAAATTGACTAGGGGTATTGGTTTGATACCAACTAGTAGTCTCATGTAAATCTGTGTGTAATTAGCATTTGGATAATTCGGAATTGTAAGACAGTTTTACTTTCTGACAAATAAAGATACAAGGTATTTGTTATTTTATTCATATAATCTGTTATTCCATATTTGCATGTTTAATCCATGAAATGATTTATCATTCTAAATATGTCCATTGTCGGTTAACAATATGGGAATATTGTTATGTAAAGCAAATGTGAGTGTTGGTTATATTCTATGAGAATGTGGATTGTTCCCGCCAAACCCATGTGTATTCACAAGGGATGCATATTGGATACCTCAACTTTTAAACATTTACTTTTGGATCCCTATCATGAGTAAAATGTTGAAATAGTTTGTTAAGTCCTCCTTAGACTTGAGATACAAGCAAGTTCTGTTTTGTGTGGATATCACTTTTGTAAGTATATGCCAAACGCTATCCTAAATAAGCTTTAAAAGCTATATTTCAGAGTGATGTGAAGCAACATCCACAATACTTGTAGTCAATAAAGGATTTGTTACTCCACTTGATATGTGCAGAAAGATATCATGGGCCCTCTCCAGAATTAATCGATAATTGTTCGGCCGAACCCAAAGGGTAATGCAAAATGATGCTTGATTACATTTGGTATATCTAATTAAAATTCTATAACGAGAATCTAAATGGTTAAACTATATGGAATGAGTTAGGATCCATATCCTTGGTTTAACGAGATCTATAACAAAGGATGATAGAAGCAAGACATATATGACCATGCTACTGAGAAAGATTTATGAAACTATATCTCATACACCTTTAGTTAAATAGCGAGTGAGAGCGTTGCTAGACGTTTCCGTCGTTGGTATTTGTGCTATCTGCTACTCCAACTCCCAAATGGGAGCTGTTGGAATGGTATTTGGATTAGCTCGATACAACTAGGGGTGTGTGAGCCTATTGAGGGCACATACGTAAAACACTAAAATACGTTTAACGTTTAAAACTCAAGCTTTGACCCGACTTTGACCGAAGAGTACTAGACCCTGAATTGCACTTAAACCAAGCCCATTGGCCGGTTCCATAGAGGGGCGTTTGGGTGGGCTCGGCCTAAGGGTATTTGTGATAGGATAAGGAAAGTGAGCTTAACTTGGAGCAAAAGTTGAAGCCCAAGCTAGCTAGGGTTTAGAAGGCTATATAATCCCCTACCCTAGGTCATTCCCTACACGATATATACACCTTAATCTCAGCAAATCACACCGATCTATCACCACCTATTCACAGCCGATTGAAGCCCTAAACCGATCTAGGTTTTTCAATTTGTTTCTTCCATTCGAAACCTCAACTTGCATCAATTTGATCCAAGGTTGTTCTAGGGTTTGAAGTTATTGTTTCTTGGCGTTTTCCTGGTTGAATAGAAGCCAAATAAGTGGTGGTTGTTTGCTGAGTTCACGGGCAGAAAGAAAGGAAGAATATATCGGGTAGTTACACCCGATATCGGACAAGGGCAGCGTTTGGTTGGTTTTGGTTCGAGGGTTTTGAGCTTGGACAAAGGTTATTTGGTAAACGTGACACGATAACATATTGGGCGTATTCGTTACGTGTTTGTGTGAGCACTGGTAGAGGTAATCGCGTTGATTACTTGGTTTCTAGTTGTTAACTTGCGGGTGACTACGAGAGTTAGTTTTCTTGTTTCCTTTTATATTCTATTTGTTTATTATACGTGTTAACTCGATTACTTAAACTAGATCAATTATCCGCTGCGTACTCGTAGTTAATGGTTAACTTAGATTGTAAAATCCCAACACATATGATCGAAACAAACTCAAAAGATATAACAAGCCGTCCGAATTGTCTCAGTTATAAATTAAACTCTTTCAAATTTTGTTTGCCTACCAAGCAAACTCAAACAAACTTTTCTTCTTTCGGCTTCCACTTTGTATGTCTGATCAGTGATCACTTTAATAATGGATATCTTATTCACATTAGCTCTTGAACGTATCCTAGTCTGTTGTAAAGCTTTCATCAAGAAGAACATATTTCTATCACTATGTATTACTTATATTACAAATGTAATATCCACCTAATTATATCACATGTCGATCATTCATATGAATCATATATATAAACGTATTTTTTTCTAAAAGGACAATTTTTCACACACCTCACAAACCTTTCAACTGAGATTTGAACAACATCTCTTGGTTGGAATCACTCAATGACTCGAATACCACTAGATCAAAGGTTCTTTGTTATATACATGCATGTAAATATATCTCACTGTCTCACTAACTTTTAGATGAGTTTGAGTAAAAAGATACTTCATTCCATACCTATCACAAATAAATCTCGATAAATTAGTCTAAAACTAGTAAAAGATCACTTTTCCCACCAATTTTTCCAACATTTTGTCGAGTTATACATGGTCTCACACGTTGGTCCTAATCCTCAACATTGGACAATTGGTCCACCACTCCACCTAAGAATGCAAGATCAGTTTTGAACCATCCTATGTATGTCCAGTTTTAGGCTTTTCGTAAGCTGATTCGATCGAGATGATGACATTTGTTTTTCCGTCCCTCTAAAGTATATGTTGCTTGAAAAAAGAAATGCTGGAATGACAAAGATATACTCAAGAATGTTTTGAAACCGATTTATTAACCACCAAATTCATTTGGTCCGTAAGTGGACCGAATATATGGTTTGGTTTGTGTGTATATTTTGTATATAATTAATTTTGTGGGTATGGTTTTGGTTGTTAGTGTGGTCCTCTTACTATGAGCTAGTGTTTGGTTTGGGTGTTGATACTCATATCATTTTATTTGATAGTTACATCACTTTGTACAAGTTGTATAACACAGCGTACAACACTGTAATGCACAGATTGTGGTGAAAGTATAAAAAGTTGTGGTGTGAGTATCAACACTCGTTTGGTTTAGGTGTGGTCTTGGTGGTGTCTGAGGAGAGAGAAAGCTGATGTGGCGGTGTGGGTTTTGGTTTGGTCTTAAGAGCACAAGGTATGGGGTGCCATTGGTGAGCCAACTTTACCGGCCAACATGCCAAACTTATGCCAAATGCACTCTTTTGTGTTTTGAGCCACTCCACTAGCTCAAGCCAAATGCATCTTTTGTGTGTGTGTTTTTTTTTATTGCGAGTGAGTGGTATATTTGGTGGAGGATTTTGCGGGACCTACAGATGATGTTAGTGGTGTGTTATTAGGGAGGGTTGTTTGAGTTATTGGTGTGTTATTAGGATGTGTATGATGTGGCGCTGAAATGGCATACCAATAACGTGTTATTGGGTCTTTGCATTACCTTGTGCTCTAATGTGTTTGCAATCTCGTGATAAGTGTATAGTACGTGTACTTGTTTCATGCAAAAACTATACGGAGTACCACATATTTAAATACCCTTAACCATCTTTCGCTTTAGTTTGCAGATAAGCAATTATATACATCTTGCTCTAACATGCTTTAGTTTTGGGTTAATAGACAAAGATGTCACTAAACTTTCAGAAATATTTGTCCTAAGTCACTAATGTTTGTATTCATCATCAGTCACTATACTTTACGAACCTGTTATCGTGGATACCGATAGGAAACAACCGGTTGTTACCTGGTTAAGGTATACTCGATAGTTTTGGCACATGTTATCTAAGGTACTAAACTTGCGAAAAATTTGTCCTAAGTCACTAATGTTTCATTCTCGTCATCTAAGGTACTAAACTTTGCGAAAAATTTGTCTTAAGTCACTAATGAAAATTTTGTCCTAAGTCACGAGTTTTGTCCCATTTTTACGTCCGTTTTATACGTTTTATGTTTTCATCCGTTTTATACGTTTTGTCCGTTTTATATGGTTTTATACATTATTTATCGTTTTTCGTTTTCATCCGTTTTATTCGTTTCATCCGTTTTATTCGTTTTAATCCTTTTTATACGTTTCGTCCGTTTTCTTACGTTTCGCTTATTTTCTTATGTTTTCAAACATAAAAAGGGATGAAAACGGATGAAACGAATAAAACGTATGAAACGAATAAAACGATAAAAATGTACAAAACCATATAAAACGGACAAAACGATAAAACGGATGAAAACATAAAATGTATAAAACGGACGTAAAAATGGGACAAAACGGACAAAACGTATAAAAGCGGACAAAAGCGTAAAAAGCGAACAAAAGCGTATAAAAATGAATAAAAATGAATAAAAGCGTATAAAATGTGTATAAAATCGTATAAAGCGTAAAATTTTAAAGGTTCAAGAATACGTGCCACAACTCGTGACTTAGGAAAAAATTTTCATTAGTGACTTAGGACAAATTTTTAGAAAGTTTAGACCTTAGATGTGAGAATGAAACATTGGTGACTTAAGACAAATTTTTCATGAAAGTTTAGTGATTTGTTTGTATAGGTTTAGTTATGTATTAGCACAACCGTTACCAATCCTTCGAGTGACTAGGGTGACACTTATAAAAAGGTTTAAGAATATATGTGAAAAACCCGCCAAGATATAGTGACCTGTATTGACGTAATACAAACATTAGTGATTTAGAGACAAATTTTTTGAAAGTTTAGTAACATTTTGTATATTAACCCTTTAGTTTTCATTTGATAATTTAGATTGTAAAAACATGTATGCAACAGAATTACGTAATTCACTTGAAAATAGTAGTATACATTTTGTCACTAGATAACGTTTTATTATACTGAGAAGGTGGGTTTGACGTTGCAAGCGGTTTAAGTGGTGCTTCGATAATGGCAAGTGGAAATACACTCGGCTACGAGTGTTTGTTGTTGGCCAAGGTTTGTTCTTTTTTGCTTTAATTGTTTTCTTCTTTTGGAATTTGAATGGCGCAACTTGTCAAATTTGATACCATGCGCCTGATTGTTTCAGACTTTCAGTCATCGTTTTTGGTATCAATAATATTGTAACCTCGATGATGTGGCCTATCGAATATCGATAAGGGTTTGGAAGTCTTCATAGGAGGTCTTGAATTTCAATCTTGTAGGCTGCAACTCCTTGCGGGCAACCCATCTATATTAACACGTATATTTTATTTTATTTATTTATTTTTTGGTTGAACGAAATGACAATAGATTGATAGATTAGCCCTTTGATGTGGACAAATGGACATGGTAGTGTACTTAAAATAAGAAACAGTCTCTCATCCCAATGGGTGACACTACAACACAACTGGGCTAATCTACGGTAGAATCGTTGCAAATCCGTTGCAAATGGCCATTTGCAACGGATTTCAGCAACGATTCTACCGTAGCGTTAATCGCCCATGGAAATTTTAATTGCAACGGATTTCTAACGGGTTAAAAATATTGCAACGGCTTTCCAACCAAGAAAATCCGTTCTAAATTAGCAACCGGTTTTGCAACGGATCATATTCCAACAGTTTTTACGGTTTTGTTACGGTAGATATCGCAGGAAATTGCGACGGATAATATTTGGTGCGAGATTGCAACGGAATAAGTTTGCTACGAAATTGCAACGGTATAACTTTGCAATAGATTTGCAATGGCATAAAGTGGGAATGGATTTTGCAACGGTATGCAATTGTAATGGATATGTAACGGTGTAAAATTGTGACGAGTTTTCAACGGAGTGTCACCAAAATAATTAGTTACAAAACAAAATGCATTTTTATAAATAAAAATGCATTTAGCTATTTTATCCGTAATATACAAATATGTAAAACCAAATAATTCCAAACGCACAATTGAAACCCAAATTAATAATTAGACAAACATTCAAATATCATGTTACATAGTTTATCAAATCCTACCTAACGTACTACAAACCAAAAGTGAATTACACGAAGTGTAACAAACCAAATCCTACCGGATGCACCACTTCATAACAAAATGTGTATAATCCACCAAGTTTACCAAATCCACCGTACTACTTCAAAACAAAATGTGTATGAAACACGAAGTGTACCTTAATCAACAAATGTTTATGCGGAATGGGGAGTAGGAGGTTGTTCCTTTAATTGTGCCAACGCCTCGGTGAGCCTCTCATTTGTTTCTTTCTTCATTTCTTCCTTAAATGCCTCAAGTTTTTCTTTGCTAAGCTTTCTTTCTTGTTCTATAGCTTCATCAAAAAGCTCCTTGTCTTTCTCTCTCGCTTGCTCCAAGTCCTTCAACGATTTTTCTAACACTTCAACCTTAAAAAAATACTTAAACCAATTACAACTCATTTGAAATTATAAATACCTATTGTAGCATATAAAAGCAATAACTTATCGAAATAATAAAGATACTAGTATAATTCTTTTAAATTAACTAGTGTATTTCAAGAGGGTAGTAAATACCAATTTCAAATGGTTTTGCATAAAAATCACAAGATGTCCAAGAGACCAAGACTACACATGTATTCAAAGGCAATTCTACTTAGGTGCTCAACGATACTCATATCATTATATTCTACAAACTAAGTCGCAAGTTCAACCAATTTATGTTTTTAAATTATTAATGCATAGAGAACCCTATTCATATTATTACTTAGATGGCCTATCCAATATTGAAACTCAAAACACAATTTGCCATAACTACCTATATTGCCCTAAATGTTTCTCGTCGGCTCGGTTATAACCATATTAGTATATTTACTATCTAGGTCCCATGAAACCATCATGTTTTATAGGCTCAATTCGGTTGGTCAATGTTCAAATTCGAACAAGCTGTTACTTCATACATATCGCAATCACAACAACATTAAATTGTGAACTAAACACGCTAATAAAGTACTCAAACCACAAAATCGGTAATCTTGTACAATCGGTTATATCAAGACAATCCTATTCTAATAAGCTTCTTGATCTTTTTAACTTCAAGAGGGAAAAAATAGTTTTGACAGTTAACTCCTTTGTGATGATAGTAGTTTTCCAAGTAACACGGACATTTTTAGAGCAATTTTAACCAACAAGATTGCATTAGCAATTTAACTCTTTAGTTATTGCCGAGTTAAAAAGAACTCGTTCTTACGACTATTTTACACAAAAACAACCCCATATTAACATTATCAGGGTATTATTATACCCGTAATGTAATACATATTGTGTTTTCATATAACCAGATTAGATATGATATGAAAATGAAAAATAATAAGCTAACCTTGTCAAAGCTCATTGGTGGATGTGAGATACTGAAATTACGAGTAGAAGGCGTTCCCGTTAACAAAAGTATGGGATCAGATGCATTGTATGCCCCAAATGTATTTCCCCTGTTAGGCGGAGTGACTTTGTTCCATAGTTCCTCATTATGTGGGTGTGTATCAACGTTATCCTCATGACTCTCAATCATACCTTCTTAATATTTTTCCTATAAAACAGTCCCACAATAACGATTAATTATTTTAAAGTTTAATAGCGATCTACTAAAAGTGGCAAATCAAAAAGAGGTTTGGATACTTGCCATATGATCACGTGACTTGTCATTAACCCATCTTGGCTCAACCACCTGACCTCCACTTGACTCTCCTACCTCATTCGACTCTCCAACCCCAGTTGACGTTGACGCTTCTGACCCGACCGACCCGTTTGCCCCTGCCAACTCGTTTGCCCCAACTGATCCATTTTCACCTGTTGACCCATTTGTTCCTTCTGACCCGTTTGCCCCAGCTGACCTATTTGAACCACCAGACCTGCTCACAATTGGCCGTTTATCCAGCGGCTTTGTCCCTTTCATAGCATGGGTGTGGGTAAAGAACTCAGTGGAACGTATAGGACGCCCATGTTTGGTTTCCTACATGTTTCATTGAAGGTATTTTTATTATTTACATACTGATATATCATATAGTACAAGACAATTTGAAGATGCATTACCAAGTATTTCCTTCTTGAGTTAAAGCTCCTAGACCCACAAGTATGATGGCCACCAACCGATGTGTTTCTGTTTTTCTTGTTTTGTTTGATTTAGCTTCCAATCATCCTTATTCCAAACATCACGTAGTAGTGGTAGCCAACAATTTTGTTTCATCCAAGTTGGGTTATATTGGGTGAGTCGACTATAATCACCATCAAAAGGAACCTTACTGTTTTTCTCATTCAAGCATATAGCTCTTGTTCTAACAGCATTCAACATACCATTCCAACGAGATGAAGCATGTTTCACAAAACGTTTTCTAATACCTTCATCAATTCTTGGATCCCATTGATATGATTGCTGTACATAAGATAATTGTTAATAATGGGTCGGGAGTTCTTAAGCGAAATGATAACACCTTGTTAAGGGACTGGAAATACTCGTTAATATACTTATATGTTTTAAAGTTGTAAATAAAGGCAAACCTTAAAACGAAGCCACATATGGCCTTTCTTCTCCCGTGGAACACAACCCCATGTTGCCCAAGGTTCACTAAACCTAAACTGAAGAATCGAAGTGATGGAATGTCCAACAGACTTCTGATCATCAAACCTATAAAGCAAAAAAAATGGAACATGGGTTTAGTATCAGTTAATTCCGCTATATAAACACAATATGAATACAAAACAATAATTTTTACTCGTCTGCAGATGTGCTAATCATCGGACGATCTGCCGGTTCAGGTAATGGATTGGGGATATTTGACCCTCGCATGGCATTTGATGCTTCAACACCTGGTTAAGTCCCACCCTCATTATTATCATCATCAATGTGATGATTATCCAACAACATTTGTCCAACACCACCACGCCATCGCCATCACCATGTGAAGGTCTAGGACCACTCGTCTTCGTCCACTTGACATGATAACCTACAACAAAAATTGATAAATTGGCACATTTGAAATGATTACCTTAAAGTAAGAAAAACAATATAAGAACAAGAGTAATAATGAGATAATACATGACTAAATAATTCAGTAATATATAATAGATACTAACTGGTACTACGTAATATATAATCTGTACTAACTGTATATATATAAACTGATAATTACTATGCGACTTCCAACTCAACAAGGAAGTCGCGGCTTGTGATGTTGTCCAATCAGTAGTGGACGTCGGTCATTTTATACATCTACGCCCGATCACTAGTAAATGTCATAATTACTAAAGACAATTCCAGTTCTCAAACCCTAAAATAAAGTAAACACCTACAATTAACAATATAAACTAGCATTTTATTTTATTTTTAAATGTACACACCCATATATAGAAATACTTCAGATTAAGGTTATGTAAGCTTAAACAAACTCCAACTTAGCATTTACACTTAACATAACACATTGAATTTAGTTCAATAAAAAAGCTTACTCAAAATTAGCACTTATAATAATAATAAATAAATAAATAAAAAAAATACCAAAACCACCAAAATCATTTATGTATAGTCAATTTCAGCCACAATGTAAGTGAAACTTATATTAACCCTAAATCAAAATACTCCAAAATTAAAACTTATAACATCAAAACTCAGCCATACAATCTTTTATACACAATCAAAATTAGCCACATATACTTTCATCACAAATCAGAATAGCTTAAAATCAAAACATTTCTTATATTCGAAAATAAATTTACATAACTATAAACAACTTATACACATAAGAACAAATAGATAAGAATTTTACCCACTAACGGGTTAAGTGGTACCTTCGCTTCGTGTTGGAGAAGATGCTTATGGTGGTCTTGGTGGTCGTTAGAATTTTGGTGGTGGTGTTGAGAGGTTCTAAGAGATGATGGTTGAGGTGGAATGTTGGATGGAAAGTGTTATGTGAGATCCAGATCTATTCTTCTCGAGATTCCCATATGTGGACAAAAACTAAGCGGGAAATGAAAGTTGGACTTGGGCGCTAAATGCAAAACTAAGACTTAGGCACTAAATGCAAGCGGGAAAATGAAAGTGGCCGATAAAAAATAAGCGGGAAGTAAAAGATATAAGTTTTATTTATTTATTTATTTATTTACTTATTTATTTTAATATATATTTTTTTACCTAGATTTCGACTAGATATTGCGGCGAGTAATTTCAAGTCGACTACCTTTTGGATATCCGAGATTCGGTATGACTAATTCTTCGTGGCCAAAGGGTTAATTTTCTCCTCATTGGATTCGATCTTGACCTCCTCCTTGAAATGTCGGATTCTTATCATCCTTTGGGTGGTTCAAGTTGATTTGGGTCGAGTTATATTGTATCGAGTTAGTTGGGTTATCGGGTTTCTTAGATTCAGTAGGTTAATATTCATGGTTTAACTGCTAGAGCAAAAATATATATGCCAAGCATATAAAAAAAATGAAAACTGTGGAAAACTAGAAGGGGGGGTTGAATAGTTTTACCAATTTAAAACTTCCTTTTAAATATTTAGATCGACTTATGTTAATCTATTTAGTTGTTTATGTTGGACGTTGATAGATAGATATATAAACGTGTAATGAAAGATAAAGAGTAATAAGCACATCACCACGACACAAGTATTTATAGTGGTTCGCTACAAGGACACCTTCCTTACCTACTCCACTCCCGAGTCACCTACTCGAGAGTTCGTAAACACTACACCAATCTCCTTATGGCGGAGAAGCCTTCACAACGCCGCTTACACCTTTTTCCGGTACAAAGCTAAATACGAGTTCTTTCACACCAAGGCGAACCACACCTAACACAACGTCACCTACCCTTTATACGGTGCTAGGCTAACCACCGAGTTCTTTCACACCAAGGAGAACTAATCATATCACAACGTCGCCTACCCTTTATTAGGTACTAGGCTAAGCACCTAATTCCATTACTATGGAGGAACTACTACCCATCACAATACAACACCTAATCTTAAGGAGATCCACCTTATTACAACACCATCAAGGATATCACCATCCTTGGAAATAAACAAATACTTATATGTATAATGATGCACCTCATCGATTATACGACCTAGGCATTCTTCCCTAATGCCACTTGATTTGATTCCTAGGCATCCTTCACTAATGCCTTTGACTTGACACCTTTAGCATTCTTCACCAATGCTTTTGACACGGACGTTAAGCACCTTTCACTAATGCTTTCATCTTGACTCTTTTGGCATCCTTCACTAATGCCTTTAACACAACATCTACGGGGGAAGAAAGAACTATCAACAAGAGAACCTCAATTGTCTTTATGATGATGAAGCATGGCAACTCATGGACTTGAGCTTGCTCAACTTCAAGAAGTGGTGATCTCGCCATTAAGAGGAACCTAGAGAATCACACAAAAACAAAAGACAAACTACATAGAAAGATCCCTTAGGATCAGTGGTTAGAGAGGTACCATACTTGGAGAAAGTATGTGTGAATAAGTTGAAAGGAAGAAATGGCTCTCTATTTATAGAGGAAATTCTCTACTATTCCCCGGATCCCTCCCACAAAGGATCCGTCTAGCACAAAGCTAGGGATCCGTGGGACGCTCCTCTTTGCCCATGGGTATTATTGGTTATGGGTCATGGGTTATGGGTTGATCCATGGGTTTCTTTCTAGATACAATGTATCTCATGGAATACAATGAACTTGGTTAAGTGGTTTGTGTGAAACCATGGGTTATGGGTCAATACCATTTGCTAGTTTTTACCCATTTAGTATATACTTGTTTTTACCCCTTTTAGTATAAACTTGTTTTTACCCATTTTAGTATATACTAAGTTAAGTATATGTTAACCCAATATGTAGTTGTTGTACATATGTATCAAAATCATAAAATCACTTATACTTGTTTTAGTGTTTCATGTGAAAACGTTAGTGTGTTAGAAAACTATTGAATCAAACTATTTACGTATTTTATTTGTTTCGTTAAAATGATTTTACGTTTGTTATCGACAAAACATTAGAAGATCGTAAAATATAAATAAACGTTTTTACGGCTTATTTGTATTAACAAAAACCTTACCAAGCGTCTATTATGAAGTGTGGGTTCCTAAATATTCATCATCTTGATGATTCTTTGTCTTACCGATGTGCTAATTTCGAGTTCTAAATTTATAAACCGATTCTTTGTCTTATCGTGGATGATTCTAGATATATTCAATTCATTAAATGTCTCAACTAGCCTAAATGACTTGTCTTATGCAATTATTTAACCTGTTACACTTATCTACTTAGTAAACGCTTTGTTTACTTCCATAACTCTTAAACCTTATAGTTTACCATTTTTAAACCCTATACCTTATCGTCTGTTGAATATCGTCAACACCTCCAATATTCTTTTCGGTTTCTAGTATTTATGTTTAAAATATGTGTTCTTTGATAATTTCCAAATCTCCTACGCGATATCTATCATAGCCGGGGAAAAAATGTTGGGATGCACACAATCAATTGGTTCATAATATGGCTTCCAACGTGTATTCGTATGTTCAATATTGTTTATTTCATACCTGTTGTAGCAACATGTACGACTGTCCAACGACTTCGTGAACAAATGTGATCATATTTAAATACGCCACCAAACAAATGTATACATATTCTCTACTTTTCAAAAACATATATTCTATGACATCCTTCGTTTTGCTTCCATGCATGATGGTATTCGACACAAGAATCACACTCTGGCGTATTCAAAACACAAGTCGACTTTGCCATCTTCCTCATTAATCCGATTAGACAATTAAGAACAATAAACCCAATTTCAACAGCTCGAGGCTAAATATAACCAATACAAATCACATTATGTCAAGCAACATAGTACAACCCATATTCAACCGATGCGGACTCGATGCAACCCAATACACTAGCTATTATACAGTGAAAACAACATATAACTTAAAAACCAACAAATACATAATACAAACTCATTGCAACACATAAAAAACCCATAGAAGTCACTGCAACACAATACAATACTATTCGGATTAACATTGAATAGTTAGAAATGATTAAACTTTCCAAATCCGTTGTAAATCAGTAGCAAATTATTTAGAATTTTCCGGTGGAAGTATAAAAAGAAACTAATAATAGTATAAGTTACATAACCATAACAATTATTTCAGAATTTACAATGGAAATACCAACGAAATATTGAAAACCAATTGAAAACAAAATTTCATTGATTACCGTTGCAAATCCGTAGCAATTATTTTGTAAATTACAAGCGGATTAGAATAAAATGTTAAAAATAAATATATATTAAATTAAGATCATGTTTCGTTGCAAAACCATAACAATTCTGTAAAATTTTGCTACGATTTTGCAACGGAAACAAATACTTTTTTTTTTTATTATTTATTTTGAATATCTTGTTTCAAATCCTTAATTATTTTGCAATGGATTTGCAACGGATTATTAAAAATAAATTTAAATTAAATTAATATAGTTGTTCCGTTGCAAATCCATAACAATTATCTTAAATTTTGCAACGGTTTTGCAATGGAAGCTAATAATAGTTTATTTTTAATTTTTTTTACAAACTCCGTTGCAAATCCATTACAAATTTCAAATAAACTTGACGGATTTGCAACGGAATATTTAAAAATAAGTATAAAAGAAATTACTTTGAATTTTGCAACGGATTTGCTACGGGTTTCTGAGTCCTTGCTAATCCGTTGCAAATATGTTGCAAACCCGTTGCATATTTGCTACGGAAAATTTCCGTCACAAATTTCCGTAGCATTAGCCCAGTTTTGTAGTAGTGTGATGATGGGTGAAGTAACAAAGACTTGCGACCTTGTTAACCTAACAATAACAAATAGATAAAAGTGGTATCATATCTTTCTCAATGGTTACGAAGATTCTGTGACCATCAAAATTCTAAAATTCGTTACACCAAATTCTATTATATTCTTCATCCTCTTCTTGCAACCAAATCCCGATGCATATGCCACGATTCCCTCCATGCATGTTCATTCTCACCGTCCATATCTATGGTATTATTTCTTTATTGCATGCAAAGATATCTAAAACGTACCTATATGATTACTTGATTAGGATTTATTAATGGAGTTAGACCATCTTGGAAAATATGCTTAATATACAATTGGATTATAGTTTTTTATTAAGACAAAATTGCACCGTTGGTAAATGGGTAAACATTGTTCAAGGTATCACGAAAGTAGAGTCGCTACTCAGATATACACCCTTAGTCGGTGGGTAATCTCAGGATTTCGTATTTGGTCCTCATTATGGGAAATACACACCACACTTCCTCAACATTCTTTATTTCATAACACCAAGGCATTCAAAACACTAACATTCATTAAATGTTAGCCAAGCTTCATCGGATAGGCAAGACCCAAACAAAGAACTAATGTCATTCGGAGTATGCCTAAGCCAAGCTTCAGTAAAATCATACACCAACATACTCTATTAGTCTAAAAGTAGAAAAGTAAGAAGATTGATGCATTTGTAATACAAATAAATCAAATCATCAAGATCACACAAGATATTTCCTTCTGCCAACCAATGTGCAAACATCAATGTGGACCAACTATAACTATTCATACATGATTTATTTCAACCAAATCGCTATTGCCCAACAAATGGGATTAGATACAAATCAATTCAAACATTAAATTGGTCCAATAATACAGTTAATATAAAGCCCATCCAGGCTTACAATTTAAGCTGTTGGTGATTGACTGTATACAGCAATGCAAGAAATTGACATGTATGAAAGAAACTAACCCGAAGTTCTGTCACCACCAAATCCTGAATCTAAGTATCCGGCACCATTAAGATGACTTACATCTCCCCATGACTTGATGACCCATTTGTCGGTATCTGTTAAATGTAATACGTTGACTGAAACATTCAGTATCCTTCCTGCACGGTGTCGTTTTCCTGTAGAAGCCCGCTCATGAAGTGCTCTGATGACACCGCCATGTGTCACTACCACCACCCGCTCCCCTGTAAAAAGTTAAAAATGTTTAGCGGTAAACTTTTCATTCCATAGCAGCAGTGAATAATTTAAGTGAAATGGATAGTAAGAAAAATTTCAGCAGCAGCAGTGCAAATATCTGCACGTAACTAAATGCTCAATTCATCCCCGAATAATTGCCCACAAGAAAGAAACACAGTGTTAAGAATCTAAAACAAATGCTTCTTTTCTATATCTCAAACTAAAATAGAAATCTGGACAGCTTTGCAACAGGGGTACAAATTTTTAGATGTTACAACTATTTGAGCAGAAAATGAGTGACTACTGACTACTAACTAGAATGCCTATAAATATCGTGTAATGGTAAATTGAATCGAGTCACTTTCATTTCATTGCAAGTTTGCAACTATGATTATCCAGCTGATAAAGGATAGTTAGACGATTTCACATCAACCATCCAAATTTTGAATATGTATGTTGTAATGCAAAGTTTCGTTACAACATAAAGATGTTTCATGTATGATTTCAGAGATCAATAATGAAATCTTGTGCAGACTGCTGGTTAGTGGTTAGTGGCCTCCTCTAATGCATAAAATAAATATAGTACCTCGGTGTTTACTGGCAATTGTTTGCAATGAAGCTGTGCAACGTCTAGAGAGTTGATTCAAACTTTCACCACCACCCTACATAAACAATAAACTTGTAAAGGGTCTCTGTTTTTCTTTGTTCAGCGAACTAATTAACTAAATAGTGTTCTATTATATAGTCATTACTGATTTTAGGAATGAATTAAATTTTTACAAGAAAGAAATGCTTTAACGGCCCTCCATGTAGAAAAGGGTAGCAATAAGCTAGTAAAGCATATACCACATGACCCAGACTATGCGTCTATAACTCTATACATGAGTTGCATTTAATATCATGAATACAATAATCAGTTTCAATAGAAATCACAATTTCAACCCATTAGGTTAATTCAGGTTATACTTTACCTCTTGAATCGTGTTATTGAAAAGAAAATAGATTGATATATTAATAATAAAATTTCATGATCACATTTAGTACATCAGTTTAATAGAACTGCATCAAGTGGAAAAAAAAGGTTTGCAGTCAATCAGACTTGTTTTGCTCTGTTTTAAAAATTATCCTTTACAACCTGTTACCCGACAAGCCCACAAGCTTTGCCACCTCCAAGTTTGACGCTATTTACCAAGCAAGATTATAATTGGTTTAATGCTGAAGACAAAGGCAGTCGTTACTTACTGGAATTTCAACATCCATTCCATGAGACTGAAGAGCTTCATATGCCTTGGTTTTGAGTGTAGGTGCGTCACCATATACAAGACCTTGAAGATCACCTAAGTGTCTCTCTCTTAAGTTAGGTTCTTGTATTACCTGACACAGTGAAGTGACAAAGTGAGTGCTGATTGATAAGTTCAAAAAAACGCTAGAGCTTGTGAGCTTCATGGTTCCAATAACAAATTTCCCGTTCATGCGTTTTAAGGTATTAACTGCACTATATAAATCTCGGTCAGCAACTCCGGCTGGCCCTGTATTGTTCTAGGTAACTAATTGGAACAACCACGCTGGTTATAATGTAGAAATCAATAAGCCTATTTTAAGCAATATTGTTTGTAATTATACACACTTTATTTTAGGCATCGCTTACCCAATTACTGATTTTTTTATACTTGGAGCAGTAATTCCTAATTCTATATATTTCTTTATTCACATGCTAAGTTGGAAAGCGAATTTCAGCCTACCATACACATCACTAGCACTAACTTCTATGGAATGCCAGACTTACTTTTTCCTGATATATAGCATAATTTTTGTACATTCTATTGTATCTACCTCCAGGATTATATAAAAAGATAGGATCTTTGTGATTTCTCTATCTCCGTGCCTCTTTTCCATATATCCAGATCAGGCTACTCCCTTGAAGGGTAGATCTTTTCTATATTTTAGGGCGTAAAACGGAAAAAATGTTCATGAAAAGGAAAAGACAGGCTTGTTGCATAGTTCTATCACCCAACCTACACTAAATCTCATTTTACTGGACATCAGCTTCCAACTGCACTCTTTCACCATTCTATTAGTCTAATGGGTCAAATTATTGAGAGGTCATAAAAGGATATTAGATTCATACCTGAAGCCCCCCACATCTGCTGGCTATCGTCTTAGCAGTCTCAAGAGCTCTTTTCAGGTCAGAAGAATATATGGCAGAAATTTTGGACTCTCCCGATAATCTTTCAGCCACCTCCAACAAGATCAAACAATTTAGGGTTACTATAGTCGTTGAATATAATAGCAGAAAGATAAAGTCCAATATTTGTTAATGAATAATGATAGAATTTTGCAAAGATGTGCAAGTGTGCAAGCAGCACCAATGCCACCTAAGCTTAGCAGATAATAACCCAGCAACTAAATTAACATAGAAAGACCCACATCTCCGCCAAAAGGTATAAGAATATAAAGGTGAAACTTACTGCAACTGCTTGCTGTCTTCCGACATCATTCAGGTCAATATCTAAGTGTCCCTGGTCAGCATAAAGAATAAAAACTCTTAGAAGCAACATAAAAGCTTATAGGAACAATGTACAATCTTTTGACATGAAAAATTCTTTTTAAAGTAAATGAAATTCCCAAAACAGAAGTCAAGTATTTAAGATGCGATTTGAACAAACATTTTCAGCAAGACAATTAACAGCCTGTTTTCCTCGCTCTAATTAGAAGCATTAGCTAAAACGCTTCTAGAATCTAAATAGACCAGCTGACATAATCCTTCTTGAGGGAAATATTATATGTCAGATGAATTACTTGAGAAAATTCATTTAAAAAATTGGTTTTTAAGTTCCCGTGAATCTAATCTTAGTTTGTTCAGAATTTCTCATCTTTTCTTCCTGATTTCCATGATTTTCTTGTCTCGCGTATTTGTTCGTGACTTTTTTAGATGATAAATTCCGTAGTCTTAGTTTATAAGGTATGCAGATGCAGCATGACAACCTCTGTGACAATGCCACAGCTCCACAACAGCCATTTGACTAACTTAGCTCCCATGAATACATAAATGTATCTGACAAAATTCCTCAATCACATAGCTCTTACCATGAGATATAAATAAGAGTGATAATTCAATCAGTGTGATCCTCTAATAGTGAACCGATACAGGCCAAATGTTATGCGAAGTGAAGGATTGTGTCACAACGGTCTCTAGGAAGATGCATTTTGAAATTATTGGATTTATCATTATCTATATATAAGTCAGATACTCAGATTACACTTGGATGTCTAAATGCATCATCTGAGAATCTGAGTAATTCGGATACCTAATGAATCCAAAGAGTGCATTGTCAATATATTTGAGGAGGAAGGAGGCATGATGTAAAGTCTGCTGTTAGGCAGTCAAATCATATATCACATGCAGCGGTGTGTTTTCTAAACAGCACCTATTAAAAAGAGCAAAAAACTAGTAGGCATACTGATTTACCCTATTGCCTGATCTTGCTTACTAAATCTAGGAGCTAAGTTAACATAAGGAAACACCCTAAATTCCACACCTGAAACACAAATTCAGACACTTGTATAATTACCTACTATAACGGGGTTACTCATCTTCAGGAAAAGTGCAATATCTAAAACAAAGACATATGTCAGTTGAACTTTATGTATCGGCTAGCATTTAAGTACTTTGGATAAGGCAATGTCGACGTGCTCACTTAACTAACAAAGACGCGATTTGCAACAATTTCATACGATTCACGTGTGGCGGGTGACAATATTTATCAGCACTTACCATTTTCTGGAAACAGGTTTATATGACAGGTGAATAACTGAGGGATACACATGCAAATTTTTTTTTTTTTTTTGTTCTGTTAGTTGCTTATTTAAGCTATCACACATACGCTGGTTAAGTTATAAATAGGATGCCTATGTATACGTGTAGAAGATGCTTTTACATCATATTGGCATAGTCGTCTTGTTACAACCTATCACAGCTAAAAATGACACATTGAACAGCTCTTCCGCACTCTCTCATGACTCAGCATTTTGTTAGTAACGACTAATGAATAGAGAAATCTAGCACTTTTGACAGGAAGTATAATCTATACGATTATCAGAAAACCAGCGGATGCAATATTGCGCATAAACAAGTGTTAACCAGTTAAGTTAATACCGATCAATACACTTATTTCACTACACTACAAGTATACATGAAACAATCACCATAAAAACAAAACCTGTATCCGTCTCTCAGCGTTCCACTCCGTCTCACCGTGCCGCACGATCACAATCTCCGTAACACTCCGATCAATATAATCAACTTCACCACCACTACAACAATAAAAAAAATTAAAAACTTTTACAAAATTTAACTGCCTAGAAATTATCGTCAACTGTTTAAATCCACACAACATGCATATATGACGTCATCATGATGTGTATCAAACACACACACACATATATAGCTTGATTGATTGAAATGTTAACCTGGAATGTGTAGCGGTGGCCATTGATGTGATCGGCGGAGGAAGTGTGGCGGAGGAGGTGACGGAGTGTGGTGGTTTCCGGTACCTGACAAGTGTGTTAGGGTTTGAAAGGTTTTTGTGAGGATTGATGTGAGATGATTCGATTATTATTGGTGGTGAGTTCAAATGACGGAGTGTGGTCATTCGACTTGTAAAAATTAAGGGCCCGTTTGGTTTGTAGATGGGTTTATGATTAAGATTTGGATTTGGATTTGAATTTGGTTTAAGATTTAGATTTGGATTTGATATAAAAATAATTAAAATAATAAAAGAAAAAAGTTCATATTTTAATTGTTATCTAAAAGCCACTTGAGTACTTTTATACAAAAGCCAAACTTAGAGGCCGATTGTGTGGGTTATTTTTAAAGAAATAGATAAATGAGATGATAATAAAAGTAATAACGTAAATTTGTTAAATTGAAAATATGTGTGAGTCATGATCGATTCTAACCATAGCGTTCTTGCGTCTAAAATAGATTGATTCGAACATAAAATGATGTGTGATTTTAATGATCGATTGAGTTCTTACAAACCTCATAACATTAAAATAATGAACCATAGTATAATATAACGTGATTACACCGATGATACATCATGATCATACATGAACGCTTGTTCAGACCTTCAAATCTTCTTTATCTGACGTTTGTTGTGGTTTTGGAGAGATTAACATCACGATCGCGTTTGTTGTGCCAAAATCGCCTTTTCTTGGAAGTAGGCGGATCATATAAGTTATCCAACATGTTTGGATAAGTAAAGTCGATAATAGATCTTGGGGTCATCAATGACATCTATTAGAATATCTTCAGCACATCTGTCGAAACCTCTCCTTCGTTTGGTCCTCCAAGCTTGCCGTCTCCCGCATTCAATATCCATTCGCAAATTCTCTTATCTCGCTAACATCTTCCGGTCGTGAACCCACGGTAAGCCTCGTATTAGTGGTTAGCTTAAGATGTTAAAGCGTTAAGTTACTAAAATTTACAATGCACTAAAGGCATGATGTTAAAACGTTAAGTTAGAATGAATTAGCTAAAATTTAGCTCTAACTCTTTATTTAATTTACATTATAGTACATTAAACAATTGTATCACCATTTCCTCCTTAAAGGTTTGATTGTTTCAACTTAGATAAACACACAACACAACATTTAGAAGATACTTGTTGAAACATGGCATAGTCATGAGAGAAGAAAATTAGAGAAATCGGTCAGTATTTAGTGCATAATGCATATAACCTTTGATGTCACCGTTGCGGAAATCGGTTAAAAAGATTATTCTCTTTGCCTTTTTGTTAATAAAAAAAGCAACTTTGCACTCACAGAGTTGGGTGGAAACCTTGAACTATCATGTTGGAATGTGACTCATGAGCGTATTGATAATGACTTGTTAAACAAACAATACTTGAATTGATATATACAGTACCATACAATAGAAAAAAAACATTAAGGTTGTGTTAAACACGTCATTACCACAGTACCAACAAATTGGAAAAATGCCTTTTATATGTTTAAACAAAACGCAAAATGAGTAAATGACAACAATTTTCCTAATTCAGAATGATTGTAGCCAAGCAGCAATTGTCGTCGCAATGGCAAGCACCATTGTCTGTCTTTCACTTATTGCATGTTAAGTAACCTGTAATTATGTAGGGGAAAATATAAATGTTGAAAAAAGTGGTTATTAAGCTAAAAGTACAAAGGAGATGAAACAAATCATAAACTGTTGTTATATTTACCAGGGCTCTCTGCGTCTTTCTTTTATCCGTAATATTAGTGGAGCCGTTTGGTTTAATATGATGAACGTGAGTAACTTGGAAACCTAAAAGTTAAAAGAAACTTATTTAGAAAAATCAAAATTTTAAAAAGTTATAGAGTCATGACCAAAACCTCAAATACAATCATGGTTACCGTTTTCAACCTCTCTCGAACCATGTTACGAATCTTATGTATAAACAAATAAGGCGAAATAATTAGGCGAGCGGATGGTTGGCGTTCGATTTACTCGACTTCAAAACCACCGCTTCAAATACACATGTACTTTAGCTTAAACTCCTACGGATGGTGTCATATACCATGATTAGAATCCAAAAGAAATCCGAAATTACATAAGTAAATTGGTACTAAGTTATATGCTTAAATGTTCTCATAAAAACAACCCCACCTTTTATATTTTCGGGCTCATGTTTGTACTATAGCTCAAACTTCAAGTAACCACTCAACTCTTATAAACTTAAAGTGTACTTAAGGGAGTGTTTGGTTTAGCTTATTTAATGGGCTTACGACCCTATAAAAAATTGAAAATCCATTTTGTATGGCTTATGAGCTTAACAATTTGAGCTTATGACATGTACTAAGCTATAAGCCCAACTTGATCAGCTCATAAGCCACATCTAATATTCTTGTTTATCCTCTTCTAACACTTTTTGATATAAATCACATTTGTTCATCATCCATCCGGTGCCCTCTTTACAACATTTTAGCTTCTCATTTATTTTCAACCTAAAGTCCCACAAATGAGAGTCACACTTGACCAAAACCATACGAAAAAACTAAAGCTCGTCCGGAACCAACACAATTGTTATGTTGTTTAAAAGTAATCAGTCGCCATAACTAAAACATATTACCTTTGCCCATGGTCAATTATTATAATACAATTGTTCGTCACTTTATGTTTCAAGTTATGTGAAAATAGACCAACCTCGACATATATTAAACGGTTTCTAAATTGACATTAATTTAGTGAGAGCAAATGAGAAGGATATTTGTTAGATGGCGGTTTACCTTAAGGGATTCAATAGCGATGATTGGGTGGCCATTCTCATTAAGGATTGAAGCGTACACTACAAAAAAAAACGCGCAAAGAGTTATTTCAAGACAATAAAAGACATAAAGTAGATAGTTTTACACGTTGTCCATTATATTAAGGTGTTGCCATTGCACCTTTAAAGGCATCGAGGACTTTTGTATTTTCTTGTAGTCATCCATATGTCATATAAAGATAATTAAAAATAACATAAAGGGGGCTGGAATTTCGGGCTAACTTAATTTCAATAAAGAGTTACACAAAATTTTATCCAAAGGTGCCCATAAACTTTATCATTACAACTAATACTCTTGGTATAAAAGGGTTCTATTATACGGTGACTCGGAGCAGTGTATTTAGAAACAACGATACTGTAAATGCTCAATGATTTCGCTTTTGTGGTCTTTGGAATAAAGCGGTCATGTAAATTCTTGCAAATGTATAAGCGAACACGATCCTTCTTCTGACATCATTGAGAGATGGTCCTTGTTTACATCTACACTTTCCATGCAATAAACCAAAATATTTTACTATCGGTAGATATATCAAGCAAAGGAAGTGATGTAATGGTCATTTGAATAATCGGTTTTCGAGATATCGAGGCGGTGTTTGGCATTGTGCTATACGGATATATCAAATTTTACTATCGGTAGATATATCAAGCAAAAATTTGATGATTTTTACGTCTATGAAGTGCATGATACAGATTATACGGTCAAATTATTAAAAAAAAGATGAAAAGAAAGAAATATGTAATTGAACAAATTTATGACCAACCTTAAGGAATAAATCCCATAACCTTGCCTTTACCACTGTGTAGGCTGCCATCTATAATGACTCCCTTTAGCCTACTTCTCAACACCATAACCATCATTATGCTATACCCCTCTATCTATACTGTCTATAAGCCATGTCGATAGTGCCCTTTTTAACGACTCCCTTTATCCCTGTCGATAGTGCCCTCTATCTATACTGCATATTTTATATTTTTCAGGCTCCTGTTTGTACTATAGCTCAAACTTCAAGTAACCACTCAACTCTTATAAACTTAAAGTGTACTTAAGGGAGTGTTTGGTTTAGCTTATTTAATGGGCTTACGACCTTATAAAAATTGAAAATCCATTTTGTATGGCTTATGAGCTTAACAATTTGAGCTTATGACATGAACTAAGCTATAAGCCCAACTTGATCGACTCATAAGCCACATATAATCTTCTTGTTTATCCTCTTCTAACACTTTTTGATATAAATCATATAACACCCCGCCAAGATATGGACCATCTCAACTTTAATCCCCTTCGCCATAAACTCATGATAAATTGTTGTAATGAACATCGGCATCATTCTTATGCCATTATACTCATCGAAAATAGCCTAACATCAACAAAGCGAGCATCGCGAGACAAAATGGGTTGGACGGACCAAAGCTCGAAAAAAGGCGATATGCCCACCATGGTCGCAAGTATAGTAACCTGCCAATCTGAGACACTTTTAAGCTTTAAAGCGATTAATTAAATGCTCGATCGACATGATTTAGTAAACTACCCATGACCATTCTCACATCTAATCTTCTTGTTTATCCTCTTCTAACACTTTTTGATATAAATCACATTTGTTCATCATCCCATCCGGTGCCCTCTTACAACATTTTAGCTTCTCATTTATTTTCAACCTAAAAGTCCCACAAATGAGAGTCGCACTTGACCAAAACCATACGAAAAAAACTAAAGCTCGTCC